>JAPWLS010001253.1:0-398866 GCA_028551675.1 Tineola bisselliella | reverse complement strand
CTTATTACATTTTGGGACACACTCAAAATTCTGTCTCCATAGTTTGGGAGCTTCTGAATTATTAGACAAAAAACCTTAATATCGATGTTGTATGTAGATGAATAATTACAGAACACGATGAAGGAAAGATGATAATCGAAAAAGACGATATCACAAGAAGACAGTAAAATAACAAATGATGGACAAAATAATTAATTATTTTAATAAATTCATACGTGTAATCGAGCCTTAACTTTGTGAAACTTGATACCAATTATCTTTGCCGTGGTCATCTTGCCTTCAATGAAATATTACCATCTTGGACAGGGAATTGTGAAAGATTAATTAAAATTCAGTTAATTAAACTTTTATATTAACACTAGGTTTACGGGACGCGTCAATTTGACGCATTTTGACTTTTATCAGAGAATTACCAAAAACTGTTTAAATTTTTATTTTATCTTTTTGTATGACTTTTATTCATTGATCGAGGGAAATATAAATTGAAGTCTATTTTCTTTAAAAGTGTTGAATTACTGAACTTGTCTATATGGTATACCAATCTCTACGATATGCGTCAAATTGACGCGTTTTAGTAGAAGTAGATATATAGAAAACGTCCATAATCTAGTGTTAAAAACATGAAGTCGTCGGAAAATTGGAAAAAATTCAAGTGATCGATCTTCACTTGAAATTTTGTGGAATGATTATTAATATCTAATCAAGCATGAAAGTGAACGTCAGCCACGTTGATCGTGGTGGATTCATCGTCAGTCGGCTTTCCAAAGTCGAGCGTGCTGACCAGATTCATCTGGCGCGCTGCATCTTATGCAGCTCGATAGACGAAGAATCCACTCATGTCGTGCCAACTGGACGATTGTTTGTTTAAAGTGTGAAACAAGTTCTCTTAATTTATTAATTTCAAGTCAATATAAATCACTTGATCGAATTTTGAATCGCTATTAACAATATCATTAAAAAGTGAAAAGTCCCGCTTATTAAAATTGCATTTTTTTTTATTAGTTACACAAAAATCTTTGAAAATTAATCATTTTCTCTTTCACTCTGGCTATCTGACTCATCCGTGGAAGTATCATCTTCATCATCTTAATCTGATGACTGATCGTAACTTTTATACAGTTTTACGCAATCGATGAAAACTTGTAATTTTTGTGAGATAAAACTTAATGGTAAATGAAAATGAACGATTAAATAAAACCATATTTCACAAATGAAAAAATCTTTTAAAAAGTTTGACCAATAATAACTGTTTAAGGGGCACACCTACCTAAAAAAGGAGATCTTTGGGATTTAAAAAAAAAAAACTACTGAATCAATTGTTTTAAAATTTTAAGGGTATATTTATACATATTTTAAGAATACATAATAAAATTTTTGAAGAAAAATATTAAATAATCTTCGACAGTGCCAAAAGTCCTGCTGCAGTGATTCCGGCCTTTTCCGTGGATGAAACCTAAAAAAAAATTTTCACGTTAAACTAGAAGATATTGTCCGTACAATAATGACCTACGGACGAAAAAAAATATCAAAAATTGGCAAAATGGCAGCGTTTTTTAAAAAAAACTTCAATTTTACACAAAATTTTGGTCGTTTTTGGCCTGCCAAAATTCCATTTTTGATCAAATCAAAAATCACATCAACTATATACAGAATATACAGAAAAAATTTGATAGCGAATGATCGTTTTCACTGTTATAAATGAACATCGCTCATTGACAAATCATTTTCTTTTCGAATTTTCCACACTGTTTGACACTCGTTTAATGTATCACTGGTAGATGAAAACTGTTCACTCTTTTTCGAGCAAATAACGCAGAAATGCTTTGGATCAGTCATTTTCAAAACAAGTTTTCCAGTAAACAGCCCAGTCTGTACCGTCTCAATGTGCATCTTGTGATTGTGATGTGATGTGATTCTTTTAAAGGAAATCATTCATGTATGTTATGATATTATTATATACTTCATAAACAATAAAAAATAAATGTTATTTAAATGAGCTTGACATTTTAATTTGCAATAATAGTGTTGATAACGATTCAAAAATTCGATCAAGTGATTTATATTGACTTGAAATTAATAAATTAGAGAGAACTTGTTTCACACTTTAAACAAACAATCGTCAGTTGGCACGACGCCGGTGGATTCTTCGTCTATCGAGCTGCATAAGATGCAGCGCGCCAGAGGAATCTGGTCAGCACGCTCGACTTTGGAAAGCCGACTGACGATGAATCCACCACGATCAACGTGGCTGACGTTCACTTTCATGCTTTATGTACAACGTGATTCTTACAATCGCAATATCTGAGAAATGGTAGGTCTTAGAGAAAAAATCATAAGGACCATTTTTATAGAGAATTTCGAGATCTACAACTTTGCTCTGGGGTACTTTTTCGATAAAATTTACCGTTTTCGAGAAAAATCCGAAAAACCTAAAATTTTAACCTTTGACCCCGAATAACTGTTGACGCACACATGGGATCGATGGGGACTTTTCGCATATTATTTGTAATAGTAAACCCAAGGTGTCTACAAAAATTTGGCTCTGTCGGAATTTTTACTATTTCAAATGTCTAACTTGTATATAATTGAAGAAATACGGTTAAATAATTAAATGCAAAAATTAAAAATTCGAAAACTTTTTAAATGGTATAGATTTCAGAAATAACTAAATAAACAAAAAGGCGAGCGTCGACCGAAGGTTTCTTAAATTTCTTATAATGTGCAAAGAGCCTAAGTGTTTAGTCATTGTTTTCTAACCACTCCATCATAAATTTTGTGACTGATCTAATAATAAAAGAGGTTAATTAGGTTAAGATGTTTCGTGTTCACAATGTTTTTATTCACATTCTTAAAGTGACCAAGCCGCTATTACAGTTGCTGCATATTATTAAGCATAATGGTATTTAGACAAGTAGAAGTGTTCCAATAAGAACCTACGGATGTAAGAGAATAGAAAAATATTATACGTATAATCCTTCCCAATAATCCATTAATAATAATAATTACTCATAACAGTATTACCCCGCTTTACGCGATCCCGTTTTGCGCGGTTTCACTATAACGCGAAATTCAAATTTCGCGCTCAATTGCCCCGCATTACGCGAAAGAGTGCATATAAACATAATGTAGTCATCAACTTCTCTATGGTAAAGCGGGGCATTACTGTATATAATACAATATAACGGAGTTAGTGATGCCAGGCGTCCGGATAAAGCCGGACATAGTTAGGGTGTCCGGCTAAAATAAACGGTATCCGGTTGGTAAGAAGAATTGAAAAATTGTTGATAAATGTTGGATCTAAAATTTAATTTTGGCTGATTAATAGTAAAGTACTTAGACCGATTTGGCATTAGACTTTAAGAAAATTTATAGTAAATAATCAGAAAAGCTTGGGTTTTTGCATACAATTTTTTTGTTGTCTTAATACTAATGTAGGGTGGTATCCGGCCTTTTTACCCAAATGTCCGGCTATTAGATTTGGCGAGCTGGCAACCCTAACCCGAGGCACACTCCCAATTAATTAACATTATGCGTCCTTATATGTAACAACAAAGATCTTTTCGTGGGACAAGTGCGCGCACAAAACGTACAATTCCACAAATTCTCCGGGCTGTGCGACATCAGGTGACAATTCAATTGTTTTTTCTCATAGAACTGCATCCCGCATAAGGGACAGAAGATATCTTTCACGTTAAAATGCCGTTTCAGATGCGAGCTCAGTTTGTCTTTAACGGTGAACTCTTTCCCGCATTCGTCACATTTGAAACAGTTAATACGATGCGCGACCCTTTCGTGTAACTTCTTTTTGTCATTATTGCAGAACGACTTGTCGCACTGACAACACTTGTACGACCTATCTTTGTGGACAGACGTGTGGTGATAATTCCAATGATGATACAGTTCGAACTTCCTGTCACATTTGCGACACTTGAAGCCGGTCTTCTCGTGGACGCCCCGGATGTGGTGGTCCAAGCTTTCCCGCCGCCAGAAGTTCATGCCACAAATGTCGCAGAGTAATTTCTTCATCGACTCATGTTTGTTTCTATAATGGCGATAATGATCATTGAAATCTTTGCCTTTGAACTTGCAAACGAGACAATTATTAGGATTCTTCATATTCACAGGAACGAATATATCTTTATAATTGTTTTTGTAATCACAATTGTGTTTATGGTTTATATGATGAATAAAATCTTTCAAATTGCTAACAGTGTTGCCACATATTTTACAAACAGCCTCTCTCATATTTAAACAAATAGGAATACGATTCGTGATCGCTATTTTCAGAATCGCTTCCAAATCCAAATTCTCGTGTTCCAATTTCAAATGCCATTCTAATTTTGAAAATTGCGAAAAGAAGGCGGGGCAATAGATGCATTTGAATCGGGAAGTGCACCAACGGAACGGAACGGCCGTTGTGCGTTCGAGAACAATTTTGAAATGATCACGTAATTCCGGCAGGGGTTTGTATACACTCTTGGCCAGCTTCTTCACATCTGCAACAAGAACAAAATTTGGTTGTCGATGCTGATCCCATATTACATTTTAGGTTAATATTGTTATCAATTTTAAGCACTACCCACAGACGTTTCTTCGTGGGATGAAGACGAGCTGCCTAAAAACGTTCAGAAACTATCCATCGATTTCACTATTGTCGCTTAATTTGACTGAATTTTAGTCTCAATTTCATGCTTATTTACACAAAGATATTTTAGATGTCAACACTGCCTACGCCTTAGGCATACTATAGGGACTATTGCCAGCATACCTAACAACTTTGAATATCATTTCCAAATAGGTAGCAATATTCATTCTCAACTGATCATCAATCATACCTGATGAGTTGAGTTGATGATTGGTTCTATAAGGATTTTGCTCACACCAAAGCTACACGAGTAAAAAATGCATTTCAACTACTGAATCATCCAAGCAGTGGCATAGCGAAGGGGGGGGGGGGGGGGGGGTACTTGCCCGGGCGCTACGGTACGGTTACCACTACAAAATTCTCAAGTTCAGAACCTAAATTACCGCAACGTAATTATCGATTTTAATATTTATTTTGTTACGAGAAAAGGAGAGACAATAAAAAAAAATACAATTCAATTAAATATTATAATGACGTAGATTACAATTGTATCCTAAATTTAAATTAACAATTATCACAATTACAATTAATTAATCAATAATTATTATATTGTGCGATACTGATAAAACACTATAAAAAAAAATTGGTACTCTATGGCTCGCATCCAGGGGGGCTACTCAGGCGCACTTCGGACGAAAATACGGACGTTTCCTACTCAGAAACACTTACGTAATCATTCACGAAATTACGGATTTGACAGCGACGTCACAACGGATAGGCCACACAATGGTTATTATACGGACATTTGACAGGACTTTTTACGGGCTTATATGTCAAAATTCACATAAACTATAGAAGTGACGGCCGTATTACGAAACTTCGGATACGCCTGAGTAGCCCCCCAGAAACTACAGAGATCCAGGGTTTGATTCCTGATCTGATGAAATATTTACATAGTAATACAGTCGAACCTCGCATAACGAGTATAATTCTTTCCAGTCCTCGTTAAGCGAAACAATCTTAACTATCTCGCGTATTTCGAAACACAGACACGGAATGTACCTACCGCATGATTCGAGTACTCGTTAAGCGAGCTAATATTTTACAATTAATTTTACTCGTTATGCGAGTATTAAATATCCACTGTATTAAAAAAATGTTTCGAATGATGTGTACCTGTCTAATATAATCTAATAGTGTCTTAAATTGACATCAGAGAGCTATACGTGTTCGGGTATATTTGTACGAAATCTCAACCTTCCTAGAACTGAATTTTTGGCACCATTTTATTCGATAATCATAAAATAATAGCAATGCACACAAATTTCAATAAACATATCTCTATATACAATAAAAACATTCTATCAGTAATAAATATTGGGAATGAAAAAAAAACGTGTGTTACAATTTGAACAGCGCCATCTAGGTAAAAATATCGGAATTACTTTTTAATTATACGAGAATAAAGTTCAGATTGCACTAGAGTCATTGTTACTGGCAGCCCAATGCTTTTTCATATGCAGTTTCAAACTAGCGGTCTGTATGAAAGCCTCCCCGCAAACTTTACACACGCACCGTTTATCGTTCGTGTGAATCCGCTCATGGACGACCAAGTTGGTGCGTCTCGCGAACGCCTTCTTGCAAAACCTGCACTCGAACGGCTTCTCATCACCGTGCGAAACCATATGGAGCTTGAGACCACTTTCGGAGAAGAAGGACCGACCGCAGACGCCGCACACGCAATTCTTCTCTTTCAAATGCACCCGCTTCTTGTGATACACCAGTTGGCTGAGCACAGGGAACTGCTTATCGCAGAGGTCGCACTTCACGCACCCGACTTTATGCACCGTCCGCAAATGCTGCACCTTCTGATTGTGCCCGTAAAAGCTGGCCCCGCACTCTTTGCATTTAAATTTTCTCTCCTTATGTACGGACAGTTCGTGGTACCGCCATTGGTGCTCCCGCTGGAAGCTCTTGCTGCAATGTCTGCATTTATATCCCGATTGTTCGTGAGCATCTTTAATGTGCTTGGACAGCAAGTATTGTCGCTGAAACCCTTTGCCGCAATGATCGCAAAGCAGCAACCCTCGTCTATCCTGACTATGCGCTTTGAACACATGATTGAGCAACGATCCAAAAAATTCAAACTCAGCCCGACATGACAGACAACTGATCTTCAGGTTGGTTAACTTAAAACAAAGGAACGCATCCAAGCAACTCCTATCGAATACTATTTCGTGAGAATCGATTATGTGATCGATGAATTCGTCCAAATTTCCCAATCGTTTGTCGCAACTCTTGCATGTCAAATCCGATATATCCAAATACATCGGCCTGTAGCTCGAAAGGAAAGACTTCAAAACATTAATATATTTAAACTTCGGATGCTCATCTCTGACATGCGTTCTGAAATCATTAGCATCTGCGTAGGAGGTCATGCAATAGAAGCATCGATAGAACTTGCCGCACCATCTGAAAGGTATAGCGGTCGAATACTGGAGAATGTCATAAGCGCTTTTTCTGAGAACGCGTAGACTCCTCTGTGGTCCATCATCGTTTCCGGATGCTTCTGCAATTTGAAAACAGTCCGTGATTCGTGGCTTGCCTTTAGTTCGACTACGCTGCTTACAATTCTATCTTCCTTTGTTTTATCATCTAAGAAGCTGAGAAGAATCTCGGTTTGAACCCGAAGGACAAGGGTCAAGATGTCGTCGACCAAAGACGTGCTGGGAAGATGAGGTTTCATTTTCCGTTAATCATTGGACAGGAATAACTAAATACTTTTCTTATTAATTGTGCACGTACTTAATGTCACCGTTACTTTTGCTTCAATAACTTGAAATTAATCTTCAATGTTATTAATTGTGTATATATATATAGGATTAGACTACGAGTGTATGAAAGAGATGGAATGCGAGGAAGAGAGACAAAAAACAGGTGGGTTGAGTTTTTCATTAACGAATTCGACTTGGGGAATCCTACGACCCTATAGGTAGGTAAGTATAAATAAATATAAATTAAATTTAACCTAAAGAAATGCATTGAGATTCTGCTTACGAAACTAAAACTTAATCATTATGAGACTTTTATATTAAATTTGAGTATTTTAAATTGTATATGTCAATTTGTAGTACCGTTAACAGCCGTCGTGGCGCTGTTTAAATTCCCATCTACCTACGGCACAGAATTATCACTCAAAGGGTTGTTGTCCACGCACGGCACCCCACCAAGGCTTTCATTGTTCGGATGATGCACTTTAAGATGCACTTTCAGGCTAGCCGCCTGAACGAACGACCTGCCACAATGGACGCACGGATACCGCCTATCGTTCGTATGGATCCGTCGATGGAAATCCAAAGTTTTCGCCCTCTGAAACGTTTTCTTACAAAACTCGCATTGGAACGGCCTCGTCTCCGTATGGGTAATCAAATGATTCTTCAACTGGTGACTATCGAACACTTTGAAACCGCAAATCTCGCATGTTATTAGTCTCTCCTTCAAATGCACTCGCCGTTTGTGCGATTCCAGTTTACATTTCATCGTGAACAGCTTCGAGCATATGTCGCAATAAAATTGTTCACTTTTCACGTCGTGCACGATCGCCAAGTGTCGCTTCTTCAAATACATACTGCCGAGCACTAAAGGGCATTTCGGGCATTTCAGCTTATGCGTCTCATGGTACGCGTTGCAATGTTTGCGCAAACTGTAATAAGAGGAGAACGCTTTATCGCAAATGGCGCATTTCAAATTGCCAGGATGTGCCGTCTTGATATGACTACCGACGTTAAGCTTAGAGAAGAAACCCTGACCGCAAACCTCGCACAAATAAAGTTTAAAATCACTATGAGCCTTGTGCGTGTGACCTAAAAGAGGTCCAAAGAACCTGAACAAATCACCACACTGGAGACATGTCATAGGCCCATTGGACAGCTTAAACGGAATTATCAACTTGCTATACATAGCATCAAAGATAGCATCATGCCGCTCGATGATATGCTGAACTAAATTTTGAAAATCGACGAATTCCAAATCGCATTTTTTGCAAGCCAGATCAGAAATATCAACTTTGACGCTGGACCTCCCCGATACGTTTCTTAGTACGCCGGTCAACACGGCCTCCTCGTGTTCGCTTTTAGTATGATCTTTCAAAGTGTCACAATCGTTAAAAGTACAACAGCAATAGAAGCACATGTATCTGTTCCCATACCACCGAAACGGCATTACGTTCGAATACTCTAGCACGTGATAAAGCACTTTTACAAGCTCATCTCGCCTATCTCTCTCTGTTCTCATGTCGCGCTTTTCCCTCTTCGATTTGCGTTGACCGCCTGGAAAAACAAAACGTACCATCACTCGGTATCTACTCAGAACCACTACACGGCGTTTTGGGAGAGACACTTCCGATACTAAAAACCCGTTTCCTTTCTAATTATTTCAACTATATTTTACCATTATTCATATTTATCATTCTTAATACTAAACGAAACCTTCAGTGAAAGTATATATACTGTTGACTAAATAAATGGAAAGCGACGCCATTTTGTTTTTTGATTAAAATTACATAAAGGTACAATTTCAAACTGGACGTTCAACCATGCATATATATAAATCTCTATATATCTAAGGATTTATTAACGAAGCTCTTTTCACAAAAGTCGCAACCGTACAACCAATCGTAACCACGCCTACCTAACTAAATGCAATCCTAAATTACACTCAGAAAGTCCCTAGTAGCGAATCGCAGAACTATTTAAAACAGTCTTATTTATTCTAATTGGAATATGAATAAAGGACTGTTCTATCAACACATACACCGAGTATAGAAGTATTTAAAAGACAAGTTTATGCAGGTGTGATGTCACAGTAGGTTATTATATATATTCTTTAATTATTGTGTTTATTAAATGAAAATCAACGAGTCGTTGAAGCGAAGCCGAAGCGACCGCACGTATCCTGATGATGCCACGTAAAGTGGCGAAACGCGTCGAGACAAGTTACTGAATGTTGTAGCGGGAATTATAAGCAAAATAATTTTAAATAATTTCATTTAATATGGATTTCCGCAAAGTAACGCCTGAAACAATTAATTATATTGTGTTTATATTTATATAAGTATGTGTATTTATTTGTTTTATATATTTACATTATTATTTTTTGTAATGTTATTATTGATCTGCATCTATTCCTTCCCTATGCAACCTTTCTACTGGTCCTAAAGATAAACTGGTAGATAATGCCCAAGGGGGTTAATACCACCTTTTGTAAAGTGCAAAAAAGTTTTAAATAAATATATATATATATATATTACATTTTGGGAACTTCCGCAATGAGGTATTACCCACTTCCATCGATGAGAAAGTTAATTTTAAAACAGTGAGAATTGTGTACCTGCATTGGAGTAATAATTCCTGAAGGCTAACAATTCTCAGCCATAGCGGCCAAATCACTAAAATCGACACTCGGCCGTCCATTGACGTGCATCCTCACAAAATGCGCTCTCATAATTTTCTTAGTGGTGAAGGCTTTATCACAAATCTCACATTTGAAATTCTTCTCCCCACTATGCTTGTACATATGATTAGTCAGCCTGTAAGTGTTGAAGGCTTTCCAACCGCATACAGTACACACGTGATTCCTTTCTTTCAAATGGGCATCTCTCAGATGGTTCATCATCATACTCCTAAAGACAAAGGTCTTTGGACAATGCAAACATTTAATTTCAGGTCTGTTTTTATGCTCGGAAGCCATGTGCTGCGAACGCTTATAGTGCGACCTGAACGTCTCGGAACAAACCAAGCACTTATGTTTTTTACCATGAAAATTCCTCTCATGCGTCAACAGCTTCGATCTACACTCAAAACGTTCGCCGCACTCCGAGCACACGGACACGACCATCTCGTGAATCGTCTTCACGTGAGTCCTTAACAAATGGACGTCCTTAAAATTTTGCCCGCAAATTTCGCATAAAATAGGCGAACTGCCTTTGTGGTCCTTGTTCGTATGGGTTAGCAGAGGGCCGAAAGTGCGAAAAGTCGCGTTACAAACTAAACATTTCACTGACATATTATTCAATTTAAACTCTGTCACGCTCATACCTACATCTTTATCGTAAGCTACTTTATGCTTTTCAACTAAATGATCGACCAGATTATAAACATCTGTTTGTGGTTGAGAGCACAGTTTACAAGCTAAATTAGTAACATCAATATAAACCGTAGTCTCCCAATAATTGTTCATTGTTTTGCGTTTGGTTTCGTCATCTTCGTGAGCAGTTTGGTGGCTTTTCAGGTCCTGTGGTTCTTCGAAAATGTCGTAGCAGTAGAAGCATCTGTAGCTGCTCTTTAGCCAACGGAATGGCATCACGTTCGAGTTCAGCAGCACTTCTGTCACATTCTTCTTCATCACAGAGCGTTTCTCATGCGACTTCAACGATCGCCCCTTTTCCTTTGATTTAATAACGTCTTCGGACTCTACATCGACTTTGTCGTTAATTTTTACATTCCTCTGGCCACCTTCGGGTTGTAACCCTGAAAGTACAAAGATTTCTTTGTAAATAGGTGGCCAGAATCAGGTTTTTTTCTGTTTTGTTTTATATACTAAAGTGAAAACACCATTTTTTTAAATTTAAAAATCAAATAACTTTAATCATCCTCAAATCAATACAATATGTACAAATTAATATTTTCTAAAAATCACAAACAAATAGAAAAAACAAGCTGTTGATTATATTTTTTTAAATCTTAGTAATCAAATAAATAAAATATATTAATAATAAAGCATAAAATGTTTATTATACAAACGCTATGAAAATCGTTGCACGTATTACAATAGTATATCACTACGTTCCAAGATATTGTCTAAAACAGTCAAAATCAGTATACCTGCTAGACTAATTGTTCTAAATTTAAAATTATTATCAATAATAAAGCAAAACAATTGTTATTTCAGATATAAATGTCAATTATTACAAAACTTTATGAGCAGAGGATAAACATCAAAACGACCAATCATAGCATTCAAATTATCCTACTTACTAATTATGTACCCACATAAAGTATTACAATCGTTACAACAAAGAAATATCATTCATCGACTAACACAACCCCCCTTTTCATGCTCATCAAAAGCGTTCGAATCAGTAAACCCCTTCCTACACCATCTGCAGACCTTGCCAACACAGCCCGTATGCACTCTCATATGCGCCCGCAGATTGCTCGACCTACCGAAACTTTTCTTACAAACACTACACGCGTAATCCTTTACACCCACATGCCTCCTTTTATGCAACTTTAGCATCCATTTAATCGCTGTCTTATAATCGCAGACATCGCACTCATATTCCGGCTCACTGTGAACAGACCTGACATGGAGGACCATAGCACCTTTCGTTGTACAAATCTTTGGACAGAATTCGCACTTTATCCTATACTTAGCTACATTATGCACATTCCCCATATGCACTGTCAACTGATATTTATTCTTGAATGACACTTCACAAACATCACAAGTGTACGTTTTCAAAGTACCATGCACCGTTTGCTTATGACGCACCAGTTTAGTATACGTGCTGAGTGTCTTGTTGCAAATCTTGCATACACAATCCAAATGCGACGCCTTCATGTGACGCATCAGACGCACACTATCCATGAACCTGCGACCGCAAATCTGACACATGAGCGAATTATCAACATGCGTTTTGTACATATGCGTGACTAGAGAGGAGAAATTATCGAAAACTGCTTCACAAATCGCGCAAGGCTTGATACTGGCACTGGTCAAGATAAACGGAAAGACGCTATGGTACGAATCATCATATACCTCATCGTGAACCGCAACTATATGACCGATCAGCCCATCGAGACTATCCATTGGTATTTCACAGACATTGCAAGCTATATCACTAATATCAAGTTTTATGGGCAAAAATCTAGTCTTAACCTTCTCACTCACGAAAGCGACTAAATCGACGGACAAATGCGTTTCTAAAACATGGGATTTTAAAGTTTCCGGATCAGTCATAGGCTCATCGCAGTAAAAGCAACGAAAACCGCGCGTGAGCCACTGGAAAGGCGTAACGTTCCCGTATTCTAGAATCTTCAATATATTTCTTCGTATTATTGCTAGTTTATCCATGTTATGGGATTCTCTTGTGCCTGCAAAGAGATAGGGTACTTTCAACGTTTACTGCTCTCGCGGCAGTCTTGGCGATTGAATTGAACCAAGCTCAATCCGCCATTATCATCAAGGTTCTCAGAAACGGAGGGTAGTAGTGAAAACAAACCAAATCAATGTGAATATATGTTTTTAATAGAAGGAAAGAAGATATATATAAAACTAGAATTAATTATAGTATAAAAAAATCCTAAATACAGGTAATTATCTACTTAATTTAAAGATCCAATCTTAAATTTAAATTGGCAAAAAAAAAACTTTACTTTTGTTGTTTTTACAATTTAAAAATAATAATGATATTTCGAACCGGATAGAGCGATTTTGTCGTTAAAAATAGCTGCAAATAATTGATTCATTTTATATCTAATAGCTAATTCGCGAATATGATTTAGTAAGATACGGTTCATTACATTAATTATATTTAATCAGACGCGCGAAAAACTTAACGGGCATCGTAACCACGATACGAAACTCCCGAAACGTCCAATTAAAAATTAACACAATGGTTAGGAGCATATAAAGTATTTTAAATTATTTAATATCATTATTGACGTAATGCAAAGTAAGCAAAAAATGTTTAAAATTGAAACAGAGATTAATTTAAACCGAACATTATTCATCCTATGGACCGCAACCTTCCCCCAGAAAACAAAACGTAATCCGCATTTCAAGTAACGTTTCACTAACCTGTTAACCGAGCGGGACGTATAAATACGTCGAACGTAAACAATGTCAAATTTTGTTTTTTTCTATTGCATTTCCCTAAATATAGGTATATTTCATAGTTTTTCATTTCTTTTAAGTATAAATAAAAAAAATAGTAATATAAATGACGGTCTACGGGTGTGACGTATTGACACGTCCTAGTGGAAGAATGCGCACCCGTTCTGTGTTACCTAATTAGAAAGGGAGCTCCCCGGTTAACATGCGACAGTACACCACGTATTAAACCAAAGAAAGGCGATTTCGAATCAGAAGAGACATTTAATACACTATTGCGCGCGCGCATAGTTGCCCAATATTAGACGTAGTAGGTATATAGGCTAGGCAATCTCAGCACAATCCTCTAAATCCTGCGTTATATACTCCATAGTAATAATTCGATCATCAGTGACATCAGCATCCTCAGATATAACCTCCTCGAGGTGTCTAGTCTTGATGTGCATCTTTAAATTAGTGTGATGGGCGAACGCCTTCATACAAATCTCACAAATGAACCTCTTCATCCCAGTATGGACGATCATATGAGAATTCAAGTTGCCTATTTTAGCGAACTTCTTTCCACAAATACTACAAATGAATTTCTTTTCACCATTATGCTTCAACATGTGCAGTTTAAGATCGTAAGCGCCGAAGAACTGATCGCCACAAATCTCGCAGGAAACGTTCTTCTCGCGCAAATGGACCCGACGCATGTGCCTCGACATTATGCTCTCTTGCGGGTACACTTTGGGGCAGAACGGGCATTTGATCTTTAACTCCTCGACGCTGTGCACGTTCGCCATGTGCTGCTTTTTAAGATAAGGACTCTTAAACGTCTCCGGACAATGTGGACACGTTTGCAAATTAACCAAATGTACGTTCTTTTCGTGCAACGCTTTCTTGGATAGCGTTGATAGCTTGACATTACATATACTACAGCTATAACCACCCTCCTTATGATAGTACCTATTATGCATCTGCAAGTGATTATCCCCTTGAAACGAAGTACTGCAAATATCACACTTGTAATTGTGAAGGAGATGAAACTTATTCGCGTGACGCAGCAAGTACTCGAACGACACGAATTTCTGATCGCACGTGGCACAAACCGGCGTGTTCCTGTGCAACTTGAAGGGTAGAAGGCAATTCTGCACGGTCATATCGTATTCAGCATCATGTGTTATAATCAAATGATTAATCAACTGTTCCAAATTGAGCAAGCTTTTCGAGCACAAATTGCACGCTATATCAGTCACATCGATTTTGACAGCGGCGTCACGATTCCTGTTATTCTTTAGGCGGTCGTAGACAGCCAATTCTAAATTAGCGAATTGGTGCACTTTATACGTGTGCTCTTTTAGCAGATCGGGATTCTTCATCGGCTCGAGGCAATAGAAACACCTGTAACGGCTTTTGTACCACACGAAGGGCGTCACGTTGGCGTATTGGAGGACGTACTCGACGTTTTTGCGTTTCGCTAACATCCTACGAGCCTGAACGGTTTTCCTATCATCTTCATCCTCTGTATTGTCATTTGGATCTGAAAAGAGATTTATTTGCTGTAGTGATTCTTCTTCATTTTCATTCGTTCTTCTTTTGCACAAGTCTTCTCGCACCATACTTTCTTGATTTTTTTTTCATACATTAACGTTTTCGTTATAGTTAGCAATCTTCGTTTAAAAATACCGTTCATAAATAATAATAATAATATAAGAAACGAGACCATTTAATTATAATACTGGCTATTTAAGAAGTTTTCTCTTCAGGACAAGACGAATTAATTTGATTTCCATTTAAAATTAAAATATATAAAAATATATACACACAAGATCATTATTTATAATATATATATATATATATATATTCATTAATATCCTCTCATTTAAAAATTCAAAACTGCTCAGATATTATCCAATTGGTTGCATAAAATACTGACCAATACTCAATTGGACCACAGTCCCAACCTCACTTTTTGAGATTAGCTATTGGTGAACAAAATGCTCTAACACATAGCCATGGACATGTTATGCGCGACCAAGTCCTTGGTGTGCGCCTTCACATGAGCCCTAAGATTCTTCATCCAAAGGAAGGTCTTTCCACAATAATCACATTTAAAATTCCTAACCCCCTCGTGTTTGACCATATGTAACCGTAAAAGCGTGTTATCAAAGAATTTTTCACTACAGACGTCGCATTGTACATTCCTCTCTCTCAGATGCACTCGACGGATATGGGTCTTCATGGTGGAATTCTTCGGGAACACCTTGTGACAATGAGGACATCTGTGCTCCAAATTGTGCTTTTCAACCATATGCTTAGACCTCAAATAGGGTGTGGTGAAGCTCTCATCGCAATGCCTGCACTTGGAGACCTTAGTGCCATGATTACGAGCCATGTGGGTCAGGAGACGGGACTTCGATGGAAACTCAGAATTGCACTCAGCGCAGGTGTGCGTATCCTCGCTGTGGCGGTTGGAGATGTGCGCGCGCAGGTTGACGAACTTGGAGAAGGTGAGACCACAATAGCTGCAAATGTGGTCTTTCGATAAATGCTGATCGTTGTAATGGATTAGGAGGTGACCAAAGAATGTGAACTTTTCACCACACACTAAGCAGATCATGTTGTCTTCCATGAGACGGAATGGCATGAAGCAATCTGTCAACGACTTGTCGTAGTCGGCATCGTGCGACATAATCAAGTGGTCAATCAAAACATTAATATCGTCGAAGTGAGACGAACAAATGCGACACGAAAGCGACGAAACATCAACCTTAACAGTAACATTCTCACCTTTATAACGTTTCAGCGCTTTCTTTAACTCAAAATATTCAAAATGAGTTTTCAAAGTGTGCTCTTTCAATAACTCTGGATCGGAGAAGTTGCGTTTGCAGTAGAAGCAACGAAAGCTGCTCAAAAACCATTTGAAAGGCAGCACGGTCGACATGTTCAACACCAGCTGGAGGTTACGTTTCCTTCGACTCATTTCTCCATTCGATTTCCTAACGTAAGGTGTTTCGTCTGGCTGCACTTCTTGGCCTTCAGTAACACAATCGAGCACAGACAGCAAATCGAGGTCAAAATCATCTTCAGTTTTAGGCTCCTCCTTCACAGGCTTCACATCAAGCATGGATGATGTCGATGGTATAGCATAGTCATCCATCTTATCTGGATGTACAGCCTTAATATGCTTCTGAAGGAACGAGTTCTTCGGATACACTTTAGTGCAATATTTACATTTATATTCTAAATTGTGCTTTTCCACCATATGCTTGGCTCTAACATAGGGGCTTGTGAAACTCTCCGAGCACATGGTGCATTTAGATATCTTCTCGCCATGATTGTTAGCCATATGGATAATTAGCTTGCTCTTATTCTGCAACTTGACCGGACACATTGTGCACTGAAGCCCGACGTTATGTTGGCTATTAATATGCCCTCTAAGATTGACCTCCTTACAGAAGAAAAGACCACAATAGGTGCATACGAAATTCTTCTCAAAATGCTTCTCGTTTATATGTTTAAGAATATTACCGAAGAACGAAAATTTCTCATTACAGAACGGACACAGCATTTCTTTCGGGTGGAGCTTGAACTCTTGGAAGGACGTGCCGGCGGACTTGTCATACTCGAGCTTATGATTCGAGATCAGATGCTCGATCAGCACGTCCAGATTGTCAAAGACGGCGGAACACTCTTTACAAATGAGCGATGACGTGTCCACTTTCACCTCTCCCTGCTCCCCCTTGCACCTCTTCAAGTCTTTGAGATCGCAACTAGTGTGCTTCGTGATGCTGTGCTCCCTCAACTCCTGCGAGTCATTAAAATCCAATTGACAATAGAAACAACGGAACCTATTCATGAACCACTTAAAGGGTATTATCGTACACATATTCAGTACATTGTACATATTGTACCGCATGGTCTTCACCACATCCTTCGTCATGTCCTCCTGCTCCCCTTCCAGAACTTTAATCCTAATATCAGTGCCTTTTAACGTGAAACATTTAGCAGTATGCTGTCGCAAAGAACCTTTAGTCTCGAACGTCTTAGAACAAGCGAAACACTTAAACTTAGTAACGTGTTTGGCATGAATATGTCTCTGTTTCAATTTAACAGTAGGGAATGGATGGAGGCAAATCTCGCATATAGTGTCGTGGAGCAGCTCCTTGTGGTACTCGAGGCCCTCGTGAGAGAGAAATGTCTGAGGGCACGACTCGCACACATAACAACCGGACGTATGATAATTCTCAACGTGGACCTCCAGATTACTAGACGAATTGAACCTCTGACCGCACGTGGAGCAAATAGCGAACTCCATCGGGTGGCACTGCTTCAAATGTACCTCGAGCTGCGAGAACGAATTGTTATTCTTATAACACATAAGGCATTTCAGATCGTTCAGCGAATACGGCTCCAGATTGATATTAACATTGGCCACATACTCGAGATCGTGTGTCGTATTCACATGTACCAATATCTCGTCCAACCGTTCAAAGTTAGTACTACAAAGCTCGCACGTGATCTGCGAGACGTCCACTTTGACGCTCTTATTAGAATCGACCAATTGTTTAATAGCATAATTGTCGGGGAAACACTCCCCATGATATTTGGTGTGTTTCCTGAGAGCCAACCGGTCGGCCTCATTGAACGACTTATCGCAATAGAAGCACATGTATTTGGCGGCCCATTTGAACGGTATAATCGAAGTGAAGTTGAATATGATTTGAAGATTGTGCCTCCTTTTAACAGCGAGTGAATCCCATAGCGTTTCCATCAGCTTAATTTCATCTGAAAAGAAACGTTTCCTTTTTGAAATGTACCCTTTATAATGAAGGCTTCGATATTACATTCTAGTATAATCAAATTCATCTCTTAATGCTATTATTTCTTAGTCCATGTCACCCCGAAGAGCCTTTAATATGGACAGCCAATTATCTGTCCATTAAAACGACGCCAACCAAAAACAATATCAAGCCTTAATTATTAAAAGTACATTATTATTTTTCTATGTGATATCACCCATTGTCAAGGAGGCTAGAGTTATTTAATTTTAATAATTATAACATTTATTTAAATAGATTTTATGTTTACATATATGTGTTCTGGTATTTATGTATATATTTATATGTGTATAGGTGTGTATGTGTTTGTATGTGTATGTATAAGTATATATGTGTGTATGTGTGTGTGTGTGTGTGTGTGTGTGTGTGTGTGTGTGTGTATGTATTTATATATATTGTTTTCTTCAGTTTTTATATTTTATATATTTCTATCGCTATTTTCTTTCTTCACCATCTTCATTCTATTTCAGTAACCGGGGTACCCAGTAGGGCAGGTTTCCGAACCTAGTACAGGGGCCCTTACTATTTTATGTACAAAAAGTTCTATCAATAAACTATTTTACTAGTAAATCTCACACTAGGTCATGCCGCAGTGACCTTTGGAACTAAGTAACAATTTAGTCTATATATATATATATATATACACATATATATACATATATATATATATACTGTTCTTAATGATTGAAGGCATAAGGAATAGTATATTTTATGTCACTGTTAAGAGATTCGGCTTCAGTCTTATTATTTATTTATAAAGCCTACCTAAAATTCAGATTAAACATATACTATTCAAACAACCCATTCCCCATACCCTACACAGCAGCATCCACATCAGGATGATGCACCCTCAGATGCAATTTCAAACTATTACTCTGAACAAAACACTTGGAACAAACCGGACAGACCAACGCTTTGTCTTTGCTGTGTATACGCATATGATCCCTCAGGGTCTGCTTACGGGCATACGACTTCTTGCAGACCTCGCACTCGTGAACCCTCTCCCCACAATGCTTGATCATGTGCTTCTGTACGTGCGTCTTCGAGAAGAACCTCTGATCGCACATCGGACAAGCGAAATTCTTCTCTTTAACATGGACCTCTTGCACGTGACACTTCATCTTGCTCATTATCTGAAACACCTTCCCGCAGACGGGGCATTTGAACTCTGGTATATCCATATTATGTTCGGATCTGTGATGAATCTTTCTCTGCGAATAAGTAGAAAAGGTAGCTACACAATAGAAACATTTTAATTGTTTCTCTTTGTTGTGCTCTTTGACTTCGTGGTTCATTCTTCGTGTAACAGAATCAAATGTCAATGGACACGTTTGGCATTTGAAATTAGTTTCATGACTCAACGAGTGGCAACGCAGCCGATCTTGGCTCAAGAACGACTTTCCACAAGCCTCGCATATATAATTCCCATAGTGCTCGTTCATATGTTGATTTAACTTAATAAAATAAGCAAACGTGGCATCACATATCGCACATTTGAACACGTCCTTGTCTAATTTGTACGGTATCACACCTTCATTCGCATTGAAGAACTTCTTCCTATGCACCATCTCGAGATGCACTTTCAAAGCATCAACATTTAATATACGATCATTGCATAAACGACAAACAATAGTCGAGACATCAATTTTAACCTTCTCATCTCTTCGCAGATAATTGACAGCGGATTTGAGAACACCACCTTCGTGTTCGGAGAGGGTGTGCTTTTTCAGCAGCTCCGGGTCTTTAAAAGTCTTATGACAATAGAAACATAGATAATTCTGCCTGTGCCATTTGAATGGCCACACGTTCGTCGATTCTATTATTAGTATAGCGTTTCTCTTCATGAGTCTATTTCGTTTCGTTGACGACAATGTCAGGCTGTTGTCACTCATGATGGACAATGAATTTACACCTAAAACGAAAGAGACTCCTTCAGTACTCCATTTGTCAGTTGCAATTGCACTCTTCTTCGTAAGAAACGCTTGTAATCGTTTTCTGTAGTAATTTGCAAAATAATAACGATTGTGGGATTATAAGAAATTTAATTTCCGCTACTCACCGACAGGTTCGCATTTCGAATTCAAATTAATACGAACTTAATAAACATTGTTTTAATTCAATTACGATTACATTTTTAATCGATATGGTAACTACTATAAATCACGTTTAATTCGAAATTTCGAAAGCATCGCAGCATGACAACCACGTTGGCTGCAAAACTATCGCTTTGTTCGTCGTGATAATAAACCGCATAATGTCAAATCAATATTTTTCTAGCACTTTAGCTGGATTTATTTGAGTTCACATCACCAACTCGATAATAACAAGACAGTAATTTGACTAATAAAAATAACGACACCGCAATATGGCGGCGCGTGACGTCATTAACACGTGGCCTACGTCCATCATTGTCAAGTATAGGAGATGCAACGTTTACTTTAAACGTATTTAATATCATCATTAAACAAATACCACACGTTTTAGAAAAATAATCACTAAACTATTCTGCTTATTTCAACATTTTCATTATTTATTAGTCTGGATATATGACCACAATCTGGTTGATTTGAAGTTAAAATGTGGTCCTTGTAATTAAATTATTACAGACACAAAATTCACACAGTATTTTTATTTTTTATTAAAGAAAAAATTTAATTAAGAATAACAATTACTTTATAAAAAAATAATTTTCAAAAGAAAACATTAAAATAAGCAAATTGAAAAATAGTCATTCTAAAAGGAGAGTGTTGTGATTATCGTAATTTAAATGAAACAAAACAATCAATTACATTTAATTGAAAGTAATCAATTAGACTGAACAAACTCACAACAGACATCCCTAAAGAGCGACTTTTTAAAGAGAACTAACAATCCTACCTTTGCTCGATTTCAGCTTTGACGCTTTGCTTTCAGCCTTCTTCTTCTTTTCAGCTTTGACAGGTTTCGTTGACTCCGCTGATCGTTTCTTGCCTCGTTTACCCTTCACGGAGAGACTCGAGACAGTGATACCGGCCGCTTGTAACTTCTGCAAAGGCTCGTCATCTCTATAGCCTGGAACAAAATTGTTTTAAAATGAATATCAATTCAGTCATACACTACATTTCTTTATAATACAAACATAGGTGCTGCTAAATGTAAACATATCTCTGTAGTTAAGTTTAATATCAAAGGGGTCATTCAAGTATTACGTAAGCGCTTGAGGGGGGCGGGGGAGTTTTTGCTTTGCTTATTTTTGATGTCATGGTGGGTTTTTTGATGGCATGGGAGAAATCACCCATGCCTCTGTGGTCTTTTGACTGCGAGCAGTGATCCTATTTTTACCATGAGGTAGAATAACGCCATAAGAAATGCCTTTAATATTGTCTAATAAGATTAAATAGATTAATAATATCTATAGAGCTAGATTTGAAAGTTTCTTATGAAGTAGTCTCTACATATGCCTCATAAAAGCCATAAGTGTCTATGCAAAATATTCAACTACCTACATGTAAATTTGAAATTGACTCCTCCTTGCATGATGTATTGGAATTGACTGTAAGACCATGTAAGTGGCTGTGCTTAAATAAATAAATGTATACACTTTTTCACTGAAGTGTAAACTCAACACCTAACATCAATACATAACGTAATATATCAAAAACAATTGCATCATCAAAACAAACTTCACAACTATAAAATAATAAAATACCATCAGTATAATCCGCGTCTTCATCTAAATATTCAATTTCACAATCGTCCTCCGACGGTCCGGGCAGGGGCTCCGTCTTCAACGGTGTCGTGTCCAATACTATCACTGTAAAACCATTAAAATTAACATTAATTACGACATTTGTAAAGAATAAAACACAAATCAGGACCCCAGGATTTACTAAATGTGAAAATGTAATATTTTTTTTCTATTTGTGCCAAGTTTTTTAAAAAAGACAAGTTTATAATGGTCTATGCGGTAGCAGCCGTATACTAATATAGAGCTAACTCTAACCTTTTCGTTATTCGGACAGTTTTGGGGTCCTCAACTAAAACCAAGCCTTTATTATTATACAAGAAAAAAATGCCTTAGACATAGTTTATGAGTTTAAAACTAATTTCTTCCAGATAAACAATTATTATAGGAGCAGTATTAGTATCGAACAATGCAATTTAGATAAATATAAGTAAACTAAATATATAATGAACATGCATATATATATTTTAAATATATACAAATATTATTCAGAATATTTATTCGTATGTATATATTATTATTAGAGATGTGCTGATTATGACTTTGGCCGACTAGCTGACTAGTCAGTTGTAAATAAGCCGACTACGGTTTAGGGGATTTCCGTGACGCTTCGTTTACAGCTGATTCGCTGCAATTTCAGTCACTACTGACATGTGGACAAATATAAATAACAAAAAAAGTTTTTTGAGTTTTACAGCTCACTAGTTTGACGATAGTTTCAAATATCATCACGCAATATTGCAGTATATGTCATTAAATATTATGTTGATTTGTTTTTTTAATTAAGATACTAATTTTGTTTGATAAATGTCATCAATATATTTTCTTTACAAGGAAGTAACACATACATTTTTTTGAGAAATAGACACAAAGTAAGAAGCCGGATAGTCGGCGCCTTTTACCGATTAGTCGCCGACTATGATAGTGGCCGGAAGTCGGCTTTACCGACTAGTGGCAGACTAGTCGGAACATCTCTAATTATTATATAAAATAGTAGACATTGGGTCTGGATGCCATGTTTGTGTTGTCCTACATGTATTTATTATTGTTCTTACCTTTTGGTTTAAAATCACCTCTGCCGACCATGTCAACAAATTTCTTCTCAGACTCGAGCACCTGCTTCTTGAAGTTGCAGGCATCTCGAAGCCGTGTGATGCAAACCTCGCAGATGAGACGACTGCTTCCATTCGGCCCTTCCGTGTGCTGGGTTATCTGGTGTTTGTAGAAATACGATACACTTTGCTTAATTATAACTAAACAAGAATTGTACGTACTAACGTTATATTGTACAGGTTATGATTAACGAGTTTCTCGTCACATATCTGTGTGCAAGAGCTATTTGATTTGTTACAGTATGTGCTTTTAAGTTTAAAATTCTCGAATTAATATTTTTCCATGTAAGGTACAGTTTAGATATAATAAAGAACAATTTTCCCTAAACATTTTTCTTAAGAATCAAATATGTGGTAGGAACAGCGAGATGCGCTGTAAAAACTATAAACTAATATGAAGTATATTTAAAGTTATTTTAATACAAAAAAGAACGCGCGAAAGAGGGAACACGTAAAACAATAAACTAGACGGCTATTGGTGGGATCTTTTTCACTAAATTATGGATAATTGAATTACATTTGTATAAAAATTGCCAATTTCCGAGTTAATAATGAATTATAAATAATAACGAACGTAAGTATAACGAAACAATGAAATAATAATATCTATTCGGCAGCTAAATGTTAGAAACAAAAAATCAATAAGACAGCCATTTTGGGCTTAAGACACGGAACAAGTGAAAAACACACACTTTAAAACATATATTCTTGTATATACAATAATACTTACACTAATATCGAAACATTCGAATAGCATATCGGCATAAATCTCATTTTCTCCCATCCAAGTGTAATCTGTACTGAGATCCTTATAACAGCCTTCGGAAAGGCAACATCGACACAAACCGGGACTGTCCTTAACAACTATCTCATCGAAATCCATTTTTAACAACTATTTAAACCTACGCCATATAAATAAACACTGCCAACTGCAGTTACTCTGCGATAATAAATTTACCGAACAGCGAGCGTCCTCCCTAGGACCGGCGCCATTTTGTTTTTGCAAGGCGCGCGGCGCGGCGCACCGCAGTGCAAACCGTTCCTTGAATTACATACTAGTGATGTACATTGAAATATCAATTCATTGTTAAACATATTGAATTGAATACATTTTACATATATGTATTTTATTCGCATTTCGTATCCTACCTTATGGATGGATAATTTGAATAAGCAAAGGTATTGGTTAATTTTAAATGAAACTACAAAAACATTTCAATAATTTCTTAACACAATAAATATTCTTACATAGAAACTAATTAATCTTTATCTACTAAAATAACGAGATAAATATTTAAAAAACTAAATGAAATTCACAACGCAATACCATGTCTAGATCTCAGGTGACTTTTCAATGAACATTTTTGGACAAAACTCTGCGTACATTCAGTACATTTGAACTTCCTATCATTAGCATGTATTCTTAAATGCTCTTTTAAAGTGTTTTTCCTACCAAACTTTTTCAAACAAACCTCGCACTCATAACTTTTTTGCCCACTATGTTTAACAGAATGCAGTTCGAGACCTCGTTTATTGAAAAAAGTCATATCACATTCTGCACATGAGTATTTTCTCTCCATTAAATGAACCCGTCTTATGTGTCTTGATAATTTATTTTGCTTATCAAAACTTCTATCACAGGCATTACAAGCGTGGACCGGAGCAGCAATCCCGTGCATTTTAACTAAATGATCAGTTCTCTGACTGTGCCCATCGAACCTTTCATTGCAAATTGGACATTTATTCCGTCTCCCGCCTAAATGGACCGTCTGTTGATGCGTGACCAAATACCTATTAGTTTTAAAATATTTCTTACAAATTTCACACCTATGAACGCCTTGTATATGAATATTCTCGTGATTCTTCAAACTGGCCAGGCATATAAAACCTTTGTCACATATTTTACAAATATAATTTCTATAATGTTTATTCATGTGTTGTAATAACAATTTAATAGTAACAAATTTTTCAGAACAAAACACGCAAATGTATTCATTATTTTCCTCAAATTTGAACTCCATTATATGGCTTTTAATATGTTTGTAGAAATTCTTTTCATGTTCATTATTAACATGATCTCCAAAATTCACTAATGAACTTATTCGCTTTTCGCATAGCGTGCATTTTAAGCCAGTTATATCTAATTTTACTCTATAATAACCTATAGAACGAACATTCCTGACAAGGTTAATTTTAATATTATTATGTTCCTTTATTGTATGAGTTTTAAGAATCGACGGATTTGTAAAAGTCTCAGAACAATATAGGCAACAAAATTTATTAGTACCGATTACTACATTAATCGGTGTTGCATTCGAATAATTTAGAATCGTTTTTATGTTGTGTTTGTGCATCTCTAACTCCTTTGACAGATCGCATGTGGTCTCGCTTGTTGTTTTAATTTTGACAGCTTGGCCTGGCGAGTCCTCGCGTTCCGTTTTTATATCACCTATAATATAAAAATCAATCTTTTAAACAAATTGAACAAAAATAATTACACCCTTAAAGTTTTATTTCATTTCATTTCAACATTGCTAGGATTGTTTTTAATAGACATCTGAAACATTAGTCTTAAACAGTTAAAATCATATTAATGCAATTAATGTAATCGCGCAAATTAAAGCCAAAATTAAATAGGGTAATACAAATAAAAGACATTTTCTTAATAAAAAAAATCTTTAGGAAAATATATTGTGTGGTAAATTAAACACGGAATTTCTATATAGCACAAAACATTAACAATAATATATAGCACAAAAACTAGAAATAAATAACTTTCAAACTTATAATATTACGAATAAATGAACCAAGGCGCTATCGGTTTTATCAACAGACTAGAAATTATAAAATTATTATTAATTTTCTTTCGTTTTTTCACAAATTATGATTCTTTTGTTTTATATTGGCTTAAAATCAATTTTATTCGAAACGGCGAGCGAGATAGAACGATGGTTCGAGCGAGAGGGGATTATAGGATGCATAGTCATTTGATTGTTTTAGAACTTACTATAAATGCAATAGTTTAAGGTCACAAAAGTTTATGTTGATGATAATTGTACTAAGAAATGACCCTAATCTATTACAAAAAAAAATAAAACCATCTATTTTTAAAATAAATTTTTGCAATTTGTTACCTTGGCGCCAAAAATCAGTGTTATGGCACGTATTATTATGGTATTATCTACCACAGCGGTTCCCAAACTTTTTTGGTGAAAGAAAAAGCCTTAATATAATTATAAAAAACTGATTTATATGTATTCATGAATAATTCATTGTAATCTCCCTTTGGTAGGTATTTTTTGCAGTATTTTAGCTCTAGGGTTCCGCGGAACACACTTTGAGAATGGCTGATCTACCAACTAACCTTCGTCCGTGTGAGTGGTGACATACAATGACAATAAAAACAATAATAATAAAATAAATATGGTACATATCGTCGGATCCTATTAATAATAAATATTTTATTCCTTTAAAATATAATAATAATACTAATACAATTTGAAACATATTTAGAGCAATTAGCGATCTTATCACTAAAAATAATTTCTTCCAGATAGGAGCAGTGTTAGTATCGGGCAATGCAATTGAGATAAATAAAATATTAACGTGGTGGAAACTAAATTTTTGGCAATTTAATTTGTTTTTTAACTTAAAATTGCTTCAAAATATAATTTCTGAGATACTCAATACAACAACGATGAATCTATACAAACAAACTATGCACAATGACAACTTTGAATCGCTTTGTAAAATCGCAATTTTTTAGATCCTGCCATGTTAACAGCACCTAGTGATGTATTACATAAAATAATAATAAAAATATATTCATAAATTAAACCAAACACGAAAATAAACTATAATATGGACCCTTCAGTATGTTTACTTCTTAAATGTGTACGCAAACTACATTTCTGAATAAACGTCAATCCACAATAATCACACTTAAATCTTCTATCATTCGTATGAATCCTCATGTGCCCGGCCAGAGTCTTCTTTCTAGAATACGCTTTCAAACAAACGCCACATTTGAACTCTTTAACATCTGAATGCTTGAACATGTGATCCAGTAATTCCTTTTTAAGATGAAACCCCATATCACATTCACTACACTTATGCAGACGCTCCATCAAATGGAATCTTTTAATATGCGCCGTCAACAAACGGGTTTCCGGGAACGATTTATCACACGCATGACAATTGAGCGATGGCGACGTATAACCATGGATGTTAAAAATGTGCATTTTACGCTCGCGATAGGCTTTAAATCTTTGTAAACAATACGGACATCTCCAGCGACTATTACTTTCATGGACGTTCCGCGAATGAGCGTTCTTTTTAATCAAACTATCGAACGTCCTCCCGCACTCGCCGCATTCGAACGTCCCTTGCTTTCTATGTTTGTAACTGTGATTTTGCAGAAACGCTTTGTTCAAGAATGCACCATCGCACCGATCGCACAAATAATTCCTATAATGCACTTTACACATGTGTTCGTGTAACTTTTTGAATGTAATAAATTCGTGCGAACAATAGACGCAGCTCAGAGCGTCTAACAAATCGAATTTGAATTGTAGAATGTGATTTTTTAAATTCAAAAATGACGGCTTCCCGTGTTCTTTATTCAAATGATCCATAAACGATTCTATTCTGTCAAAATTTCCCGCACAAATGTCGCATTTCAGAGAGGTTATGTCAAGTTTTGGCGCGTAATCCCTTAGTCTAGCGTTTTTGAGATAATTTGTTTTTTCATGATTGTGCGTTTTTAAAGTGTGACTTTTCAGTAGTGATGCGTGTGTGAAATTTTTTAAACAGAACACGCAATTGAAGGTCGTGTCAACGGTCGGCTTGAAGGGGGTCGCGTTCGAATATTCGAGGACAGTATGAAGATTATGCAAATGAGGTCTCAACTCGGCATCCACTTTATTAACCAACTTAATCGTTGGTGTCTCTCTCGGCTTAATTATTATTACTCTTTTCACGGGACAACCTAAAAATAAAAATTACCTATATAATTTATATAATATAATCTTAAATAATTAATTTATTAGGCATACTATCGAGGTTTTTAAAAAATAAATTTCTTTATCGATTAAAATAAATTTAATCAAAACCAATTGGTTAATGTTTTCAATAATTACTATAAACAATGTTAGCGCAAAAGTCATGAATTCGAAAGGTTTGCGGCCAATTTTAACGCGGTAATACCACAATTGTAAGCCATATAAAGTTTTAAATTAAATAAAACACATTTGCGAATAACTTTACACATAATTACTATAACATTAATCAATTAATTATGACTTTTCCCCCTAAAAACATTTAACGAATGCAGAACGAGTTTTTCAATAAAATCGCAGTCATTGTGTTTTAATTTTCTCATTTGCCAGTTCTTTATAAGACGTTATATCTTAAAGCCGCGTCTCTGCTCGTGTTTCTTCGAAAGATTACACAAAAACATAGAAACATTGGGCCGTACACATTTTTGTATTCGTACACAATGTTTTTGTTTTCCGTGGTCGACGGAAAGCAAAAACATTGTGTACGGCCACGCCTCAAAGTTTCAATGTTTTTGTGTAATGTTTCGAAAAAAACACGCGCAGGAGACGTGGCTTAAGTTCGTCATTGTGTATGTCAAATATCTCTTTGACATTTAGCAAAATGTTACCAACGAAAAATATATATATGTAATATAACTTTTTAACATAGTACAACGAACTACAACTCTTTTATACTATTTAGGTTATTAAAACTATGTACAACGATAATTTTAAATAGCTCTCCTGTAAAATTGCAATTTTGTAGGTTCTCCCATGCTAATGATATCCGCGGTATATTTAAAATAAAGCCCCACAGGACATTTATTTTCACTTTTCATCCAAAACTCGAAATTTAAGTTATCTAGCGTATAACCTCGCTTTTCAAATGTACCTTCATATGAACAATTAGATTACGTTTCCTAGCAAACAGCCGCTCACAGATCTCACATTTGAAATCTTTCTCACGAGTATGAACGACCTTGTGTTCGGCCAAGCGTTTCTTAGTGAAAAATCTCAGCCTACACACTTCGCATTCAAAAGACCGCTCTAACAGGTGATCCCTTCTGATATGTAGCTCTAACAGATTGCGTGCCACGAATTGCTTCTCACAAGCCTTGCACTGATGCTTGTCGAAATTGTGAACTTTATTCATGTGTAAGGATTTCTGATAATAATTAGGGAACCTTTCGCTGCACAAACGGCATTTATTACGATAATTCCTGTGCATCTTTTCAACATGCACACGCTTTTTGTGTTCACTCTGAAACGTCTCCGTACAATAAAGACAAGCGAAACAACTCTTCTTTGAATGAGTCTCCAGATGACGCTCCATGCGGAATCTGTTCACAAAACCGGAGCCACAAATTGAACATAAAAAATTACTATAATGAAAATTCATGTGCTGCGCCAACATTTTAAAACTATTAAAAACTTTTTTACACTGGCAACACTGTAACGATTCCTTATCTAATTTGAACTGTTGCAAATAATCTGCGACGTCATAATAAATTTTATTATGATTTTTCACCAAATGTTCGCTTAAAGTTCTAATATCAACCACAGACAGTTCACAGATAGTACACTTTAAATCGTCTATATCCAAAAAAGCACTGTAAGTTATTAGACTGTGTCCTTGTTTATAAGATAATTTATCATGAACGTGTTCCTCTTTCGTATGCGTTCTCAAATCGTTCGGATCTTGAAACGAATTATTACAAAAAGCACAATTATAACCAAAAACATCTCTCCCCCTAAAAGGAGTCACGTTCGAATACTGCAAAATTTGTTTTAAATTGTGATACTGTTTCTGGGTTTCTGATATATATTTCTCCTTGCTGAAACGGAACGTTGCCTCGTCTACCGCGCCTTGGATGTCGTGCCCTACAAAAAGAAACAAACTGTCATTTCTACTAAATGGATCAACGAGAAGACCTATTTTCAGAATTGTTCTGAAGCCAATTAAATAAAGAAGAACTTAATTTATAAGCATAATTCTTAGAGTGAATGTTTGTTTTTTTTTATATAGAACACGACTTTACAATGCAGACGCATTTAAAATTCAGTATTCAATACTTTACGCAGCATACTATAATGTTTTATTTATATACGATTTTATTTCATGTACCATTTAAAAGAAAGAGACAAGAAATAACACAATCCTTTTCTTTTGTCGATAGTTTTCAGAACTTCAAACCTCACTCATTCGTACGAAATAAAATAGACCAATCACACGCTTGAAATATTGTTGACGTGATGTCTGACCAATGATAATAATCCATTGTATCTGTCTACTGTCACCTAGCTATCATTACGTTCTGTTACACGCATTTATAAGAAAAACTCAATCGTTACTTATTAAATTATAAATAACAGAAAGGAAAATATGTAAATGTCTAAGCTGGATATTTGACACATATCAAATTACACTCGAGTGTCGTTTCCGAAAACGGACTAAAGACAATTTGCACTTACAAGACTTTTTCATAAATAAAAAACAAAAACGATCACTAAAAAATATATATTTAAAATCATTGTGATAAAACTTTAAAAATTCACATTATTAATTGAAATATTTAAAAATAAAATTATATATAAACTGGGAAGCTTGTTTTGACAACAAACAAAAATAGATTATGATTTCAAAAAAAGAACGTGCAAAAAAAAACCAATTGTATATTTTATTGTTCTAAATGACATTTGTTTTTTTTTTTTACTATTTCCGCTTTAACAACTACATGCCAGTTTTAAAATTCATTTTATAAACTCTTCAGGTTCAATTTCAAAACTATGTAGAAAAAAAGCAAATTAATTTCCTTTTTTTTAATATAAATATCTATAAAATAACTATCGGAGTGGATTACAAATTTATCACACAAGCTCTGTGAATATAAGTTCTACTCGATATATTCCAAATGCAAATATAACATATTTAGGAGGCTCAAATGTCATTTATTCATACAATAACATTTGAGTGTTCCAAACAGTTCTATTTGTACTTAAAATATACGATTATTACTATCTAGTAGAACTTCATACTTGTCTTATTACTGCCCCTTAAAAAGAACACAGAACGCATCCAACTAAGACAGCATTTTATATAAAACGATTGCAACTAATGTAATTCATTGTTTCAAGCGTTACTTTGCGGAAATCCATATGAAAGGAGATTATTTTGCTTATAATTCCCGCTACATTAGGTCTATGAAGGAAAATAACCACCAACATTCAATAACTTGTCTTGAAGCGTTTCGCCACTTCACGTGGCATCATCAGGATACATGTGGTCGCTTCAGCTTCGCCTCTCGAATGTTGATCATTGGTGGAGGTTATTTTCCTTCATCGACCAAATATAGGGGAAATTACAAGGAACTGTATTAAAACAAATAATATATAATACATTTATGTTGAAATAGCAACACAATTATTTTTGTCTGTGGTATGTAAGAGTGATGTCTATGGTATAGAGTGTAAAGGTCCCATGTATAAGAAGAGTCGACAAGTGCTATGTATCATGATATATTAATAAAATTAAAGAATATGATAAGAAGATTTTTGTTTCACTGCCAACCTTATTCAACAATTTACATACTAAAGTGCTGTTCAAGCGTGATTGTAGCACAACAAACATCTGACATGATAGAATCATTGTTTCCGACCAAATAGGACTGCTGTAATCTTGTATTGATCCTATATCTACTTTTTTTATTAAAAATAAGTGCATCTTTTATACACACACCCCGGGACATCTCAATTCCACGGCCAACTAAAGCGATGTCAAACTCAACGTCCTCTCAGCCTCTCTCATACGGTTCTCCGCAGCGATCTGCTTCAATGTTATATCACGATTGTCTATCAAATGCTTAACATCATCAAACTCTTTGAATATATCCAAGTCGTCTTGATGCAGACGAATATGGCTTTTAAGTGTGCACTTCTGGTTGAATGACTTCTTACAGATCTCACATTCGTATCTCTTCTGCCTACCCTCGTGCACCTTCAGATGCTCATTCAGAGAGCGCAGCCTCAGGAATTTCTTCCCGCACACATCACACGTGAACTGCTCAACACCTTCATGCCTCAGCGCGTGGTCCAACAGACCTCTCTTAGAGAAATATTTAGCGTTACATCGGTCACATTTGTAATTCTTCTGCTGCAAATGGTGATGCTTTATATGTCTGTTTAATTCGTACTTCTTCTTGTAGATCTTATCGCATGCATTGCAAGTGTAGAAGATCGGCGTTTCATTGTGTACTTTAACTAAATGCTCGCTCCTATCGTAGTAACTCACGAATATTTGCGGACAATGCGGACATTTGTTCCTTAACCAACCACCAGTATGAACGCCCCTCTCGTGCTGGCGTTTCTTATTCAGCGACGTGTAAACTTTAGTACAATAATCGCAAGGAAAGTTGCCGTTCTCATGAGTCTTACCATGCTTCCTCAACGCAGCTATGGTTATATAACCGGCTCCGCATATGTTGCAACAGTAATTCCTGTAATGACTACTCATATGGTGGTACAGATTCTTGAAGGAGACATGGACGACCCCACATATGACGCATTTGAAGTTCGTCCCATCGTCCAAACGGAACGGTAGTATTATATCTTTAATATCATTGTATATAACTTTGTTATGTACTGTTACCAGATGCTCTTTCAAATCAGACAAATCATTCAACTCCATATAACAAACGGTGCACTGCAAATCAGTTATATCAATCTTAATCGGATTATAACTCAATTTATAATCAATCATTAAATTCAGCTTGTCCTTCTCGGACCGTTGAGACGTATGGTATCTCAGTTCGTCTATACTTTTGAAGCATTGACAGCAGTATAGGCAAGAGAAGCCCTTAGCCGTTTTGTCTCGGAAGGGGCTCGCGTTTGAGAACTGTAGTATTGAGGTTAAATTGACTCTGTGCTGCTGACGCTCAGGTGTAGCACTCTCAAACACTTTGTCTTTCTTTTTCCTCTTAATCCTCTTCCCGCTATCTAAAAACAAAACAGATATCTCAGTAAGCATGCTCCTCTTGTCTGCCTTTAAAGGTAATCGGGGCCTCTTGCGGCTTCTTCTTGACACATGCCTGTCAGGACATTCTATGTATATGCATTTACCATTGAATTTAAAAAAAGAATATTATTATAAAATATTCCCGCACAATAAGCTCCATATTCACATCCATGTTTAATATAAATTATTCATGGCAACACTAAGCGTTCTTTTTTTAATTTATAACACTAAACTATTTCCTTCACATTTAAGCGTCGTAATTCATATCCGGCTCTAAGGACCAACCAGTTTATTAACTTGAGCAAAACCGCCAATGAATCTCTCTAATTTACATCATCGTCTACTGAACGACCTATTACTAAGTATAAATATATACTTACTTTTATCAGACGTATTTGACTCGGTTTTTAATTTGCGTTTCTTTTTCTTTATGGTAAGCTCATCCGTAAAGTGAATTTCAGACTTAATTGGCAACTCTAGTTCTTCAAATTTGTGTGGTACATAATCTGAAATTGCCAAAACTTAATTTTACTACTTGGATAACCAAGGCTTGGATGGAGATGTGGGCATTTTATTGGTGTCAATAATACCTGGTACATGATCGATTTCTACTTCCACGTTGACATTACCACCAGCATTGATCGCTTCCTCAAGTTTGACCGAATTTTTGTCTGAAAATGAATTAATTAAGATAAATATATATAATATTTCGACTTTAAACTAGGATATTCTGTATAAATTTACAATTACCCACATAATTCAAAATCAAAAAATCCTATATATTATTTACAGTAAAAAATAACTAGTAACAACCAACCTTATTTGACATTGTTTTTTTAAATTCTAATAAGAAATTATTGGACAACAAAAAAAAAACTAAATCAAACCTCCAGTTAACCTTTGAAGGTAGTAACTGATGATGGCAGACTATAGAGCATAAGAATCATAACAAAAATACAATAATGCTATATTAAGTTAATAATAATAACAAACAAATACATATACACAGACCTAGGATGCCCTGCGCTATGAATATCAAGACCAGGACAAGGACAATAAACAACCTACAACAGAATTGCTACAACATAGAGGATGTATATATACAAGAAGCAATATGCAAGTTGTGGGTAGTAGTGAAAACTAAATCAACATGCATGTTAATCTGGACCGTACCAACTCTTCGGACTGGCATAGTTGAAGCAGACATTTGAATTATGAAAAGCAATATACCTATAGATTGTGAGTAGTATTGAAAAATACATTATTACATACATACATACACTGGTGTACATAGACAAGTTTAATTGCATTCTAGCCTAACATCCGACAGCTGCAAAATTATGATGGTTCACCACTAAGTCTACAAAATTGTCTGGCATCCCATACGCTAACATTACTTGAAACCCTCTAGTGAAATATCACAGTAATCACACATTACCTTCCAATAAGTTCTTCTTAAAAAGCTCCTCAGACTTCAAAACTTGTTTTTTGAAATGGTTCGCATTCCTTAACGATATGATGCACAATTCGCATATTCCGCTTGATTCATCGTCTGCTATGTTCAGTAACTGTTGACAATGGACAAGAAACATATACACTTACATCAGTTATAAACTTATTATAGTAACCTAAGTAAAGTTCCGACCTAGTGATAAATATACTTATTAAGGGAAAATGTGTCTTGGCAACTTGGATGATGTGCATTCGTCTCTTTAAACCAGTAGTGATATTTAATAATTTATGAATTACTTTTAAAACACTACAGCTTTTACTTTTATGCTCATTTTGGTTTTTTTATATTAAGTTAACATGACTACACTGTCTCATGTCAAGTTATTATGTTCCATGAGCGGAGACAATTGTTAACACAGAAGTTTCCTTTCAAGTCGCCTCCACTATCCAGGCTTCAGGAGGCCAACGTGCTCTAAATTGACAAGTCATACTTATCCCGGCTACTTCTAAGCTGATCCTAAAACACAACTATGTCACTAGGAGGATGTGTAGGTTTAAAGTGGTGGTATGACTCAAAGACATCAGTCTGCCTACCATTCTTAGACATTTCAACTGATTATGCAAGAGATAGATTCTCTTTTCAAACCAATAATAAGCAAAATAAACATTTTATAAAAGCTGTAGTGTTTTAAAAGTAATTCATATATTATTAAACATCACTACTGGTTTAAAGAGACGAATACACATCATCTGAGTTTCCAAGACACATTTTCTCTTAATTTATTTATCACCAAGTCCGAGATACTCAATACAACGAAGAATCTACACAAACAAACATGCACAACGACAGCTTTAAATCGGTCTTTATAAATTCTACAATGTTATCAAAACCCAATGATGTACAGCGTTTAAACTGTTGCAAGACCTCACATAATAATAAACTAAAAGCAATCAACATTAGAAACAATAAGTATGTCATAGTAAAAACCAATAATCGATCGATTGTCTATTAAAGAGTACAATATAAGAGTAAAATACTAACGTGAATATCAAAACATTCTTTTATAATATCTCCATAAACTTCGCTCTCCCCCATCCACTGATGAGTTGAAATCAAATCTTTGAACGTTCCCTCCGCATAACAACATCGACAAATACGATTATTAGTAACTACGTCCATTTTATAAATAATAAATTCACGAGAAAATATTAAAAGTGACAGGATACATAATATAAATAGCAGCTTCGTAGTGCTACGCGCGCGACCGGCCAGCAGCGTCAGCCATTTTGTAATTTTTATGTCAAAACGAAGAACCTATAATTATTAATTTTTATTAGAGAAAATGTTTTATTATCATATACTACTTTTAAAATTATTTTTAAACTCTTAGATTTATAGCAGAGAAAAGTAATTATATTTTTTAAAAGACTTCTACTAATAGACAAATATAAAGTGCGAGCGAGAGAGAGAATTGAAACCACTTTGACATCTCGTTTACTTTTGAAATTAGACAAATTATAATCACGTCAAAAAAGCTGCAAAAATAAATAAACTTTTACGGGCCTAACAAAGAGCTTATGTTTCTTGTCTTGCTATAGAATGATTAGCTTTATTCGAGTTCGTACTGTTACTTAATAAAATCGCATACCAGACAACAGTTTGAATAGAACAATTGCGGGACAATTCATACATACCGTATTTAAAAAGTTAAACTATAGATCACTTACTTATATGTTAATTAATATTAACGTACGTTTTCACCAAAAAGTTTTATGTTATATTTTGATTTTTACCAAAGAAGTTTTGGTCATTCACAATTTAAAAAAAATAAAGTCAAACTTATTTCGTAGGTGTTTACGTGATTTATATGAAAATGTACAAAAGTACATTTTCTACTGATTCGATTTGAATTAATTTAATTTATATATTAATTCTTAGCTTTAATAAACATGGATATAAAAAATCCATGCACCTGTTGTCTTATTCGACAATCCGAAAAGGATTTAAAAGCAACTAATACGTGGCTGGACAAAAATGAAGTTTACGCAGATATGTTAAAGGAATGCTTCGAAATAAATGTAATAATTTAATTTTAATATTATATTTCATATTAATAACAATAATATACTGATATTTAGCAAATAAATTAACTGGATTTAGTTATCCACATTAAACAATTTGATTCTTAATCGTTCTTATTAGACTTCTAGTGATAGTTTAAATAAAGTTAACAGTTGATAAATTCATTCAGTTTACCAGTTAGCCGTGCAGCTGTTTATAGCTATTGTTTTTCATCTGTGTCTTGGAACCTAAGATGAAAAAAAAAAACAAAACAAAAATATCTTTTGTTTTCGAATTGATAGTATCTGAAATTTAAGCATTCAATTGTGCAAACCTTATTATATTTATATTATGTATCTGGTAAGTCTGTTTGTTTTTTAAAGAGAAAGTTCGTAACTTAATAACTGTTAAGTTAACGCTTTTAAAATTCTTAATTTAAAAATGTATAACAAGATTAAGTTTAGCTTAAAATTGTGTTCGTAATATATCCATTTTTAAAAGTTTTTTTAAAATGTACGTCTCGTGTTTTGCATTTACACCAGTTTCAGGTCGATATTTTATTGTTATGTAAATTTATTCAGCAGTATTATGATAAATGCAGAAATGATAAAGTAATTTAAAAGTAAGATTAAGTATTTGTGAAACAGATAGACAAAGTAAATATATAAATGTGATATTGGCACCAGTCTTCCCAGCATTGGCTATTCGTTCAGTAATTACTAATGAAATAAATTATTCAGACAAGCTTCATCAATTATTACTTGAATCTCTGCAACTTTCTCTATATATAACTAACTGACAGTAATTTTCGTCAACAAAATTGAAAATATGTAGTTGGTTCTTATTAGAATCACTGTAACATTTGTTTGTATATATACGCTTATGCTGCAAATAGGCTCACTAACTCCAGCATCTGATATCCATGGGCGCTTACCCCACCCTGGCTCTGACCTGTAAGGTACCTTCAAACCTAAACAAATTAATTATCTGGGTAATAACTACAATACTTAATAAAAAAATTCATACTCAACTGTTGTCAGTTGACACAAATAAAATTAACCGGGTTAAGGCTGTGGGTATAGTTTGCTAGTTACATATTATTCTAGACTGCTGCCCTACCCTGAGCCCATAGCTGGCTACGCCCATGCTGATATCTACATCCGTCTTCCAATGGTTAGCTGGCAGATAATGTGTAATGGCATTAAGATATTCCCAAAAAAGAATTTACAAAGCATATAATCTAGTTTTAATTCTTATGAATTATGTATTATTGCGAATTATGTGACTTATGAATGAATTACTTTTTTTCTGAACACTCTGAAAATTTAGTTTTTTTTTTTTGTTAATTATTTTATGTACAGGCTACGTTGTGGTCTTCTTCTCGTTATACGCCTTCCCGAAGCCATTGTGACGAAGACTCCCATAGTGACTATGCTAATAAACTATTTTCATTCATTCATATACAACAAGGCACTCAGACTTGTTATGTGATTTTTCAATTTGCATCTAAATTTTATAATAATTTCATTATTAGTAATAATAAGCAATAAATTATAGATCAGCTTCTTTCACTATAACGCGAAATTCAAATTTATTATTAAATTACGCGAAAGAGTGCGTATAAACATAATGTAGTCATCAACTTCTCTATGGTCGCGGGAATTTCAGTTAACGCAATTTTTTCCGGAACGTATCCCTCGCATAAAGCGGGGTATTACTGTATTTAGTAATGATAGCTATTTAGTATCCAGTTGAGCAATAAGGAATTATTATTATTATTATTTATTGTATGTATTTAGTTATTAAGTTTTTCTTATCATTACATCTTGTGTTTTCAGGTGGCGTGTGAAGTCAATGAATATGGAATCTGCGAACTGTGCATCAGTCGTCTTCGAGATGCTCTCGACTTCAAACACCAGGTCATGAAGTGTCAAAAGGATTTATTGTTACGAACTATACATAGTATTAAAGGCAAGTATATGCTGCTGCTCATGGTCTTGTTCTTTCTGGAGTAGCCGCTCGAGCAGAAGACCAATCCGATCCCTCCCAAGAGAATAATAATAATTCTTTATTGCGCTACAAAAATATGGCACAATGGTGAGCTTAATGTCATTTGGTATTCTCTACCAGCTAACCATTAGGAGAGGAATGCGGTGAATAAGCCGCAAATGTAATTATTAATAATAAAAAAAGTACATAATAGCAGGTTACATACACATAAATACATACAATATCAATATATATAAAATAAATTAGATAATTGATATATGGGCATAGCCACGGTGGGGCAGGGTGCGGCGGTTGGCTTACTCTGTCTCTGACCTGTAAAATACCTAATTAAACCTGAGAAACTTAATTATCTAGGTACTAACTACAATACTTAATATCCATAAGAAAGTTCACACTCGACAGTCCACACAATAATAATTAACACTAGATTTACCAGCTTAAATATACATATTTCTACCAAAACCAAAAAATTTTATATTTGTTACAAATATATATAAAATAATATAAAATTCATAAAACTAATTTTTCTGTTATAAATTAAAGAAGAATAGAAGAATTAAGGGCCGTTGTCTGTGACAATCTCATGAGGTAATCCAAATCTCGCAAATATTTCTCGCAACGTATTTACCGTTCCCTGCGCTTCAGTCGATTTAATTGGGCACGCTTCTATCCACTTCGTAGTGGCATCAATCAAAACTAAAAAATACTGTCTGCAAAATGGGCCAAGAAAATCCATATGTACTCGAAACCACGGCTTTTCCGGCCACGGCCATGGCGAGAGTGTGCTTTTTGGTGGATTACGTCGCTCCTTCAAACATACCTCACAAGAATTGCACATGTTCTCCAAATCTTTATCAATATTAGGCCAATACACATACAAACGTGCTAATGACTTTGTCTTAACAATGCCCATATGACTATTATGTAGCTGATTTAAAATTAATGAACGCAATGAATTTGGAACAATTACCCTATAACCAAACAACAAACAACCGTGTTCTATTGTGATGAAGTCCTTCCTATTAAAATATTCTCTTAATTCGGGGGAATTATCAATTTTATTCGGCCAACCATGATGAACAAATCCTACGACTTTATTTAATAAGACATCTTTTGTTGAAGCTTTCGCAATCTGCTCAAATGTAACGGGACAATTTGCCTCAATAAAATGCGACAACTCCGTCTCCTCCTCAAAGGCGACATCGTTAAATGCAACCACACTATTCGCCGCCGAACGCGACAGTGCATCAGCCAAACAATTATCACCAGATTTAATGCATTTTACATCATAATTATAAGCACTCAAAATAATCGCCCAGCGCTGCAAACGGCCCGCTATCATTAAAGGAATACTAGTCTTAGGGCCAAAAATTGAACACAAAGGTTTACAATCGCTAATTAAAGTAAAATGTCTACCATATATGTATTCGTGAAATTTTTTTATGCCAAAAATAATTGCTAAACCCTCTCGACAAATTTGACTATAATTTTGTTCACTTGAAGACAGAGTCCTGCTTGCGTGCAATACGGCACGCCGCTCACCATTCGGTAACACGTGGCCCAACCACGCGCCTACACCTACCGACGACGCGTCGCACGCCACAAACACGGGCAACTCCGGATCATAATGCATCAAAACCCTAGCATTCTTCAAGTGCTCCTTAATGTTAATAAATGCTGCTTCACATTCATCCGACCACGACCATACTGAATCCTTATGCAACAACCTGTACAAGGAACTCACAATACTACTAAAATTTTTAACAAATTTAGAATAATAATTCACTAAACCTAGGAACGCTCGTAACTCCGATACACTAGCCGGTCTGGCTGCCGCCAGCACCGCGTCTATTTTGTTTGCCTCTGTGTGTAAACCCTCTGCATTAATTACATGACCCAAATACGATACTTTGTCCTGAAAAAAACAACATTTTTCTTTAGCAATACGTAAGCCACAATTATTTAAAATTTCGAATACTTTGTATAAATTTTGTATATGAGATTTTTCGTCGACGCCCGTAACAATCAAATCATCTATAAACACACCAACATGAGGTAATTTAAATAACGAGTCCATAATGCGTTGAAATTTATTGGGAGCTGTTTTAATTCCAAACGGCAATCGGTTATAAATAAAATTCCCTTTATGTGTCACAATGGTACATAATTTGCGTGAATCATCATCTAAAAGTAATTGTGTATACGCGCTTTTTAGGTCAATTTTACTAAATGTTTTGCCACCCCTCAAGGAGGCAAACAAATCCTCAATGCGTGGCAACGGGTACTTATCATCACATAACACAGGATTAAGGGTTACCTTGAAATCGCAACAAATCCTAATACCACCCGAGTGCTTCACCACGGGCACTATGGGGGTGCCCCACCCCCCTACGTCCTCTGCCGGGGACAGTACACCTTCATTCACCAACCGATCAATTTCCGCATCGACCGCCGGTCGCAAAGCATATGGCACCACCCGTGCTTTGCGCCATACCGGCTCGGCCCCCTCCACTAAACTTAATTTAATCTTAAATTTATTAAAAGTGCCCATACCGGGTTTAAATACATTATTAAATTTTTGTGCAATTTTTAATAAAATGTCATCAGATTTGTTCATATTAATATTGCAAACAAATGGCATACTAATGCCTAATTTAGACATCCACTGACGTCCTAAAATAGGGGGACAATTCCCGTTATCAATCACAAACAATTCCGCTTGAAAACAATCACTCTTATTTGCAATATTAACTAACATTTTACCAACCGGTTTTATTTTCTGTCCACTGTAAACTGTTAAAATTTTATTTGTCGGAAATATTGACTTGTTATTAAATATATCATTAAACATTTTCTTAGAAATTGCACTAATAGATGAACCGGTATCCACCAACATATTCAAATAATAACCATCTATATTTACTTTGTAATACCAAGGGTTGTCAGGCCCTAATATTGACTCATTTAATGTATATAAGGTTGGTGTTGATACCACTTCATCCGACTCCGAATCACTATTGTTAACACAATACATATTAGATAGTTTTTTACACATATGGCTAATATGTCCCACTTTATCGCACTTAAAACACTTAGCCTTTATAAAATTACACACATCCGGACTATGTTGTTTCGAACCGCACCGAAAACAACGTTTAAGAGATCTATTTACACTCGCACTCGACGCGCCGACAGCTGAGCGGGCTCCCATAACCCGCGAGGGGCGCGCGGCTGCCGCCGCGCACCGCCAAGACCGCGCCGCCAGCGCTGCTCGCCACTTCCGTGTCAAGGCTGCCTCGCGCCGTCCATGCGTCACCCAATTTTGCCTCTTTTTCGGCCACCTCCAATGCGAAACTTAAGTTTAATGCACGCTCGTACGTCAGTTTGCGATCACTTAACAAACGCTGTCGAATTTTCTCATCATTTATGCCATATACAAACTGATCTCTCAAATTTTCTTCTAAATGATCTTTGCCTTTAAAATTGCACGATTTAGCAAGTTTCTTTAAATTTATCAAATATTCACTCAATGATTCCGACGAGCGCTGCTTGCATGTTCTAAACTTAATGCGTTCCGCAATTTCTGATGATTTAGGGCTGAGATGATTTTGCACTAAAACCACCAACTCCTCAAAACTTTTCGATTCGGGTTCTTCAGGACTGCATAAATTGTTAATTAACTCATACGTTTCATTGCCCACTAATGCGATTAAATACGAGGTTTGCAAATCCAGCTTGACATCATTCACTGCGAAGAATGCTTTCACTCTCTTTACGTAATTTTGCCAACTGTCCTCTGTGTTAAGTTTAAACTCTGGTATGTTGCTCATCTTAAACTGAGCCATCGGTTAATTTCTAACACAATTATGCAGCGATTTCTCGTCGCCAGATGTGATGTTTGTGAGGAGCGAAATAACGACGCCGAAGTCCGAGACAAAACTGTTTTTATTTAAGTACCCTCCACCAAATATAATTACTAGTGATGGGCATACATTACACTTTATATTTTCATTACTACGCGAACGAACTGGCAACACCTAGTTGTATATATACTGATGAAATTTAAATGGTCCATTAGTCATTTTTTATATTCAGTGTTGCCAGCAAAACATCGTTACCTTTTCCCGCGTTTAGGGGTAATATAACATTAAAAATTCTATAATTACACATTTTAAAGAATACAATTGACTCACCTAGCTCTTTCTTTATCATTAATTTGTCTCATAATTTGTTGTCTATGACGCTCGACTTGCTGCTTGTGCTTATCTTCCAACTAAAAAAACAAATTAGCTTTAATTAAAGGTTTAATTCAAAATGTAAGTTATGTTTATGAATTACTTATTGGCATTACCTGTTTTTCCTTCATCAAACTCTCCTCGTTTTGTCTGGCAGCGTTATTGAAGCTTTGCTCGTCCTTTGCAATCTCGCGGGCAATCAATCGGTGAATATCTTTGATCTAGAAAATGCATTTTTTGAAATATCTGTTTTAGACCGGTTTTACAATATTTCAAAAATCGAAAATTAAATCGACACGACCGATTTTTTTCAGAACAGAACAAGAATAACAAATAGATCTCTAAAAAGTTATTGCATTAATAAAGATTTTTCTGGCAATTTGACCTACAAAAATTACTATAATATAACATTTATGAAAAAAAAAAATAAAAAAATAAACCAAAAGCATAAAGACGTTTAGTTGTTCAGAAATTTAAAAAAAAATGTAAAACGATTTCCCCTCCCCCTCTGTTTAGTCTACTATATAATAAAATTACTTGTTGATTTCTAGAGTCATGTAAATTCTTCAAGTCCTTAGCTCTTTTAATGGCAGCATCACGTTCTTTACGTCTGTATTCGCGCTCCACATCCTCTTGGATCTTTAGGTTTCGTATCCTTTCCAATTCTTCTTTCAAGGCTTGTTCTGCCTGAAACAACAGTACTTATTTGTAAACACAATGTTTTTATTTTCGAATTTGATTTACAGTTCGTAACAAAGTATATTAGCAACTACCCGTAATATCACTGACTCATTTTTTCTTCAATATTTTAAAATTACAACTCCAATTTGATATAAAAACAGAGGAAATTTTAATTTAAATTCAAGTTTAAAAAGCGTAGACTTTAAAAAATAAGCCAAAGACTTGTAAGTAGGTTATAGTGAATCAAGTCTTTTAAGTCACTACAAGAAAGAACACAAAATTACGTCTATAGTGCAATGTGGTGTGGCAAATAAAAGTAGACAATCGATTACACATAGTAATTTATTTTCCTCTACACCAGCGGTTCTCAAACTTTTATGGCGAAGGAAAAAGCCTTAATATAATTATAAAAAACTGATTTATATGTATTTATGAATAATCATATTGCAATGTAATATTTAGTTGGAATGTTTAGATGTAACCTTATAATCTCCCTTTGGTAGGTATTTTTTGCAGTATTTTAGCCCTAGGGTTCCGCGGAACACACTTTGAGAATGGCTGCTCTACACCTATATGTATATACAAACCTTTTGAGCCTTTGCAATATGATCAATTCCCTTCTGTTTAGCTGATTTGACAGCTTCAGCCTCTTTCCTGTTCCTATCCTCACGCTCCTGTTTCTGTTTCATAAAATTTGCAATACGCACGTCCATTATACGGTCTTCTTCATTTTGTAATTGCTTGTAGTACATTAGTTCTGCGTTGCCTGTAATAAAAGGTGGTAACTGGTAAGTACCATGCCGTAGTCCCGTCTCAAGGTGACTTACCTTGATCCAAAATTTCTTTAAGTTTTAACGCGCGCGAGTGTTTCTCTTTCAGCTTTTTAGCTTCGTCTATTTGCATAGCAATATTTGCTTGATTCAAACGAATGCTTTCTTCTTCAATGCGTTCTGCTTCCATTGTCTATAAAATATGTATTTTGTAAGTACTTATTGTTACTTACGACCGGAAACAACTATTACCACAAATGGCATGTAGATGTCTTTACCAATAAACAATGAGTTCCTTTTTTAAAAAAATTCTCGCATTATTTCTTTAATATAAGATAGATAATAAAACCCAACATATGAAATTTGACCTACTTTAGCAGTTTCATGGGCTTTAATCTGTTCCTTGAGTGCTGCTAAATTCTGTAAACGAAGCTGATACCTTCGTTCCTCTTCTTGTTCAGCTCTTTTAATAGCTGCCAAACGGTTCTCCTCCATTATAGCATCCAATCTGTGATACATATATTTATTTATACTATTACTATAAAGGGTACAAGGCTACAAGGAATAATATCGGTATCATTTTATGTTTAAAGACACATGTAAGGAAAGTTTTAGGATCAGGAGTTTGTCATCTCTTTAACCAAAATAATTTAGTTAAAATTGAAAGCTTGAATCATGACAAAAAGGGCATACTAGTACTTTTGTCTTCAAGATTATTTAAAACGTTTTATTTAAGAGAAATGGGTTCGTGTCTATACGAAAATGACGTATTAAGCAAATAAAACTTCAGAATTAAATTAAAAATAAATAATTTTTATTTGAGACAAATCAAAATTACAATGTTCCATCAAACTATTATTTAAATCACAGAAATTAAATTTAAAAAATCTCAGTCTTAAAAAAAACTTAACTAAATAAAAATTAAATGCAAAATCTAATCTACTTCTTCAATAGTGGGTCCATCATTGGATCTTGGGCTTTGAGGTTGTCCACCAGCCCCATGCATTTTGGTCATAATTGGGGAACAAACTTTCTGTGCTTCTCGTAACTTGTATTCATACTCATCTTTGTCAGCTAAGATGTTATTATCCAACCATAAAAGGGTCTGTTTGCATTCATTGAGCACGGTTTCCTTGTCTTGTTCAGATATCTTGTCGCCTGCATCTTCAACTGCTTGCTTCACTCCAAATATGTAACTCTCGAGTTGATTTCTAGCAGTGACCTTCTCTCGTTGACGTTCATCTTCTTCTTTATATTTCTCTGCTTCAGATAGCATCCTGTCTATTTCAGCTTGAGACAGACGTCCTTTATCATTCTTAATAACAATATTCTTGCTCTTTCCTGTGCTGTTTTCTTTCGCAGATACATTCAGAATACCGTTTGCGTCCAAGTCGAATGTCACGTCTATTTTCGGCACTCCTCTTGGTGCTGGTGGAATACCGGTCAGGTCGAACGTACCAAGCGAGTTGTTATCCTTCGTCATTGCTCTCTCTCCTTCATACACTTGAATTGTGACTGCCGGCTGGTTGTCAGAGTATGTTGTGAATGTCTGACATTGCTTGCATGGAATCTTAGCGTTGCGTTCGATTATCTTCGTCATGACGCCGCCGGCAGTTTCGATACCAAGTGAAAGTGGTGCCACATCGACCAGTAGCACATCTTGAATTTTAGAGTCTTGTTCACCGCTGAGTATAGCTGCCTGTACTGCAGCACCGTATGCGACTGCTTCATCTGGATTGATGGAAAGATTCAATTTCTTGCCACAGAAGTAGTTCTGTAACATGTTCTGGATCTTCGGTATACGTGTTGATCCACCGACGAGAACAATGTCATGTATCGCAGACTTGTCAAATTTCGCGTCCTTCAATGCCTTCTCCACTGGCTCTAGTGTACCACGGAAGAGATCAGCGTTGAGCTCTTCGAAGCGTGCTCTGGAAACTCGAGTATAGAAATCGATACCCTCGTATAAGGCATCAATCTCAATCGTAGCTTCAGAGCTGGATGATAGTGTACGTTTCGCACGTTCGGCTGCTGTGCGGAGACGTCGTAAAGCTCTCGAATTACATTTCAGGTCTTTTTTGTACTTGCGTTTGAATTCATCGGCTAGATGATCCACCAATCTATTATCAAAGTCCTCGCCCCCGAGATGTGTGTCCCCAGCAGTAGATTTTACCTCAAATATGCCATCTTCAATTGTGAGTATGGACACATCAAAGGTGCCACCACCGAGGTCAAAGATTAGTACATTACGTTCGCCTTTGATGTTCTTATCCAGTCCGTATGCGAGTGCTGCGGCTGTTGGTTCGTTGATGATCCTGAGTACATTTAGGCCGGCAATAGCTCCTGCGTCCTTAGTTGCTTGGCGCTGAGAATCATTGAAGTAAGCCGGCACGGTGATGACGGCATCGCGCACTGCACATCCCAAGTACGCCTCCGCTGTTTCCTTCATCTTTGTCAATACCATGCTGCTAATTTCCTCTGGTGCAAACTTTTTAGTTTCACCTTTGTACTGAACTTGTATCTTTGGTTTTGCGTAATCGTTCACAACTTTAAATGGCCAGTGTTTCATGTCTTGTTGAATCTTGGGGTCGTCATATTTTCTTCCGATGAGTCTTTTTGCGTCGAACACTGTGTTGCTAGGATTCAATGCTACTTGGTTCTTCGCTGGGTCGCCAATGAGTCGTTCGGTGTCTGTGAATGCGACGTAGGATGGCGTTGTTCTGTTTCCTTGGTCGTTGGCGATGATCTCCACATTTCCATGTTGCCATACACCAACACATGAGTATGTGGTACCGAGATCAATTCCAATTGCTGGCATCTTCTTAATGTGTTATTTCCAACAGTAATAACTCCAATATAATAATAGAAATATCGCAGATAAATGCGCGTTTGAATCAAATTCGCAGCTAACTTGCTACCTCTCTGACAATTCAAAGCTGAATGATTTGCCCCTGATTTCGTTCCGTTTTATATGCGATGCCTACCAACCAATACCGTTTATAGAATATTCTCGACCGCATGGCGTTCGACCAATCAGGTACGTCGTACCGTCGAAAATTCTAGAAAGACTGAGAACGCCCTATTTGATATTGCTCGAACATTCCGTCAACGTCATTGTTTTCGTTGCGTCCTTTTCTAATACTTAGTTATTTTCATATACCTATCCTTGTTTATCTTATAGAAAACACTAGAACGTCGTAGAATCAAGATACCATTGACACTGGAGTCTGGAACGATCTTTTCAATGCGAAGGTTTACATCTATTATTATGAATCGTTTTCTCCTATCATATGAGTAAGAAAGTGTTTTCAACGTGATTTTCTATACATATATCTTATTATAGATTTTAATATCAATTAGTTTGAGTTTATTGAAGAAGTTTTATATCTCTTAAATACCATGGATTATTAAATAAATCTCTACAAAATAATAAAAATTACGTACCGCCGTTGCTCATCATCCAATTCTTTATGGATCAGCTCCTTCTCCAAAACTTGGGCATCGCGTATCGCATGACATTTCGAAGCAAGGATAATTTGATTACATAATCTGGGGCCTTGCATGTTTTCTGCTTTTAGTACTGGAGACAAATCATTTATTTTTATTTTAAATACAGAAATAGTCGTCGGTCGAATAAATAGTCTATAATTATTTGTTTTTAAATTTATTTTTTATATGAGCCTGTTTCTTTACTTTTGACAAGCTAAGATACTGGAATGTGCAATAGAAATATACAATTATGTACTAAAAAGATGATGCCGGTCATTTGACTAGAAATTTTCAATTTCATAACGATTTTTATTTGTATAATTATTATAATTTTGTTTTACAATAACATATAAAATCCAATAAATGCTATACAGTCATTTGACTCCTGAGCACGTCTACTGTTAACCTCTAATATAAACTTACATTCAGCTCTAGTTAGGGTATGTGCAGCTTGGTCTGGTCCTTCTAATTCGGGATCCGCTTTACCCGTTGCAGTTTCAGCTCCTGGTTGGGGCTGTTTCATTTTTTTTATTATATTTTTACATAAACACTATATGTAATTTGTAATATATTTGAATATAATGTTTAATAAAGAAGTTTATGTTACCTTAAGACTTAGTTTGAGTTGCTGTTTTCTAGCTTCTGATTCCTTTGCCGCTTTCTGTATAGCAATTTCCTGTTGTCGCATCGCTTCTAATTGTTCTTCTTGCGATACTATCTAAATTTAAATAATTAATACGAATAGTATATTATTTTTAAAATAATTATTATTACTATAGTTCTACCTTAAATTACAACTGACAGTTTAGTCATTTTGACAGTTTAAAGTAGTACTTATGGTTTTATAGCGGTATACTTAGATACTAAGACATTTAGGTACCTTAGCCTGTTCCTTGAGACGTTCATAGTCGCTTGTATGCATAACGACTGGGTATAGATTAGGTTTCTTCGATGGTATGATAATAGTACGCCATCCAGCGACTTGTGGAGGTATTGTCGTGGTTTTTTTCTTTATAATTTCACATTTATGAATTGGTTTGTTCGTTGTTGGTAATTTATGGCGGCATTGGGATGGTCTGCAAAGATGGAATAGATCAGATTCGAAGATAATCAGAAAGTACCTAGGCAGAAAATTATATAGATTCATAAAATACTTATGTAATTGGTAACAGCCAGGTTCTTCTCCTTTTCGAACTAAATAATACTTAACATTTTCTTCGTGTTGATTTACTTTGGGCATGTTTATTTTGAAAAAAAATCTCGATTGGATTAGCAAATGTATGAGTTGTCATGGAAACCTAATAAACATGTTGAAATTTTTGTTGAACGAGCAATTCACATTTTGTATGTCAATGTGGACAAAAAGTGAGCAAATCTGTTATATCGATATTTTTGTTGGAAATAGTGAACATCACTATTGTTAGAGATGTAACATTTGAGTAAAAACCGTATAACACCTCTTCTATTTTTACTGGACTTAAAGAACCAAAATTTAAGGTCATAAAGTAATTCAAATGTCTTGTCTGTATAAAGCAAATATTGTTTTAATTTTTTCCTCCACAACTTCTTTCTGTTAAAAGTTTTATTTGTACAAAAGCTGCACGAGTATGATCTCTTTGCTTTTAATGGTATTATGAAACAACAATTTTAAAAAATATGGCCGGGTTCTGCTACTTCATTTATTTGTACAAGATAGGTATAAAAATGGGCGATAAAATAAGTGATATTTTCTCTACCGTTCTTATATTCAGTGGTTCGTGAAATTATGATGTAACTTAGCGAGGTTGATTTAATTGAGGTTATGTTGCTTTAAATACATATCGCTTTCATCATAAGTTTGATTTTATACAACTATTGTAGAAATGGACGGACAACATGTAATAACTACAGGGATATTATCTCCTTTAATTGTGAGTAGAATACTGTATCTTAAGTAACTAGACAATTTGTAGGTTTTCTTCTAAGAATACATTATTATAAATTAGTATAAAGAAAATATGAGCGTATAAATATTAATAACAATAATTGTTAAATATAACCTATATTCCAGGCAGGTGGCATAGCTGGCTTATCTGTGGACGTGACTCTTTATCCATTAGACACATTAAAGACACGGCTACAGTCTGAACAGGGTTTTCAGAAGGCTGGAGGTTTCCGAGGGGTCTATAAAGGTACACTTCTTTTTATAGATAAAATTGAATATAACTTTGCTTGTTGCACTATTATACATGTAGTTTATTAACACTAGATTTACCAGACCAGTCAAAATGACTGGTTTTGCAAGATCAAATTAAAATTCCTACTGCGTGTAACATTTAATTCTTCTAATCTTCTTAAATTTATAACAGAAGAATTAGTTTTATGAATTTTATATTATTTTATATATATTTGTAACAAATACATACTTTTTTGGTTTTGATAGAAATAGGTATATTTAAGCTGGTAAATCTAGTGTTAATTACAAGCTTATGTCTATACCAATGATCGTTCTAATCCATTGATTCTTAATAAGGGCCCTACTGTCTTCCAGTAAGTACTGGAGCCCCTATCGTGTAAGAAAGAAAATTGTGGTGTATAGTAAGACAATGTGTGAGGTAAACCAATGGTGGTTATTAGTCCCAGTATCCCATTCCGGGGTAGTACCATGATGGAAGTGTATGTCCCTGATTGCTCATGTTTTTAACTGCTTTATTTGGTATATTTTTAATTCATTACAAATAATGTAACATTTCCAGGTTTAAGCGCAGTTATGGTGGGATCCATGCCGACATCTGCACTGTTTTTTCTATCATATGAGAAAACTAAGACAATATTGCAGCCACATGTTGATATGAAATACGCTCCAGTTGTTCATATGTGTGCTGCCAGTATTGGGGAAGTTGTGAGTTAAAAAGTTATGCAATTGTAATGAACTTTATAATTTTAATCAGAGTAGACCAATGCATGCTTGAGTTAAACACAAAGTTGGAGCTTAGTCAAGTCTTAATCTTGCTTTTCGACTTATAATCAATAATTTGTAGGAATTATGTATTGTCCATTGTTTTTTTTCCTCTTATAAAAATTATAAATTATACTTAAGTTCAATGCATGTGTGATTTTATAAAAAATATTGTTTAATTTCAGGTAGCGTGTATATTTCGTGTGCCAATGGAAATAGCGAAACAAAGGAAGCAGACATACATAGGAACTATTAAAAAAAGCAATATTAGCATTTTAGCAGATGTGAGTATTTGGGATTTCTACATTTTAACAAAGCTATATATCTATATCCCAAATTACTTTACTAGCTGTCATAGCTCACACACTTCCTTTTATTTCCTTTTTGGAACATGTATGAAGTTTTTAATTTGGTGATACTAAACCATTTGTAGTTTCCATTCTTCATCTCTTAAGAAAGCGCTGCAGCTTCCAAGAGATAGCAAGTAGTCATTGTACCATATGTACCACTGCTAAGGTCTCATTGGAGTTAATACTCAACTGTCACTTCTGCGTCAAAACTTCTTAGAGTTGATTCGACTGATTGCAAAAAGAGAGTTCCAGATTTGATTCTCTGGGTATTTATTTAGTGCCTACTTTAACAAATTTACTTATAGTATTTGAGTTATGTAGAATCTAAAACAGCAGTCTGACGTGTGATGAAATGGTAGATTGCTGTTTTAGATTCTATATGACTGATTTATTGTGATTTGTATGTTCTGTATTGCACATTGTATGGAAAGCATAAGATAAATAGATATGGTGCTTCAATTAAAATTATAACTGTCATCGACAGAAAAATGGTTGCGACGGTGATGTTAATAGTGTATACCTATATTTTTATAAATAAAAATGTAAATTTGAATTTGGAATGAAAGAAAAGAGGAACGCGAGGGACGTGCGAATGGGAACGGATGTGTGTGCTTAGATTATAAGAGATTGGTAATATAGTGTAAATACAATTTTAAGAGTTTTCATTTGATACAGTCCACTTACTCTATTGGCTACAATAACTATGACTGCTTTTCCAAAGTGAAGGGAAAATGATGAGCCAGGATTTTCCATTGCACAGCGTTGGTTGACCTAGTTTATTTAATGTCATGCGTTTATTTGCAGGCATATAAATCTGAAGGTGTGAGGTACGGTCTATATCGTGGCTTCCTCTCAACAGTTGCTAGAGACTTGCCGTTTAGCTTTATAGAGATGCCGGTCTGGGAGTACCTAAAAAATTTAGTTAGACAACGAAATGGCGGACAAATTAATAGTTTTGAGGTAAGTGAATGAACACAAATCTTCTTATCATATTCCTTACTTACACTAATACATAACGCAAAACACGTGTCGATCCTTCCACACCATAGACATCTCTCTTATATAAATAATAGACAACAATAATTGTGTTGCTATTTCACCAAAACCAATGTGTATCAGGACAAGAACAGGACAGACACGATACAAATGATATTTTGGTTAAGCATCAATTTCGTCTAGGAATAGAAAACAGGACCTCTGCTTAAAGACTGGCTCGTTATCCATTGCACCACAGCGATCGCTTCGCATTTAATAGATAAAATTCCAAACATAATACTTAGCTAAATGAATAATTGATTAAATGGAATATTGAAATTTATTTTGCAGAGTGCAATATGCGGTTCGCTGGCCGGAGGGTTCGCAGCGGCAGTAACAACACCACTTGACGTTATTAAAACAAGAATTATGTTATCTGCTGACGGTACTGCGAATTTACGCGTAGCCACTGTTTTTGTTAGTATTCTAAGGGATAGGGGCTTTAGTGGTTTATTTGCAGGGTTAACTCCTAGAGTAACTGCATTCACGGCCGGTGGGTTCGTGTTCTTTGGTGCTTATGACTATGCTAAAGCTGTTTGTGATGATTTGTTATGATGATTTTTATTTTGGATACTATCATATTCCGTATTTGTTTTTAATTATTGTAATTATTTCAAATGAAATTAATTCGACGATCCCCATATGTGTTATTTTCAAATAGTAAATAATGTTTGTATTTTTAGAAATGGCTGCTGTTTAGTCATTCATGTATTAATTTAATATTGTAATTAAGTAATATATAACAATTTTTTTTGTCACAAAGAGCAGATTATCAGGTTTAATGTTATATGCCTTAAATGCTCAGATGAAGATTGACGTTGCAAAAATAAATTCCAATCATCATAAAAGCAAATTGTAATTGAATTGTTTAACTATTATGATTGAAATGCAGTTTTTATGCAGGCTGTACTGTACATACTTGTCTAGTCGCATCATGTTACTCATATTGAGAACATAACATGTACAACTTAAAACCTAGTTAGCTTCTGACACCTGTTCGTTCTGCCCCTTTCTGCCACGGTAAAAGTCAGTGTAGACATTTCAAGGTGGTAACAATAGTGTATACTTATATTCGTTATACCAAAGTGTAATTAGGTTAAATAAATAAATAATAAAGTTTTGTTATTGTTAATATAATTGTCTTTCTTCTTCAACATTACAATAAACTAATAAAACAATTAGAGTATGTGTTCTCTGCAAACATGCAGGTCGTGTTGGTGGTATATAATGTGTTGAAATAAGTCTCGCATCATTTTAATAATAATTTAAATAGGGTATTGGCAGACACCATTGCATCCTTTTGGTATTTCTCCCGGTTTTAATTTACATAGCATATTTCCGTTTGGTCCGCAATTATATTCTCCTTTTCGTGGAGATGGCCTTTCTGGTGTTCGTCCTGGAAATATGTACGTGTTAAACTTAATATTATATCGCATAATGGTTGACAAATACGACTACAAATCAGATGTGAGTATCTGAGTAATCTAAAACTACTTGATAGCCCACACATTTCGACGTAGCTACGTCACGCAAACGACTAAATATATAATGTTTTTATGTTGGGCCTAACCCGGCGGCACTGCAATGCCGGGAAGACCCGTGACGGGAGCGGAGCGAGCCCCTGACATCCCGTCGACTTACAAAAATCAGTTTAATATACTGGTCCCGCAATGCGGGAACTTTCAGATATTAAGCTGAAAAGAACAGATACTACACTTTGATCTTAGCCAAAAGGCCGAGAAGCGATACCGTAACAACGTATTGCTACTGCTATCAACTATGAGCGCGGCCAAACGACTCGACGTTCTTAAATAACACTAACGCCATCTAGTATTACTTTATAGAACTATTCGATGTAATCCCACAAAAATAAATTGATATTATTTTTAAATAATCATTAAAACAAATACCACGTTAGGTTTAGTACTATGTACTAGGTAATATCAATATAGCTAGAAAACTTCTAAAAAGTATTAAAATAGTTTCGTGTCGTAGTACTAGATGGCGGTAGTGTTGTTTAAGAACGTCGAGTCGTTTGGCCGCGCTCATAGTTGATAGTAGTAGCAATACGTTATTACGGTATCGCTTCTCGGCCTTTTGGCTAAGATCAAAGTGTAGTATCTGTTCTTTTCAGCTTAATATCTGAAAGTTCCCGCATTGCGGGACCAGTATATTAAACTGATTTTTGTAAGTCGACGGGATGTCAGGGGCTCGCTCCGCTCCCGTCACGGGTCTTCCCGGCATTGCAGTGCCGCCGGGTTAGGCCCAACATAAAACCTCATAACTGGGTCGAATGCCTGACTCGCGTGGTGCGGGTCATGTCATAATAGCAGTAATCAGCGTCATTAGTGACTGACCTACGAGAGACCCACGTATTTGTTTACCTTGATGAACTTGGTAAGGCTTAGCGTCTGGTATTTGTTTTGTGTTTACATAGGAGATCCTTACAACGGAAGTTCTAAGAGGTGAACCTTGAACTAACCATGTGGCCAACATGACATTGATTAATATTATCTGAAATGACAAAACGAAGGACATAAATATGAGTTTACTCTAACCGGATTCGAACATGAGACGAGCTTGATAACTACACTATAGTACACTGCACGATTATGAGTAAATTAAAATTTGTTTCCAATGTGACATGTCAAGACTTTGATTAGTACAAAAACGTAAACAGATAATGAAATTATACGAATATTAATTATAAAATATATGTATCTATTTTAAGAATTTAATATTTAAAGTGTATATTTAGCTGCAATTCGTGTTTTAAAAATAACACATTTAGTAGGAACAGTCTCATTAGATTATGATGATTTAAAAACTTATTAAAATCATGAAAAAACTAATAGAAATATGGTTATTAAACGATATTGACTCATTTGTTTTTGGAAGTAAGCTTAAAAATATTTGATTTAAAAATTAATTTATACTCACAAAGAGGCGCATGTTGTCAGACGGGTTGCTCGAACGAAAATGACTAATAGAAGGTAAAGAGACAGAATTCCTCGAACTATTATACCAATATTGCGCGTTAACTTTAGAACTTTATTAGCTTATAACTAGAGCTGAAGTTAATTGTTGTTTTCAGAGTATAAATCGGCTTAAAATGTATCATACTACAATTTAAATTGCAATGTTTGTTCGTCTATGTGTATTGACTATTGTGATTATGTGCTGATTTAAACATATAGTGTTTTTAGTTCAACGCATCATCGATAGGTTCGCTATTTGTTTTGTAATATAGCCGTTATTTGTACTGAGACTTGCATCTTTGTTAATTACGTTACGCTGTTTTGCATTTACTAATAGTTTATGCTATAGACTATAGCCTATAGTATAGAAAGTTATTTTTCACATTTTATCGCAAAACAAAATATCTCTTAATTATACTATTTATTTAAGTCACTTGTAACTTTTCTTTATAAATATGAATGTATTTAAGTATATATTATTATTTATTATTTTATGTAATGTATGTATTGTATAGATGTAGTTACTTTCTTTTCATTGCACCGAATATTACTGCTCACACCGACAAAGGTTAGCTGGCATTAAACTCGCCTATGTGATTTTTTTTGCAATAATTTATTTTATAATAAATACAAACGTAAAGCGAGAATGACACCGCGCTCCCTTGTAGCCAACGCATTGTGTAGTCGTGAACAGCAAACACGATTAATAGATAAAATCTTGTTTACAGATATTAATTATGATTTATAAGAGAATTATGTAGATTATTCTATTAATATTGGAGGTAGATATAGCAATTATAGATGCTTGTAACCTTGGTTGAAATGTTATTGGTCTTATCCCGACCACAATGACCGTTAAAATTACTAAATAATTACCATAGTGAGACTAATTCAATTTAGTTTTTTTGCTAGTAAATAATAGTTTATATTTTCATATTGATCGGAACAGTATAGCGATCAATTTTGGTGATAGATTTTTTAATGCAAATTTTTAAACAGTGAACGTTGGTGTTACTAAATAATCTTATTATTTATGACATCTTGGCTTTTTTTGATCAAGTCTTGGACTGTTTATTAAAATATATTAAATAATGCCGTTGACATGACGTTTTACGTTTTTGTAATCTCTTATTGGGTTTTTTGTCCAAATACTCGACATTAGCAGAATTGTCTTCATTAGACATCTGAGGCCATTAATAAAGAAGAAGATCCTGGCATTTTCTTGTGTTGACAGGATGGTCGCACATTCGTTTACTATCTTCCTCTATAGACAAAATAAAATACTTTTTTGACATGATGGTTTAAGTGTGTATTAAAATTTTGTAATTTCCTATTGGGCTGCTGCCCGAACACTACATTGGCAGAATTGACTTTAATAGATATCTGAAGCTATTAATAAAAGAAGAAGATCTACTCCTATATATTTTTGTCTGTGATTTATTAATACATTAAAACAACAAATTTAAGAGACACAAGCGTAACATTATTCTACTTCTGTGGCAACGGTTAGGAGGTGATTGGAACCTACATTGAATTCGTTGTCATAAAATTAAAACAAATATTCCAGTTAAGTTTTTATTTGTTTAAAATATATTTTATAACAATTTCATACATTTTTGATACATTTTCTTATTTACATATAACATTGTGTTTTCATATACATTTTTCTTAAATCTAATATTATATTGTTTGCGATCAAAGGCTAAAATCATTATTTGTTTTTGTTTTTTTTTTAATTTACGTAATAAAAAAATATACATTTATTTTCTAAAAACAAAAAATATGATTTCAAAATTTCGATCACAAACAAAATAAAAATATTTTTATGATTTTTTAAATTATTTTTCTTAACTATATTAAAACAGAGAGAGGTTGTATTGCATACGTTAAATATACTAAGGAAAGCACCAGGAACATTAAGTCTTACGTCATTGATCCAACGGGCTAACCCCACACAGTCGGTCACTAGTGCTCACGGTGATACGACGTGTCTCTGTGTTTAAGTTAAATTAATCAATTATATAAAAGTTATTTTATGTGCTAATTCATTTTGCGACCTAGTTTTCACATCTCGTTCCTTGCTTTCCCAGCATATTTAATGCATATTCATTTCACAAATATAATAAAGAAGGTATTTAAAACATTAACTAACTAAAGTCTACTGAGATCCTAATGATACGTAAAAAATATTAAAAGTATTTTAATTGTTTGTTAAAAGTCAAGAGGTATGTCGTTGTGATTTTATCTAGTAAAATTAGGAACAAAGCATTAAAATTACAGTCGATTCTCTCTCGTAATCGAGTGTGTTCTGAATTCTGAATATTTGTATCATTAGGACCGTTGTCCACTCAGACATATTATCATTTTGTGCATCTGCATTTTATATGCATGCATAACGCGTACACTGTAGCTGTGAAATATCTGCGTAGACAATCTAGATTTGCCTATTTAGTAAATTAAAAAAAAGTCGATCCGTAATCGAAAATCGTTAAAATCATTACTGTACAACTTCTTAACGAAAAATAAAGAGGCGACAGTTTAAAAAAAGGATAATTTATCTAATTCCCTAAAACACCTTAAAATGAAGATCTTGGCACATAGCATTTATAAAATATATATTTACAATATAATTGGATATTTTATAGGATCCAAAAAGTCTCATTATACATTCAAGTGTAAAAATATGTATGAAATAATGTTTTGTAAGAATAATCACGTTGGCGTCATTTTGATAAAGATCATGTGACGTCTACAGCGCTGCACAGACGTGTAGTGAGGGGACTTGTTTCAATTGAATACGATATTAATTGAATTCTTACACTTGATCGATAGCTTTGGAAATATCATAGCCCGATGAAATATAAAGTGTAACTTTAAAAAAACCTAAAATAAATTCTGCTAAAACTTTATTATAATGTTAAAATGATAAAATTTATTAGACGGCACCGCCGCTTTTAGTTGCGATTAACGCATGAACGGAGCCCGAGCATGTATACGCTTACAGTTCAGTTCGTCACCTATAGGTTCGCATTTGATTCGTTACATATAAAAACAAATTTTCTAAATACAATATTTTTATATAGCCGGTTTTAATTTTAGCTAAACTAAACCCGCGAAGTACCCAAGACAACCTCTAATGATAAACAAAACCCTTTATCTAAATATGACATTGCTAGTGTTGCTAGCGCGATGTGTCGAGTCGGCTCTGTGTGTGTGCCTGCGGAATGGATTCCAAGACGGCGGCCGACGGCTGTGGGAACGCGGGGTAGACGTGCTGGATGAAGAGGACGCCGATACTGAACCCTGGTTGGAGCTGGACTGACGCTGGCAAGACGGCGATGACTGGGAATTAAGAATAAATTTAATTTAATTATTTATGTTTTATAGAATTTGAGAACACAAGAAAAGAAAATGCTCTATTATATAAAAATCTAACCTTAGCATTGACTGCTCTGTCCATGGGTGTAACAAGTCGTAATGTAAGTGTTCTTCCGACTCGTTGTATGAGCGAGACAACATCATCGTGTGAACTCCATTTGACGTCTTTGTCACCTATTGAGACTATAAAATCGCCTTCACGCATACCACCAATCTGAAAACAAAATTTTAATAATTGAGACGAATTTCATAGATCTCCTAGGGTATTTATTATTGAGAAAAACAAAGAACTTACATCAGCCAAAGAATTATGTTCCACACTCGCAATAACGACAGGAGCATCACCTCGAACAGAAAAGCCAAATCCTTCATCAAACTCTTTCTGCGATACATTAAAATCGCTCGAAATTCTTCTTATGACGTCAGCATTTTTTACTCTTCTATTCCTATCACTTCTTCTATCTATCTCTTTCTTAGACTCAATTTTATTTAACCCATTCTCTGTACTAGTTTTTATATAATTTTCATTACCTAACCTAACTTTAAAATCATATTTGACGTCGTAAGCATCAATGACTTTCTGATAGTCATAATTATTATTGTAAAAACCATTAATTTTTCCGTAACTATCATCATTCCTTATTATTTGATTGTAATACGTGCTGTTATCTTCGGACCTGTCACGTTTTTCGTAACTGTTTCTTAAAGCCCGGAAGCTGTTTTTGATTAATTCGCAAGGCTTTAGGTTTTCATCAGCGTTTTTGGTTTCCTGTCTTCGGGAGCCGTGTCTCCTTTCGTATTTTTGCAGTTGTATGAGTCTGGGAGCACTCCAGTGTCTTTTGGCTGAGAAGACGGCGATTGGTCCCAGGGATTTGAAAAGATCTTCCACTCTGTGTTGGGCGAAGTCCGGTGGCGTTAGAGACAGTTGGAATTTAGATGATGCTGTTGACGAAAATTTTTTTTATTTAATTTCTTATTATAAATTGTGATTTTAAATTTACTATAATGCTGGAATATAGGATTTAATATACTTACAGTAGAGAGATTTTTTTATTTTACAAATCCAAGAGTTCAAAGGAAGGATTCAGAACAAAAATATATTTTCGATGTGTTTTAAGTAAAAAAAGCAACTAGTGAGTGTTAAAATAATATATTTTTAATACAAAAAAATCATTTTAATATTGCTATAGGAAATCTTGGACCTCTAACTAGAACACCCTGTATTTATGTCCATCAGGACAAGGACAAGTATTTATTACACTGAGACCCAAAACAAACAGTTTTCTTTTAATAATATTTATTATATACTGTATATATAAAATACATACGTATAACATTAGGTACATCGATTATATCTTCAAATTCAGGCTCGTCCTGCAATTGTTCTCGTTCTTTGGTAGCGCGCTCTGAATGTTGCTTCACGATCCTCGACAAAGGCTCCTTTGTTCGTAGCTCCCTGAATATGAAAAACAAACGTGAAGCCATGATCTATCGCTGTGGGAGTGACTACATATACAATATAAAACTCACATTCTATCGATATTTTAGAATTTAAAATGATTCAATTGTAGCGTTTCCTTTTTAATTGTCGTGTCGTTATACAGAGGGGTTATAAAACAAGCGATTAAATACGTAGGTATTTAAAAGGTGTGCAAAAAAGGTATTAAAAAAACGTTGCACTTAGTTTTTCATATTTTGTTGTCAATAATTAACTTTGAAAGTAATTTAAACAAATATATAATAGAACAAAAATGAAAAGGGACCTCGGGTACATTTATCGAGAGCCACAAATAATCCTTCAAAGAGCCGCAGGTTGACCTCCCCTGTTATAATATAATAAAAAAATTAAATTGATCAAGTCAATTGATGATTCGATTGTCAATTGAATTATAATAAACCGATTGCCGTCTTTGCTATTAGCTGTATTGACATTATGATGTTGGTACATACCTGCACATTCTTTGCAACCTCAGGGCTTCTTCATATAAATTGATAGCTTCAATGAGATGAGCTCGTCCTAATGTGGGCGTGTCTAAATCCTGCTCATGTTTAACAGATCCGATTACCGAACCTGTGAAATAAATAAATTCAAATTCATTTATTTGCCATAACATATGGTTAGTAACAAAAAAAAATCATTTAATTAAATTTTACTATAATAGAAATGTCGACCTTAAATGCTAAATAATGTCAAATTAAATTTAACTCACAAATTCACCAATTGAATAGTAGGATTTGTTTATTAAAAATACGTTGAGATTATTTTTAAATGTGTAATAATTTGTTCGGAGTTTATGAAATAATCACTTACTAAACCCTAACTTACCATTATCAATATTTCTATCCCTATGTTCGGCGCTGTATAGCGCCCGGATTCGATCACTGACCCGATTACTGGGCGTCGAATTCAGTAACCCTGTAGCACAGTAGTGGTTGGCGAGAGCTGAAAGATTAACTTCTTTTTTCATTTTTATCTCTTGAACTTATATTTAATTAATCATTATCAAAGATTAATTATTGTTATTGTTAATTAACTTCAATTGTTTTTTATTTGAAAAATCTACCTTTATAGAATTCAGTTTTAACATGTACAAGTGAAACCCACGAGTATGGCACGAAGCTAAACACAGCATCCGATTGCATCTGAAAATATTAATAATTAGTAATTGAATTAAAGGACTTTATATGATTCTTTTAAAAGATTTCCAACCTTTTGATATAATAAATGATAGTGTTGTGCTAATGTGGCGCTCTCCTGAGCCAGATCGAGGCATAGGTCAGTGTCGTCACGCAACTCCAGATCTTTGGAGTTACATTCCTCTCTCGCTTGAAGCTGGAGTTTCTCTAAAAGACATTCACGTGCTTGCGACTGAAAATTACGTAAGCAAAATTAATTCAAATTGATAAATTTTATATTTCTACTTTCTAATTAGTGTTACAATTAAAAGTGGTATAAGATTCCACTTTTTTACCAATCATTAGTTTTACATTTCACGTGTTTTATATGTTAATTTTATTAATTTTTTAAAATTGCATAACAAAATTGCATTGCAAAATGCAATACATTTTTTATAAATCATTTCTTAATTTTAACAACCAAAAGTTTAAAGTATATTAAAAGAATAAATTACAAAAGATTTTTTATTACCTACTTGATTCCATATTTAAAAAAAAAAACAAATGATCGTAGAAATATTGCCGTGAGTTCTTAGACTAAAAAGATCGTTGCTTTAATTTCTCGTAAAATTATGCAAAAAAGACATTTCGTATCGACCGATACAATTTGAACTATAAATAAACGAATCACATTCTACAAAATTGCATATTTATGAATTGCATATGCAAATAATTGATATTTTAATTAAAAACTGAACATTATATTTTGTTTATTACTCATACTAACCATCATTAAACTGACGAGTACATCCAAAGTCTCAGCAGCAAGATCTACGGATGGTGCGTTAGTGAAGTTCTCATGTATGTATCTTAAAGTACCGGCTGCTCGGAGTAGCGCGTCCACTGCGCCGTCTAACCCAGACGCTGTGTTACGTTCCTGTTATTAACGAGAGATGTACTTATAAATGTATTATTTTTTAATTTATAACCTAATAGTGAAGCAAAAATAGTAGCTCCTATTTTACTGCAATATATTATATTATAAAATCTACCCACTTAATTGTTGTAAACTATGTTGTTATCGAAAAGTAGGATGTGTGATACATTTTTATACAACGCCATCTATGAGCGAGTAACAGAGTCGCCATACAAACTACATATTTTCGTATACTAACTTGTTTCGCGCCAATTTGTGTATATATGCCAGCCATGTTGAATAGCACACACGCTTTTTCAAACGCTACTGTTCTTTGACAGGATGGAACACCTGAAAATTATGAAATATATTTGTTTTATATCCTACTACTGATCAAAAGTTCCTTCTACAATTCATGGCCTACCATTTGCCATTGTAAGTGTCGAGATCACCACCACTGAGGCTTTTAATTAGCATGGTAGGTTCTACAAAACTACAAACATATGAGTGCGATTTAAAATTGTTATTATGCATGCTTTGCTTGTGTGGATTCTTAGTTGTAGTATTGAGTGCCAGAAACCATTTCCATGAAATGCCATAATGCTAGTTTCGACTGTGTTAATAGACCTTAGCGATATATAGAGAAAACAGTATGTACTTACCAGTCAACGAGTCAAACCATTCAAAATAAACCCCAAGACTGCGATCAGGAGGAAAGAATCGTCTTTCAATGAAATATAGTTGATTGTAATATTTAAACAGCAAAGCAACACCTGCCGTCGATCTTACTGGAGTTCTCACAGCCTAAAATAAATGAGGAACGATGAGTTGGAGATTTTAATGACGTCACAAAAGGAGGTGTAGAAAACAATACCTGTCTCATATCCATAAAATCCGATATGGCATCTTCATAAGTAGAAGCGTCTTCACTGTAATGTTCTAGAATGAAATCTTTGAATGGCTCTCTGAAATCCACCTCTTTCGTTTCTTTCAGACCAAGTGGCACCATTGGCATTACACATTCTTTGCTGGAAATAAAAACTAAAAAGTTACGTCTGCACGCAACCACCATCTCACTATGCCGGCTTGAGAGACAAATTGTTTTCCATCTAGATTGGCAAGGCACATTCTCGTTTTAACTGGAATTAATAAGCTACTACTAAAACTAAATTAAATATGTATAATATTCTTCTTCTTCTACTTTTATTAATGGCCTCAGATATCTATTAAATGCAATTCTGCCAATGTCGAGTATTCAATAAGAAATTATACAATTTTAAATTACACGTAAATTCTCATCTCAAAAAAACATCCCATATAACATTAAATATGTATATATTGGTGCCTATACAAGCCGAAAATACTTATTTAAGAAGATTTTAGGTTTTGACATTTGTTCTGTCTTTGTATTGTTTTTCTTTTCCTTTTATTGTTTATAATTATATTTTCAAATTCATTTTAATCCGCATTATTATTTCACATCAGTTTCTCCAAATACGTAGTACTAAATATTGGCTGTTAATGGGTAGACAGAAAAAAGTTATAATCTAATAAATGCTTCACCATAATCAAGTAAGCATGCAGGTCCTTTGAAATGTTGCGCGCGCAAAAAATATAAAGCTGACCGCCATTTTAATTCACTTAAACAATGTTAAATACTAGTTTTAGAAATGCTGTTTGTTTAACTAAATTAAAAGTCTTCATGCGGCTTACTATCGGGTTTATTTTTCTTTATTTCAATCCGATATCTATAACTAACATGTTTTGAATCTATAGTATCGTTTTAGGTAACTGTACCAATTTACTGTATTTATTAAAATTATATATGTGTATGTTCATTATGTATTTAGTTTACACATATTTATGTATTTTATTTATCTAAATTGCATTGCCCAATACTATTACTGCTTCTCCTATGACAATTGGTTATCTGGAAGAAATTACTTTTAGTGACAATATCGCCAATTGCTCTAAATCTGTTTCCTATGAGTTAATTCGTATCAGTATTATTATTATTATAATTGCCAATGTTTTACTAATTGAAAATCTTACTCAAATATCATTATTACGAGAATTCAGGTAAAGCAGGATGATACAGAAAGTCGCGACAGTGAAAGGAGAGACTATACCTATATATGTAGGTATACTCTATATATATTGAAAGTAACAGTGTTCTTTGTCAGGCATGTGGCGCAGAAAATATAATAAATTTCAAATACTTATCAAACTTATTCGAATTATTTTCGCTTTTTATGTATTTAAACAAATGTTTGTAATTTTTATTATTATGGCATTATGAATTTTCATAACTTATTATAGTTTTCGTTTTATTTTCCTCCTTTTAATCTTAGCTTGTTTTAAATTTAATAGAAAAGAGGTTGCTTACGTTTTTTTAGGTAAACACTAATTTTAAACGCCCTCTGATGGGGTAAAATTACTAACTAACTAAGCAACGATTAGCGTGTGCTTAAAAAATCCCCAATTAATAAATATGTATTATTATTTATGACCTAAGCTAATAGTTTGATTCTTCCATTGTACTCGTATGTGGCAATATGGCGTTTTGCGCGGGAAACGTTGGCGGGAACCGACTAACAATGGCGGAAATAAAACTTTTTTTAAACATATTTGTTTCAACTTCTAAAATTCACAATGTGAACCGTATGTATAGGCTATTTGTTTAATTATTCAAACTGTTTTTGTTGCAAGGGAAGAACTGTAAACATACGCCTTCTTTTATTTTTTCTTACAATAATGATGTGAATTACTGTTGAAATAAAATATAGTGAAAGTGTAAATTCATTTGTATATATAATAATAATAAAATACCACGTATTCTAAATAATAAAAAGATTCGATCAATCGTAAATTTACGACTGCGCGTTACTATTGATAATTTTCTTCATCTTCTTCTTTTATTAATGGCGTTAAATATCTATTAAATTATCTGTCAATGTCGAGTATTCGGTGCTGCTCAAAAAACCAAAAACAAAAAAATGTTTACTTACGATCTTTTTGTTTTTATTTAAATGGCCTCAGATGTTATTTCACTTTTGATATTAAAGTATGGTAATTGTTCCTTCAAAAATAGCTGTCAGTTTTTATGAAACTTTATGAGTGGACGAACATCAAGACGGCCATAATAGCGTGCGGATTAAATTAAGCCGTTATACATATAAAATATTTAATCTATAGATTCTGTTAAAACTTTTTTATAGTTTGAGAAAAATTTAATGAATTTAACATAATTATCATTGTTTATGGTATCATATAGTTTTTTTTGCTACTTATTGCCTTCGTGTGTTTTGTATAAAGTTGTATTGTTACCGGATAAGAAGTGAAAAGTGGATTTTTAATTTTTAATTAATCTTTTTAACAACACCATGCGGCTTTGTTAAGATTAATCTGAGAATTTTTGTTTTATTTATTTCATTTGTAGAATATGCATGTAGAATAATTATTGTTTTTTATTGACTTGCAGCTAACTTCGGTCGATCGTGTCAAAACTATTTTTACCACAGATGTCTTAAAGGAGTTTTAAGACGACAGTTATCTGTGGATCTTCACTCTAATTTAGCATTGGACCGATTTTGGTTAATACTGGAGTCAATTGTTATGTAAGCAATAAATGATTAGTGATTTTATACAAACCCACCTGTCACTTTGATAAAGTTCCACAGAAGAATTAAGCTCGGCTAATTGTTCCTTTAATAGTTGCAAATTTGAATTAACAAAACTTAACTCCAAGGCCACTGTTTCACGGAGTTTCCTGTTTGTTGTTGCCTGTAACAAAACATACCTAATTATTAATACATTATTATAATACATACCAATACAGGGAGCTCTATTTAGGTTTCCTAATAATAGCCAATATAAATAATTAATGTCTTGATTATAGAACACCCAGTGTAGTATGGAACTTCATTCACAAATAGTTAATGATATTTTTTAATAGTCGCATGATACACTTCGTCTGATATTAAGCTAGAGTGCGTTCCAAATGTCTGCAGCTTGCTATGCCGGCTTGACAGGGCATGTTCCTCTTTATACTTTTAATTTCTTATTATTACTTATTATTGCATGGCTTAATTGGATATGGCTTGAATGACGTATTTACACAGAAATAATGATAGTTGTGATTACTACTGAATGGTATATTTGTGATATGTCAATGACTTAGTCTATAAATAAATAAGCAATCAGTTACTTCAAAGCTTTTTACAAATTACTACACGGATGTTACGCTTAAAAGTAGTGATATTACGGAAATGCAGATTGGGTTATTAATTATGGATTATTCAGGATTATTTGTAGATCTTCATTGATATTTGAAAAGAGAGAAAATAAATGAAGATTTCCAAATGCCCACAATTCTGAAGCAGTGTGGAGTAATAACTATTTTCAAGGTAAGAGGGGTCATGGACCCATTGAAGACGAGGGGGTCACGCTTCATGAGCACCGCTCAGACATTTACGAGAATGGTAACCGAGATATGGTCAAGTGGGAAACGACGCAACGCCACATTGACACTGAGTCGACATTTCACACGAATTCCATGCGAAAGTCAATATAACCACTACTTTTGAGAACAAAACTGTGTACGGTGCAATCAAATACTGTATTTACGTAAACAACTAAGCCGCTATGATTCCGTTGCGATTTACAATAAATATATAAAAAAAAATAACAAAAGAAAAGCTAATTTCCTCGTAAAAAAAGTTACCGACAATAATATAATTCTATGTTATTGCAAACAACCGCAAATAATCCACTAGATTTCCACTCATTCCGATTTGTCACAACTACTTTCTCTAAACCGGCATAGTGGTGAGGGAGAGTGTAAGAGCTAATATAATAATAAGGTTTATTATTACAAATTCTTATTGGAGATAATTTATTATAACCATTGTACTAGGAATAGGCTAAGCTACTTCCAATTGATCCCAAAGTGCGACTCTGGGTTATTATACTTGTAAATAGTATTTGCACTTGGGCTAGTAACCATCACCAGTAGAGAGTTTAAAATCGATAAAAAAACAAATGAATACCTTAAATAGATTTTCCGCTCCAGCTCTTAATCTAAGCTCTTTATTGATTTCCTGATTTAACTGACATCGCTTGTTCTGGAGACGACCGCGGCATGTTGCTATGCGGGGATCTGAGCCCTGTTGACAAAGAATATATAAAATTATTAACGTAAATACAAATAATAATAATAAATCCTTTATTGCTTTAAGAGTACCTATTCTACGCTCTAAGTTTGTATGTGATTGGCGATCATATAACTAAAAGTAATTTCTTCCAGACAACTTTATAGGAGAAACAATCAATTAGCGAGTAATGCAAAATACATAATGTTCACAGGTTATTAACAGAATTATAGTAGAAAACATTCAGAGGTTACATTTTAAATATGCTCAAAGCACATTAGTACACATAACTGGAAGTAAAACCGCAAGTAAATATGTATAATAGTCCGGTAAAAATGCCCTTTCTACTCGTAATAACACATTATAAACCGTCGGGTATTACTTTCTATAATGACGTACGAATATACTAGTACTTGCTGTTGAATTTAACTTTAATTGACCACACCTTCAAATAAGAACTGTGTAGTTTTACAATTGTTAATATAAACTTAAATTAATATACAGGGTGTCTCGTAAGTAGTGGATCAAACGAAAACTGGAGACAGAAGGGGTCACGCCCTATTAAAAAATATATTTAACTAATAGTTAAAAAAAATGGGCAATTTTTATTTTTCTAAAAATATTCCAATTTGGTCATATGCCTACTAATATTATAAATGTGAATGTGAGTTCGTTTGTTACGTTTTCACGCAACAACTACTTCATCACCATGAAACTTTGTATACATATTTTTGGAGGTGCTAGAAGTAACATAGGATACTTTTTATTTAAAAAATAATAATATTTTTTTACTATAGTTTCCAATTGACTATAGTTTCAGCTATTTGGAATCATATTGATTCATTTCTATTGAAATGGTCTCTGATACTTATTTAATGACTTAAATGCGAACGAAGGCGCGGGTAAAAGCTAGTATTTTATAAAGTTGTACATTTCACTGAATCATTTTTATGTTAAGATGTAAAGACATTATTGGGCTTTATGAGACAGGAATGTAATGGACCACGTGTGGGACTGCTTAGGATTACTAATGAAATTCTATAATAAATAATAAAATTACGATAATTATATACTGAAAATAAATCAAATAAATAGATTTGACCAGATGTATATATTTCGTATTGCGATAAATACATTTAAATTTCATTAATAGATTATTTTGATTTTCAAATAGCATGCTATTATTGCAGTCATCGCGATCATGATGTATCAAGTTGAATACTATTTAAAATGGCTGTTCAAAGAAGTCTCTTTCACTCACCATTTAAACGAAAGAGACAAAATAAAATTTTGTGTCCCGAACTACATATTTTACTTTTAGTTTTAAAATTTATTATTCTTGCTTGCTATAATATAAAACTAAAACTTGACAGATAATTTGCTAATTAAATTTTGCTAGTACATTTCAATACATTTGTAAATTTTATAGGTAGCTATATATTTTATATACATATTATAGGACTTATACATGTATTTTATATACATAGATGTTATTAATATAACATTTATTATTATAACTACTGTGCAATCTGATTTATGAATTGTTATTTACTTTTTTTTTTGAATTAAAATTAAAATTATTATTTAATGTACAGGGTATGATTGACGAGTTTCTTGTGGTATTCTTCTCGTCACAGCCTTTCCAAAGTCACGGTAGAGTCTAATGATGAGCAAGCGCACGCCTTTAGTGCCTATGCTAATAAACGATTTTCATTTCATTTCATTTTAAGTAGAAAAAGCGAAACTATCTTTAAATATTAAATTCATCTCACAAGCAAACACGCGTCTAAGGAATTCTGTACGGAGAAATCAAGTACTTTGATTGAATTTTAAACTTACTGCTTCACTAGTTATTTCATTATATTCCTTAAGATGTTCACTTAGAGAATAGTATCGCATGTTGAATTAAGAGAAACGTTTATTTATGACAGAGAATGATTGTTACAGGTATTGATTGGTGATCGGTATTTGTGTTCTAGTCTTAGACAGTAAGCTTTGGGTTCGATCCCGGTTACAAGTTAGAAAAAAATCGATATTTCCTTATTTACTGAAAATGCGTTTTAACACTGGGAATACGAGTAAATTTGCCTTTAGAAATGACTATTCAATATGTTTTGGTCAAATGACCGCTTCTGCTTTCTTTTAATGTTGACGTAGTAGGTATTTGTGAATGTTTTATTAGTGCAAAGTGAATCGTTGTACGTGAATAATAAATGTTAAAATAAAACAATGCAATAAAAAAACTTTCCAACGTCATATAACAAATTGTTTGTGAACTTTTCAACCCGTAACGAATATTTTACATAATCGACGAAATGACAAACATTATTTTAATATTATTACAAAACTTTATTATGTTTAAATGGAAACAGAAGCTATAAAAAGATAAATGAATACGCTCGAACGTGGGCGTCCATTATTCTTATTTTTTAGTTGTAATTAAATTAAATTTAATACCGTACAATAGATAGCACACAAAAACTGCAGCTTTTATTCTACATTACTCTTGCCACCACATTTTAAATCACTGGTTCTCAAAGTTGACTGGGCTCCGACCCAACAAAAATTCCCAATCTTGGTAGAGCTCAGATTCCCTAGTAGAGAAAGTCGCGGAACTACTTAATGAGGTATTTGTTCTAACTGGAGTCGAAAAATAAAAATGGAGCATTGTTCTATTAACACGTTTCAGGGTCCACTCAATATTATCATTTAACTGCGATCTATTTTGCAGACCATGAAAAAATATTATTATTTCAAGGCGCTAACTTACTAAATAATATTAGATTAAATTAAACAATTACCTATTTATGATAAGTGAGTTGTCATGCGCGTGAGTTTGGCATGCCTTCTTAAGCATGTGTTATGTGGTAAGTAGAGCAGATCTCATGACTTTGAGATGGAGTGGAAGTTCGCATTTATTTATAAACAAATCTCTTTGTCCTACTTTTAAACCGACCCTCAAACGCTTCGCAACTCGAAATTCAAATAAAATTTTCTTTTTAGCATAATGTTAGTTGCCAATGTCAAAGTGTATATTTACGCCCACATTTACATAAACAATAAAAAAATCGTATGTTTTTATTTTCCAATATAATATACTCGTGAACGGGTGCTGCGATGGGGGCGGTCTACTCCTGTGTGCCATGCTTCTCTCTTTGCTACTCACCAGCGTAGCTTTTCATATTATTGTGGGCTGATACCTGTGAGGTTGCACAGTGGATCTGATCTAATTTTAATTCTTGTGAATTATGTATTATTGCGAATTATGTGACATGAATTGTTATTTACTTTTTTCTGAACGAAAATTCAGTTGTATTTTTTGTTAATTATTTAATGTACAGACTATGATTGTCATGTATGGTCTTCTTGTCATACGCTTTTCCGAAGCCATTGTAGAGTCTAACGATGAGCAAGCGCACGCCTCTAGTGCCTATGCTAACAAACTGTTTTCATTCATTCATTAATTCAAGTCATCGCAAATGAAAACAGAATACTAAACAAAATCTTTTGAAAATATCAATATATTATTAAAGATCAGGCTGCATAGGCAACTACCCTCTCTTGAATTACAAAATAAATAGTTAAACTTAAAAAAGTGACAGGTGACAGAAAGTAAACTCTAATTTTATTAGTTAAAGCAGCTGCAGTAATTATGAAGATTACTATAATTTATCACGAAATTACCTTTTATACATTACCAAAGCACTAAACTGGCTGCTATATTGTGTCACTATATAAAACTAGACGTATTTTTTTTTAGCAATTATAAATATTCTAGCAATTTTATTCCTGTTAAATTCGATGTCTAATGTCGGGCAATGCCACTTCAAACCAGCATGAGGTAATGATTGCCTGCAGACATTCATAAAATTAAAAAAGTTTGTTTCATTCACGCGATAAGTGAAATTATACTTAGGCGCGTTTTTAAACTAGACAAGAGGACAATGGAATTAGATGAAATATAGCAATTTAAAGTCACTTGCAAACTTGTTCTTGAAAACTAACGGGATCACAAGACACGTGCCGCTATACCTATAGTAGACATAAACGCACAACATAAAGAATGGTGGTCAATAAGTTCGCGATCACAATGGGTTTTAATTTGACGCATTCAGGTTCAATGGTCAGCGTGCTATGTACAGCACATATGTACTATCTTAATAATAAATATCTTAAATAAATAATATTTATTTCGGGTTTGGGTGTTTATATATATGTAGATGAAAATATCACTAATTTCTAATCATTTGTTTCCTTACCAATATACGACTTAACTTCAATAAGAATAAAGCTACTATCAGCATGTTAGGATTTAAACGGAGTCTAGGGCATCCTAACGGTTTTGCAAGTACTAAGCTTAGGAGAAATTTATTTGAATATTTCTAAGTATTTAAGGTGTATTATTTTTAAAGCCTAACAACACTGGAATACTCAAGAATCTTTACCTAAAGAAGTACTTAATGGGTATTTTCGGTATTTTTTAAAATAAAATCTATTTTATTTGTGTTATTGTAAATAATATACCGATGCGTGTGAACGGTTAGAAGCAGACTGGAGTTTATTTGAAAAATATCGTAATACCCACATATGTAACACCTTCGATATAGAGTGGACATTTGCTTTGTGAAGTATGTACGCCGTGTACATATATCTTCTTCTTTTATTAATGTTTTTAGATGTCTAATGAATGCAATTCTGTTAGTGTCAGGTATTCGGACAACAACACAACAAGAAATTACAAAATTTTAATACACACGAAAACGTTCATGTCAAAAAATACATTATTAATAGTCTCAACAATATAAAGCTAATTATTACCACAATAAAAAATTGAAGCTATATGCTATTTTTTTAGCTGGTATTACAATTGCAATATCAATAAAGGCAATTCCAATTTTAAAATAAATTTGTTTTAAGCGTTTACAACCGTTACACATCTCAGGGGCGTGTCTTTAATTGCAACTTACTCATCATAAACAATTGAAGGTGTATTCTTTGTTATTATTTGATCGACACACAAACGTTGGCAGGGGTCTTCCCTTGAAAGGAAAACTAGCAACCATTATTGTAGCCAATAGGGCGAGTGGACTGTATCAATGAAAACTCTTAAAATTATATTTACACTATATTACCAATCTCAAGTCCCTCGCGTTCCTCTTTTCTTTCATTCCAAATTCAAATTGACAGATTTATTTATAAAAATATTTATACTATTAACATCGCCGCCGCAACCTCTTTTCTGTCGACAACAATTACCAGTCTGTTGGTTTAATAAGGTCCACTTCTTTATTTATGTTCTGCCAACTTAAAGAGATTAACCAAATGCGACTGGGTCACTTAGATTATTATGGTAAATAAAGTAGATGCTTTTCTAGCGTTTTTAAGCTAAAAGTTAAATTCAAAGAATTTTAACTCGGGCACATATTTTATCACAGTTGTTTTCTCTAGTATTAAACAGTGGTAATAAAGAGTTTAAAAAAAGATATAATTTTTAACAAGAATAGGCAGCCGTGTAAATAAAACTACGGCCATTTCTCGCCGAACAATGGCGGATCACGAAATCTGTTCCACTTTTTATTTGTGAATTCAATCGATGTTGATCGATTTCGAAATAAAAATTAGGTGAGTCGAGGCGATTCTTCTCGCTGCTGAGTAAAGTTGTTTTACATTGAAAGATATTAAGCTATTATTGTTTGAATGAAAGCTAAATATATCTTACAAGCCGTGTAATGGAATGATAAGTTACATCGACCTTTTTGGACTAAAATTTAAATTATAAAAAAAAAATCACTAAGGAAGTTGTCTTTTGTTTTTTATTTATTATATTTATTATATTTGCATAGCTTTTAGATTTGTTTTGTTTTAATTTAAATTTTGACAATTTCAAAGATTGGTAATCAAGTAAAGGTTGGTTGTAGTGTAAGAAGTACATGTCTCTGTCTACCTTAATAAGAATATAGCAGACAGTTCATGTTAATTTAGTTATATTATTGTTTAATTTCGTGTTCACATTAACTAATTTTTTTTTGTCTCTTTCATTTAAATACTGAGTAAAAGAGACAAATATACAATTAAACGGACTTGCTACTACAAAAGGTATTTTTTGACTCTGATTTGTGTTACAAATGAATGACTAACTTGATAGAAATATATAAGAGTTTGTGTGATTAGACTTACAGTGAGCAAGGAAGCACTCAACACAATTCTCTGCCTACGCCTTTTACGTGTAGACTTGTTTGTCATTCCTTAAGCGGATTATTTGTAACAAGCAATTATATTAGTTTTGTTATATAACAATTAGCAATTGACCCGAATACCTGTCATATCGGTGCATCGAACCGATTGAACCGTGAATATTTCCTAACGAGGTTACTATACGCTATATGAATTTATTTATTTACTAACCGATGACCCGCGACGCTGTTTTTGGTCAGAGATTGAAATTGTTTCGTAATTTATAAGTCACTCATGCCGATGTGACCGCGTTTCGTTTGTTTATTTATTTATTAATTAAGCCTCCTTACAAAATTATTATTAAAAAACGAATGAAATTTAAATTATAGGATAGGACAGCACGATCAAGTTAATAGAATACTACTAAAGAATACATAAATTAGATAAAATTAACAACTAAAATTTAAAAAAAAACTGTTCGGACAATTCGATGTCTAAGCCCAATTTTGGCGCTCAAAAGGGCTGTCAGTTGTTCATTTGTTTTTCAATTGTTTTTTGTTTAAGAAATATTACGTTTTTATTTTTAAGTTCACATTCGTAATTCATATTTAATTCCTAAAATATAAGTAATAAAGTGATAAGAAGTAATGAAAGTTTTCATTTATTAAGACATGCACAAAAACCTATTATTGCAATATCCAAGGCTACCAGCCCGATGAGGCGAATGTGAGAGTTATATGGTTTTTGTATTATTATACATATAAGTCACTACATATTAGCACCTTCTGCTATGTCTTCGATTAGAATTTGGTCTACTGTTGGTATGTTATAAGTAGTTCGAACTAAATTTAAATACAGTACAATTTAAGATTCAACATACGTGTTAACGCCATTTTACACTACACGCACATATATCCTTTTTCTAATACGTACAAATTTATTGCATGATAAAGCTGTAAATTTTTCTCATTTGCGTTTTCCTAAAAGTTTCCCAATATCCGCCATTTTGCCGCACGTGAGATTAAACAATTGCACAATATCCGTTTATTTAATGATTTGTAACTAATCTGCGTGTTCGCTGTACTTATATAGGTATCTCCTATTTTCAAGGCAAATCTTATTTAAAAATCTCTACTTTACTATCATGGTCATTCGCGTCAAATGTACAATACTTAAGACGATGTTATCTGGCTTACTACTTTGTTTCAATACACCACTATGTTACCATAAGCCGCATAAGTTCTTTTAAATTAGTTAAAACATGTTAAAAAGATATTTATTTGTAGTAGCCTGACATATGACTGCTTGATATTGAGCTAGTGTGGTTCATAAACGCTCCCACTATGCCGGGTTGAAGAAAGGAATGAGCTCCGTTATAACACTCTTCTTATTATTTAAAAAAAGTAAATATTTAAATCAATTAAAAACTAGACGTATTTCGATTAATTGTTGAAATTCGATAGCTATGTCATACTGATTTTCTTAGGAAATCAGCAAGGAAGCCATAAAATAACGGTTGATTTTCAACGTAATAGCAATTAAGCATTCTCAATTTATTGTTTCCGTATCATTAGGGATTATACTATATGTTTGTGCTGTAAAGGGCGTAACAAGCATATTGCTACGAGTTGATTGTCATTTAAGTTGTTGATTGCATAACTTAAATTGCGTGTTGCATTGCAATAGGCAGCTTAATGATAATGTGCTAGTATTGGTTGTGAAATTTCTTATACCTATATTTATATACATCGCTACATATAGCAAATATTCAATATAAATTCAAATGATGGACGTACTAATATTGACATTTTACTTCTGTTGTTGTTTCATGAAAGGCAAAGGTATAATTGCCTATGCAGCTTAGTTCTAAGTAATATTTATTGCGTCTAGGACCAGTTTATTTTTAAATTTTCCATTGTTTTCATTAAAATATTTGATTATTTACAAACCGACAAGTAGAAGAATATTTGAAGGATAATCATTTAAGACTGAACATCTATGTATTTTCAGGGCCTATATAATGTTTATTTTATGTCGGTACATATATCATAGACACACAACGAGGTCCGAATTTAGAAAACTCGAATACTGGGCTGATCGATTGTAAGGCCACGTCTATACAAACTCGGCCAAAATATATTACGATATTAAACTTAAAAAATGTCATTTTGCGTAACGGTCCGTGTCATAGAACTTCCTGATTGTTTGGTGACTCGTTTGCGCAAAATGTCTAAGAAAACAAATGCAGTTAGCTATTTATAGAACCAAGCTTATTACCACTCGATCTCAGAGGGTTACATCTCAAATATGACTCACGCGTATTCAATTTTTTCATTCTTACGTCTTTAAGGAGTATTTATTTGACACTTAGTTCCCAAGAGTTCATCTTTATTTGGGAAAGTTCTGAACTATGTGGACTACAATATTTTTTTATACCAATTCGTCCTCGTGATAATTTTACGCATAAAAATCTTATTGTACAAATTCATGTGTGCTTATATACTTAGGTATTAACTTCTAAGATGCTTAATTTAAAGCTAAGCAAGAATTATAGCTACTAATATCATACTGGCTATGATTGGCGAGTTTCTTGTGATTTCTTTTACGAAATCTCGTAGATTCTGACTATGCGCAAGAGCGACGGCCTATCCGAAATAAAGATTACCAGTTTTAAATTTACTATTTACTTAAATTATAGTAATATAATCAAAACAAACGCGTCAATAAGCCGCATAAATATTTTAAAGTTACTTGTATAACCTCAGACATCAGCACTAGTGGATAGTAGATTTCAAAAGAACGCCAATAAAAATGTACGAATTCGATGTGTAGTATCTTGATTGAAATTTTAAACGAAATCTCATTACAATTAACCTATATTTAATAATCAGATAGTACCGACAAAAAACTGGTTTAAATAAAAAAACAAGCTATGTTACTCTCACTGCTTGCGCCTTTCGGAAGCGTCGTGAAGGTCGACAAACGGTGCAATAATGTGGGTCAACGGATATTATAGACCAATGACTTCGTACAATTTAGTATGAGAGTATATTTATTTATTTATGTGGTTTTGAGAACGGTCCGTCAACGATTGGTTTAATGCGTGATGTGTTACTTTTGCACTAATTAATTAAAAGGAGTTTTGATGCGCATCCAAAGTCCCACTTACTCTAGCAACATTCTGAATTTAGAGATGCTCTTGCGCATGAGAACAGAATACTTGTTTATTTTAACAGTAAATATCTGTTGCAATAGCAAATTTAGAAAGTAAGGAAATAATTAGCTACCAATGAGCTGTTTCATCAATAATAAAGTTGTATAATCACTTATTTGACTGATAGATTCAAGCATAAAATTCACTGCCTATACCATAAATGTTAAATGCAATACAAATGAAGTTGATCGCAGATGTAATTTAACTAATTTAAAAAAACTTGCGGATTTACATTCCATAGTAGGCAGATTGATGATGGTTGCCAGGAGGGGGTGACTGTTGGCTTCGATGTAGTAGCAATTGTTTTAACATGAGGCGAAGTGTGGCTATTAACACTAATTTCTTAATGCGAAGAAGGTTCCCCGCTACACAAACGTGGCCAGCTTATGCGAATGGTGTTATGCAACGCGGACCGGTCGTAACTGTTCTGGGTGCGCTGACCTTTTATGACATAGTCGGCTGTGGAGTGACTAACCTTTATTCTTACTTATTTCTCGAACGTTCCTCCACTCGAACTCGGAATTTCAAATTAAAGGAGTAAAATTTCGGGATTATGTTTGAAATAGAAAAGATGATGTAGTCTATCATCTTCGTCTATACATCATAATGTCTCCTTAAGATTCATCGCTTAGTCTGAATTTCACTTAAAAGCCTTATTCTATGAAATATCAGCGCATTGCAGAATTCAGATTTATTAAATACTTTGTTAGACAATTTTGAGGCTTCAGAATATGTGAATATATTTTGTATAACAAAAAAAAAAAAAATTAACTGATTTAATGTAAAATTAATAAAAACTCTAAAGTAGATTTTGTTTATTAAACTATTAAAAATAAATGCGATACGTAAGGCACACAAAAGTATATAGTTACCTACTTAATAAAATCGACTCCAAACATTTCCCTGTGCCACCCAAGGAAGAATCCTATCCAACACTTGTAACAGGAAATCTCACACTTGCCTCTACAGCCTGATTCACCACAATTTATGGGAAGAGGGAGGTAATGGATTTCTTTGTCCTCCTAACATACCTTTGGGAAATTCATACAGGTTTCGTACTTAGACAATGTGGCTATATACCGAAGTGCACACGATCTCCTAAAACAGCGGTTCTTAAACTTTTTTGGCGAAGGAAACAGCCTTAATATAATTATAAAAAACTGATTTATATGTATTTATGAATAATCATATTGCAATGTAATATTACGTAATATTTAGTTGGAATATTTACATGTAACCTTATAATCTCCTTTTGGTAGGTATTTTTTGCAGTATTTTAGCCCTAGGGTTCCGCGGAACACACTTTGAGAATGGCTGTCCTAAAATTATGACTAGTACCAATATACGAACTGTATACTAGCAACTACTATAGTAAAAACCAAGTTTATTTTTGTACATGTTTGAGAATCATTTACATTGGTATTTGAATCTCTTAATAACGTCTTACAGCAAGCTTTTAAAGTTGATTTTATAGGATTTTTCTCAATGACGAATTAGACAGATTAACGTTAGTTCAAACGTGAAAGACATGAATCCATTTGCAACCTTTTTCAATTGCATATATTTATTGTTTACTTTTCAGTATTATAAGAAACTGTCTGTTGCATTACCCCGGGACCGTTTTGATTACCGATATTTTTTTTAATGTGTGCCTTACCTAAATAAACAAAACTTAAAATTAAAGGAGAGGGAGCCGCTGATGTACCAAAAATATTTATATTATGAATGTTAATTGAAATATTATTTAAAAAGTATGCCATGTGTTTGTATTTTATTTCTCCTGAAACCTATCACACAAGTTAATCTGGTTTGGAGTTATTGTATAGGTATATATTTTATTACACATAAAAGTCACCCATAATTTATAGATATATTTTTTGAGCTATAATAAATCAGTGCGGTCTAAATAATATGATTCTTAAGACACCCTATAAACACAATCTAGTTGTAATATGAAGATGTAAAAATAATGAACCGGTTGCGTAAGACGTCTTCCAAGGGAAAATTGTCATTTGCTTGAAATCTTCAATAAATACCTATATGGGAAGACGTGTTTTCTTGCGCATCCATTAAGGCGTTAGAATGTACTAATTCGTTTGGAAATTAAAAGAAATATATTAGTGAAGTATTACAATTTGCCCGTCAGACTATTGATTGGTAATAATATGATTTTTGAACATATCGTAACTTGATTTTTGAATGTATCTTAAGATGGTTTTTGAACGCATCCTAAGCTGATTTTTGAATCTATCTTAGTTGGTTTTTGAATGCATCTTAAATTGATTTTTGAACGTATATTGTTCATGCATTTTGTGCACCTAGAAGAGGCATGCATCACCGTAGACAGAAGTGAATGTTAATTACGTTGACTAAAAAGTTAACTCACCATAAGTACGGCAGTCATTTTCATCATTTTTCTTTTTCTTTATAACTATTAAAACACTCAAATAAAACACACCACTACGAAATTACATTATAATAATAAATGTAAATGCTACGTTAAGAAAAAATAACACAGAAAATAATTATTTACATTTCTTAATCTAACTAAAGAAATATATTTATATTTTTTTTACTAATTAGAGTAGGCAGAGGCTTTAAACTGGGGGGATACTCAGGCGCACTTCGGACGAAAATACGGACGTTTCCTACTCAGGAACACTTACGTAATCATTCACGAAATTACGGATTTGACAGCGACGTCACGACGGATAGGCCACAAAATTTTATGGACATTTGACAGGACTTTTTACGGGCTTATCTGTCAAAATTCACATAAACTAATATCACAAAACTTCGGATACGCCTGAGTAACCCCCCTGACTTCAAAGGATGTATACAAGGAATCAATTACAATGTTGACAGGGAACAGCTGCGGGTGATTCCAAAGTAACATATCATGTATGCAGTGTCCTCGCATGTTGGCTAATAAATTAGGTTATGGTGGAATATTACGTAAAAAGCGAACCTATTGGAGATGCGCTGAACTAAAACTGCTTTTCAATTGTCATACATATGTGCATGACAAATATTATATATTTTAATGATATCGTAACATAACTGACATGTAATTCTAATTATTAATACGCGATAATTAACACTAGAAAAAAAAACTGGTAAATGGTAGAATGTTTTAGTTATTACTTGGAAATGAAAGCAACATTATTGAACAATTTGTGTTATAAAAGAAAACATGTTTAGGCTGTTACAAATATTGAGCTAAAAATAGTAGAAAAATATGTCAGTTATTTTTAAGCACACATCATGGTAAAAAATTATATTAGAAAAAAGGAATAGGAATTAATATATAATTAAACATAGGTATATATCTACAATGTTTGTAAAGTAAAAATCTTGTTCCTAAAATCCTCTCTAGTATTTTTTAAAAGTTGGTATCATTGTGTACATTTATATTTAATAATGGCAATACCAATAATATATTTTTAAGTTGGTAATACGTATTAAAAATATATCAAAACATGTTTTATGTTTTATATACAATTATATTTATTACAATGTTTTTTAAGCACTCATCGCAACCGTGATGTCTGCAAAGCTTGATTAATCAAAATAAACGAGAGACTTCGTGTCCGCGATTAATCTTAAATATCACTTTAGACACAATTTAAAAGTAATCCAAAGTCTCGCCACCTTCGAATTTCAGCAAAAAACTGTCTACCCCAATTTAGTAAGGTCTTAAATATATCTTAAAAGGCTTTTTATACTTAACATTTATTATAAAGAAAGTAGTTCACTGACATTAAGTTTTTTTTTAAATTGAAACATGATTTTTCGTTCATACTTATATTATTTTTATTTATTTTTTATCAGTTCAGTCGCTATATTTACGACAACTAACCTAATTTTAATAATGGGCTTTAATTAACATGTTCATTTGTTATTTTACAAATATAATTACAATACAATGGGATATTCTAAGAACAACGACGTAATGTCAGTAGCCCGGTATAACGAGCAGGGTACATCAATTTTTATGGGTCCTAAAGGCGGCATAGCGAAGGCTAACATTTCTTTATAGTAGTTGCTCTTATAGATTTTTTGTTTAGCTTCAGACGGGATGTAGTCACATGCCGGCCTATTAAAACTTTTATATGTATATATTTTTATAACATATATTAAAAAAGACATTGTTTATAGGCGACCTGTTAAGTTCCGCTGTCAAATTCTGAATAATTGCCCTCAGCAAATTCAATACAAATGTCAAGATTCGTTTTCTTAATTTATGATAGTTTTACATGGCTATGAAGTTGTTGGATTAAGCCGACAAGCGATAGTATGCCGCATAAAGTCTTTTAAATTAGTTTATCCGGTCTAATAGTGCTGTCCAAATTATAAATAAATATTTTATCTACCCAGTGTAAAGTACCTAATAGAAGCCATTGTGTTCCGTCCGATTTGACATGGCTTCTCTAGACTTGACGAATTTTTATTCAAACTTTTTTTTTACTAAAATAAAAAAAAATTGTTTCAATAAACGGTGCCACGGAGGTTACTTCAGGATAAGCCGGTTCGTAAGAAAGTGGTACTCGAGGGACGGAGGTCCATAACCAACCTGTATGTTTAAAGGTATTCGAGAAAGTAATGAGTTATTACTTTTTATATTCATTCATTTGTTTCATCCCTGGGTTGTACCACTATCAAATATAATGGTTAGTATGGTGATACCAAATACGAACACTAAACAACAATGCGTTCAAGTGAAAACTTTCACAAAAATTTAACGTGTTTTTATCACGAAATATTATATCATTGTAAATGGCCGCTGCTTTTTATTGACCATGTTTTTGTATCTGTACGACTTTTCCCGATTTCGAGGTAAGCAGCGAGGTTTTTGCCTTTCTCTGTGCTTTATTTGTTTTTATTCACGATTAAGATTATATAGAATTCTAGGCATATGCATAAGTGTTAAAGTTCTTACGCTAGAACTAAATGTTTAAAATTTGTAACACGTAAAAAGAAATGCATTTAAAATTAATTAATTCTATTATATAGTGTAATTATGGTCGTATCTTACCATAAGGATTATTGAAGTCATTATCTAAAGAAGCCTAGTTTTATAATCTCTGCCTACACCAATTAATAACAGACGTAATAAAAAAAAAATTTTAGTGTTAATTTTTACTTTTTTATTTCACTTTTTTCACAGAAAAAATCACTTAAAACACGCACATAAAACTCACAGTGGTTATGTAGATTTAAAAAAATATCGTTTTTATAAATCTCGATGCAGTGTCGCGTGCGTTCGTACTGAGTCGGCGGCCGCGAGAGAGTGCGCGTGCGCGTTGCCCGCTTCGATGCCCATTCGTATAAGAAAATTGTACTGTTCATTTCTATTAAGGTGATGGTTTTAAAAGGTTTATATTAAAACTATTTATATATGAAATTTAATTCATAAAAAATCTAGAATTTCTGAAACCTATAAAAAAAATGTGAGCCGTCACGGGACGCCTGGCAGATGTGAAACATCGAGTTTATTCAAGTCATATGCGTAAAAGACAAGATTACAACAGGAACTAATTATTGCTTAATGAAAAAATTAAATACTATGAATTTTTTTACAGAAAATGATGACTATTTATTTAAGAAACATTTATTTATATTAAATACAAAAATTAAAAATTCGAAACTTCTTAAATGATATAGATTTCAGAAATAACTCGATAAAATAAACTCGTCGCCACGGCAAGCGTCGCCACGCCAACGATCCGGATCATACCCGTGCCAATAGATGTTTCACATCAAAAATAAAATTCATTTGTTTTATACATTTGTACATAAATTACTACACAACTGCAAACTATACAAAATAATTATATAACATTTTGAACATTTCGAAACATTTATAACATTTTGAAAGATAACATTATATTATGTAGGTACGTTATTGGGGAGTTTCTTACGACGTCTTCTCACATATTTTAATTTAAAGAGTATAGTACCTATAAGGTATATTAACTGTTTCCAATATTTTCTAATTTTTTTTTTTACAATAATATGATTTTAAAATATTTATAAATTAAATTTGATAACTCCAGATGTAAAATAATGCTATAAAAATACGATAATAATTATTTAAAATATTCCAGAAAATTAGGTACATTCACAAAGCAGCGCCTTAAGTTAGTATTGCGGGTTGCGCTTGACCTGAAGGCGGAAGTAACCACAGTGTTTAGCTTCCAGAACCATCAATATATTTATGTTTTTGTACATTTATACTCGGAAATTATTAATTACGTTTATAATTATTATTTACGCCTACAAGGGAAACACACTTATAATGGCTTCAGGGTTGCTGAAGTTTATTTCTTTATTAATTATAACATGATCTTAAATATTTTTTCTCTCCCCTCTTCCTTACATCTATTTGGTTCTTGTTTTTTATTTATATGTATTTTTGTAATTTTATTAGAAGTGTAGTATAGATCCCTTTATCACGTTGAGCATGCCGTCCTATCCTATAATTAAAATTTCATTTAGTTTATATACTGGTGGTCCTTTTTATAATATGTAGTTCTAATGTAATTTTGTAGGTAGGCTTTATAAATAAATAACTGTATATATTAAATATTTTAAAATTCGTGAGTAATTAAGTTTTTAAAGATTTATTTGCGACACAGATACTTTCAATAATACGACGTTAATTAATTTGTTAAAAAAAAACAGATTTGACATACAACATTGGCTATATTATAATAAAAAAATAAAAACAAGATAACATACAAAAATAAAAACACATTCCTACTAATATTATAAATGTGAATGTGAGTTTGTTTGTTACGTTTTCACGCAACAACTACTTAACCAATCATCATGAAACTTTGTACACATATTTTTGGAGGTACTAGAAGTAACATAGGATATACTTTTTATTATAAATAATTTTTTTACTATAGTTTCCAACTGACTATAGTTTCAGCTGTTTGGAATCATATTGATTCAATTCTATTGAAATGATCTCTGATACTTATTTAATGGCTTAAATGCGAGCGGAGCCGCGGGTAAAAGCTAGTTTCAATATAAATAAGGAATAGTTATACATTTTTTATTTAAAACATCGTTACCTAATTACCTATATCTCTACCAACCGAGTTAAATTGGAATTAAATTACCGGCCCTTGGATTGTGTCGCAATTCCATTGTCTTTGAGACGACTCATCAACATTTTATATATTTATCTTATTTTACCATATTTAACAACAACTTCTAAACAATATTTCAATAAACTAAAAACAAGTTATAAAACGCCTGAATAAATACAATAGTAATAGTTATTGATGCAATGTCTGTGAACATTTTAAATTGCTTATAAAATAAAGTAGGCGCTTTTATCAGAATAGTTTACTATTTTTTCTGTGAATACAGTTTTAAGTTAATTGTTTCAGTCATTACTTTGCGGAAATCCATATTAAAATAAATTATTTTTCTTATAATTCCCGCTACATTAGGTCGATGAAGGAAAATAGGAAAATATGTCTGGGGGGCTACTCAGGCGCATAAACGTCGGCTGAAAATACCGACGTTTTCTACTCAGGAACATTTACGGGCTCATAATCATTCACGAAATTACGTATTTGACAGCGACTTCAAGACGGATTGGCTACTCAGGGCTTATTTTACGGGCTTTATTCACATAAGCCATAGAAGTGACGGCCGTATCACGAAATATGCTTGACAAGTCTTTGAATGCACTTGATGTCTCTCCTAGCTAATCCATTTAAAGCAACCAACCTGTATAATGTAACATAGGTAATCAAAATTTCTGTAATGTAATGAAGATTAAATGCCATCGATTTCCCATCTTCAAACGACCTTCTTATTGAATGTATAAAAGGTCGTTACAATATGGTTGCTAAAATATTTTATATTAATATTTATCCTCACATTGCCGCACTACGCCGAAGTATTTTTCGTCCATCCTTTATGGTATTAGCGGACTTAATATTGCTTATATAACATAGCATGTGATTTTTTATACCAGTCCTACTAGACGGTCTGTTATGCAGAAGTCCCATGTTTGATTTCCAGTCAAAATAAAAAAATCTTTCATCGTATTGTATTTATGAACAAAACTGTATCTAAATTGCTCCATACATTCCTTACATATTAATGAAACATATACAAGTTATATATATATACAATGTAGACATATATACATATATAATAATACAAATGTTTAAAACAAAAATAATAATAATAAAAAACAAAACACAAATCAAATTCTCAGAAACAAACGAATAACATATTCAAATCATATTCTTAAATTCAAAAACAATCGAATCGTTTAAATTTGATTAAGCATGATTGAGAAACAAACGCCCAAACATTCATATATTTTAAAATATAATATGGAGATTAGAACACTCATAGGTATACAAAGGTTGAATGACTCTTTGGCAACCCTACAAAAACCTGCGCACGCGCAACGAGGTCACAGTTCTTAACTATTGGCTAAGCGAATACCTATCTCATATACTTGACAACATTCCGATAGATTTAATGTATCCCGTCGCTGTCGTAAGAGTTGACTAAGGAAATGAACAGTACATTAAGGCTAATCACCTATGACATGACCTAGTTAATATGGGTTATGTAACACTTAAAAATGGGAGTGGTCGTTTGACCAGAGAAGTCACTTCGACATATTGAGCAGTCATTTGACTCCTATCCTTAATTCTAGATGGTTGTACAATTAGCATCAAACACATCAAACCTACACACCTAAAGAGATTTAACTCTATCTCACTAAACAATTAAGGACTGTTTCTTCTGGAATATCTATTTTTTTAAATGTTATATTTATTATTTTGTCTTGAGCTATTTGCAAACATGATTCCGGGACTACGACCACGATGGATATAAAATTTTCATATTGAAATAATAATAAAAATGTATAAGGGAGTTGAACCCGCGACCTTCATGTGTTTTGTTAATTGTCTGAGTCGAGTACGTACTAACACTAATTTATAACAGTCATACAGAGAAGGTCTAATTATTCTATTCACCCGACCAACAGTATTTTAAGGTAAATGACTTGTTTCATTAAGTCTTGGCTTTCGAATCGAGCTGTCACAAGTAAAACGGATCCGTTAGCAATCGGGATCATGGATTTTTACTAACGACTAACGAGCACCAGCAATCTATCAAACGAACGAAACATCGAGACGTTCGAAAATTAACAAAAAGTATCTAAAATATTGTAGTTCCAAATCCGCACGCGGTGGCGCTGCTCAAATTTCCATACAAATCGCTTGAAGCGAACTTGGTTCGAAAGCCAGACTATAATTCGTGATAAGCCCACTGATTGCTAACAAATTTTGGTAAACGTATTTCTCAATTGTATTAATGTTTAAGTGATCCACTAGATGACGTTAGTGTTGTTTAAGAATATATATAGTTTTAGTAAATACTAGATATGAAGCTTTAACAAATTATTAAAATATAAAAATAATAAATTATACTTGTAATTGTTGACGTTTTCCATTTACGTCATTCTTCCCATAAGAGTGTGATTTGTCTAATAAGTATATTTTTCTAAGACTTTTTTTATTGCTAGACATTTTTTACTTTAAAAGAATTAAGCAAACAAAAGACAACACTTACATACTATATAATACTTAGAACCAAAACAATTATCTACTTTTTTTATCAATAATATCATATTATATTTACAACCAATGAATGTTTATAAATACATATTTATTTCGTTAACAGAGTCCTCTATACGAGGGGTGACCAAGCTCCTTGTTAGTCCGAGCCATTTTTCAAAATTTGCAATTAAATACATATTTAAAGAGTATGCAAAAATGATATTAAAAATATATTACGTTGCACTTAGTCTTTTATATTTATTGTCAGTAATTTAAAAGACATTTTGAAACACACACGGAACGATAATAATTTTTAAAAATACAAAACCACAAAAATGAAAAAGGGTACATTTATCGAAAGTCAACAAATAATCCTTCAAAGCCACAGGTTGCCCCCCCCCTGCTCTATTCAATAATAAAGATAAAACGAGTACTTCACATACTGGTATATCTAACGCAGAACTTACGAAACCTATTTGTCGAACGTCACACGAACTAAATTAGTTTTTGTTCTTATTTATCGTGGGATAATTATTATTAACTAGCTGTTGCCCGCGGCTTCGCTCCCGTTAAGAAGTATTATTATTAATTTTGCGGCTTTATTTTTGTTTAGCGTGTGTAAAAACGTCTTCATCATAGTAGCTCCAATCTTTAATTTCAGTTCAATCAGTCGAAAATCTAATAAGATTTATACAAACTTTCATCACCTATTTTACCCTCTTGGGGGTAGAATTGATCAAAATCCTTTCTTAGCGGATGCCTACGTCATAACATCTACCTGCATGCCAAATTTCAGCCCGATCCGTCCAGTGGTTTGGACTGTGCGTTGATAGATCACTATGTCAGTCAGTCAGTCACCTTTGAGTTATATATATTTAGATATGATTTGTGCGTAGGCATAATCAAATACAAATATACTGGGTGATTCAGTGGAGTCCATATTACTTGATTCTAAACGTTCAATTGAAACACCCGGTATATATTTTCAATTTAAGAATGATAATCAATTGTAGTTTGACCAGTAATCATCGTACACTTGAGTATCAACAACACTCGAGACTAATAAAGCATGGTCTAACAGTGTAGAACAGTGATCCTCAACCTTTTTTTTTGTTGCGGCACAGTGGCTAATAATCACTGGTGTAGAACCTAGTAAAATACTATTATTGGAATCAAATCTATTATCAAATATGAAACTAAAGTCAGTCTAGTAGAGTTTCTAAACTAAATTTAAATAGAAATAACGCAGGCATTTTATTTTACTCAATTTCATTGCGTTTCTAATTTAATTGCCTATAACTTTGTTAGATATTAAATTACGCAACGTTGTGTCGAGGTTTTTGAAAGAGCAATGCTTTGTGTGATAACTCGTGGCCCAAGGTTCGAATCTCACCGCGCAGTGCGTTAATGTTAACTAATTTCATGTTACAAGGTTTATTAGAGGTTTGTTTAGAGCATAGTTCAGAGGTTATTGAATTATTATTTTTTATATGTAACAGTTAAACTTGTGATATTCATCTTCACTATGCCGACTTGAGGAGACGAATGTGCTCCGTCTAAAGTCTATACTCACAGAGCACATTTCTCTCGCTATCCTGGCTGCTTGCAAGCTACTATCCCAAAACGCGACTAGTAGGTCACTTCATGGTCGTGTGGCTTGAAAGTCGTGGTACTACACGGGAACGGTATACTGAGAAAATATGCCTACCACACCTATCAATAATGTTTCAATATCAATTTTGTGTATGTTTTTATCATATAAATATATATTCGAGGACTTCTATTTACAGAGGTTTATCTTTATTTTTAAAAAAGTTATGTTCTCCTTGTTATGACCCCTAGTTGGGGTTAGGGCATTGAACGTGTAGGTACGTGTGTTGTGTGCTTATGTACTATTTATTATTTTATTTATATAGGCATATACACATTTTTGTAATATTTTTGTTTATTTGAAGTCTTGCAGTGACCACGAATTAAAATAATAAAAAATAAACACGATGGTAAGCCGCATAAATTCTAAATTACACAAATAAATTGATATATTAAAAGACGCACAACATTGACCACACATAAAAAAATAACAAAAGAAAATCAATCTTCAAATAAGAGAACGTACGAAACAAAAGAGAAACGTCTAACACAATTCAAATTAAGAATTGCTAACAATTTTAAATTTAAAGAATTATAGAGCTCAGCTTCTAAATTTAAATAACTGAACTTGAGTATGAGTTTTATACTATAGTAAGTAAGAATCACAAACATTAACTATAAGTATAATAATTTAGCTGTCAATTTTGTATGAAAATAGTTTTTACTATACATACTACAAAACTTAAGTCATCGTACTGGACGTTTGTTTTTGAAAGTGCTAAATTTCACTTTGTATTTACGTAAGAAATAATTAAAGTGCTTTTCAGAAGAAAGACAATTCCCATAATCGCTGTTATTTATTTTTGTTTGTTTTTATAACCTCCAAAAAACCACGACAAAGTTTGTTATTTAATTTTCTTACATATTACGTACGTTACAACGCCTTTTTTTATTTGTATTGTATGTAACGGAGATTAAAACCAAAATTATGTATAACTACATATTTGCTTTTGAAATTTCTTACTTATTGCTTATACTAAAAGATCCACACGCAATGATTTTTGTTTTCATGTACGAGTATAACTAAGATTGGATTTCTTAAATGTTTGGGAAGCCTTTTGTTTGGAAACAAAAGGCTTTTTAAGATATTATTAGCAATTGGATTAGTATAATTACGCCTATAACTTCAACAGACAGGGATAGACAGAGTGGTAGGCATACGTAGCATTTATATACCAAGATGTTCATGAGTCGTATTATAGCTTAAAAATAGGCGAAAATTATACTAATTAGCGCAATATAAAGAACAAATGCCATATTAAACTCATATATCCGGCAGATTGTATCACGTGTTACATTGTATTAAAAAAAGTAGTCGTTTGTCAGCGAAATTGATGATTGTTTTGACGCTCAATAGTGCATTGTCTTATACGAGTAGTTCTTGCTATGTAATTAAACACCAGCTACATTGTTTTGTTTAACAATTATGGATAGGCACTAGGCAGGGAGTTGTAAAACTAGGATATCTATGTAATAGATAACATTTTATTTTCTATATAACAGACTGGCATCTTTACCACTGCGTTTATAAGCTAAAGAGGTTTATAAGCCGGCTGTAAAAAAACTATTTCTTCTTCCATATTTTTATTATTTTACTTATTTTTCTGCACGACATCACTGCTCACATCTTCCAAAGGCTAACTGATAGAAAATTCCCAAAGGCATTAAGCTCGCCTTTTGTTATTTTGTCTAATAAAGAATTTATTATTATTATTTAAACGCATTTTTTTGTTAGTCATACGCATATTTCCATAAGGCTAGAAGACGCACTACTCGACAGTTGGTGTCTGAAAGCTACTTAAAACAAAAGCGATTAGCTGTCAAGTCAATAAGAAAGCAGCTGTCCTCAGTTTCATGGTATATCGTTGTAGTCATTTGACCGATAGTTGCGCGGTATACTATTATGTTAGCCCCATGAAAACTTAAATCTTATAACATATCCTTACAACGAACGTAGCCTAAGGGGTACTTTATATAGTTAAGGTGTAACAATCGCCTATCTGGGCGTTAATGACAATCTAAAAAGGGTAATAAATAAAGGTGTGTATTTATCTATTTGCTTCAAAAACCTCGTTAAGCCGCAATCTTTAAATGGAGATAGTGATTATTTGTAAAGTGTTTTTTAAAATAAATTAGGGCAACACGTTTATGTTATGATAAGTTATCCGTTATTGTTTGCTTTCATACTTTGTGTATACTATAGTACCTGCTTGGCATATTTTTGATAACGACATTTCTGACTTATTCTAAAACGTAAATGTTTTGTAAAAGTATCTGAGATATTCGGAAAGACGTAGTTGTTTCCATATTAGATTTACCTTAATATAGACATTTGCAGCTAGTTTAATTTTTTTTCTTGGAACATACTATAAATAAAATCAAATATTTAAGGCGGTTTACTATCGCTTTTATTTTGATTTTTTTAGTCTTATTGATTTGTTATTTTAAAAGAATCTTCTCCAGCAACGATGCGATAGAAAATTGCATATTTTAAAAATGTTTATATATTTGTTAATTATATTTATTCTAATTTGATTTATGTATAAATATTTAACAACTACAATGGTACCTTGATATACGAGCGTTTTGAGATATGAGCCGCCGAGCGAGCGATATTTTGCTTTGAGAGGAATCGCACACTATATCGCTATATTATATAAATCGCTGCACACGACCCCGACATGCGCCCCGATCTACATTCGCAGTAGCATATGGTGCTTTGAGATACGAGCAAGGTTACGGAACGAATTAAACTCGTATGTCGAGGTACCACTGTATATTGATAAGCTCCAAGCCCAATTAGTGTAATCCAGTAAAAACACTTACCCGAATGAATGGGTTCTTCTTTGGCAACTCCATAAGGTTGTCAACCTCATCCGTCTCCTCATCTTCAGCTGACACTTTAAGACATGTCCGATGCATTATTGAATTATCCATATTCAAAGCACATTATAAAACTACAATAAAACTATAGGAATTTAATCCTCAAGAATTAAAAAAATAACTGTCACTTATCATTCACTGTTCCACTGCATCCGAGACTTTCAGCCGCTGTTTGTAGTGAATCTGTAATGAATGAAAAACAATGTTGTAACTAGATTATTCTACAAATATTATTAACCTTCAATTACTGAGGTGAATTTAATTTCACGTAAACGCTGAGGTGGGGTCTCAGTGTCCCGTACATATATGTGCTTGTATTTAAAAATCTTTAGGGTTTTAAGGGTTTAGTGTTTAATATTTACCTTCAGTGGATGTATTTAAATAAAATAAAATATTTTTTTATAATTTATTTGTATATAATTAACTATCATTTCAAAAGCATTTTTTGGAAAAAATCGCATGAGATCATAAATCAGCAAGAATAAATAAAATTATTTAAAAACATCAATAAAATAACTAATTAGAGTAGTAATTCAAAAATTTTATTTTCTCAAAACCTTAGCAGTTAAAGGTTAATTATGACACATTATTTTTGATGCCATAAAGTTGAATTTTGTGTAACATGTTGATGTCACTTAATAAATATTTGTTTAATTTTAGTAATTAGACCTAATCTAAACTACGCAGTATCTTCTTGTTTATAAACATAAGTGTTTAGTACAAGCCGAAGGCTAACGGATTAGTAAATTATCAATAGGTAGGTACTACTAAAATTTGAAATGCGCTTAATTTCGTTTAGTTTCTTTCAATGTTCACATACTAAGAAGATGTGTAAATACGTTAGAAATAAATTTCAGAAGAAATAACAAATGATCTGAAGTTAAATGAAAGATGTCGTCGACAGAAAAGAGGTTGCGGCGGCGATGTTAATAGTATATATATTTTTATAAGTAAAACTGTAAATTTGAATTTGGAATGAAGGAAAAGAGGAACGCGAGGGACGTTCGAATGCGGACTTCGTTATTGGTTGCGAATGGGAACGGATGTGTGTGCTTAGATTATAAGAGATTGGTATTATAGTGTAAATACAATTTAAAGAGTTTTGATTGATATAGTCCACTTACTCTATTGGCTACAAAGGATACAAAATACGCAGGTTTTGTTATATAAGAGTTTTATGAGTGTATTAGAATTTTATAATTTGTTGGGCTATTGTCCGTTTCGACATTTGCAGAATTGTCTTCATTAGGCATCTGAGGCCATTAATAAAGAAGTAAATTAAAAAAAAAATGTATTCTATGAATAAATATGTCATATATTTTACAAGTATTTTGATTGCTACACAAATATTGCACATATTTAAAAAATAATTATGAAACTAAGTTATAGTAATAATAAATAAAATAAGTCGCAATTAATAGATAATTTATTTCAATATAAATAATTTTAAAATATTTGTTTCGCAAAAAAGTATAGCAAATGTATTTTAAAACGATAGACAGGCGATGTTATTTTACGAAAGAATTGCTGAAATTTAGGTTAGATAATTTCAGTCGTAGATACCTTTAAAATCGAATGATGGAGAAATTACTATTCAGTTTAGCAACATAAATTTCCCCCAACAAGGTTCATATTAAGATTCGATCTATTTAGAAAAATGTTTTTTTAAAAATCAATTCACGAAACGTACTCTGTAGTAATAAAATGATTAACAATTTTAACTGTACACTTATCTATCAAGTTAATTACTCATAATAATAAATTCCATATTAATGAGACTTCCAGTTTAGTCATTAGACACAGGTACATTTTACGAAGTAGGTCATAGGTATTAATTTTTTAATGATAAACTTCATATTACGTTTTATTTTGGTGCTTGTGCTTGAGATTTTTAACGTTTATCTACGGTTTTTATTTCTAGAACATATGAGAGCTAAAGCTTCTATTATTCTACTTCGTATTATATTTATTATAAATATATCTATCTCTTTCTCTCTTTGTATTATGTATGACTGTAATTAGGTTGTAAGTTTGATCTATTCCACATGAATGCTAACTTGAGATACTCCAATTAGTTAATTTGTTGATTTTTTAAAATAATTTTATTTATTCTTGTTGATTTATGATCTCGTGATTTTTGTCAAAAAAATGTTAAGTGAATAATAAATTGAAACATTATTTAGTTTTAAAATATTGCACACCATAGATAATATATTTCCCAAAAATGACTAAACAATTAGTGCTTTAATTTGCTTCAATATAGTACTTAATAAAATAATGTAAATTTAGTCAATATTTTTTTCGAATCGAACTGAATTCTGAATAGCTTTTGGCTCTAAACTTTCAGATAGTATTAATCGAATGCAAGTAAAACCGCGGGCGCAACTAGTTTCTTTCTAAATTGCAATAAACGCTCGACTGGGTATAGTAGCGTTAGGTGAAACTCAGGTACACTGATTATAAAGTGACCATCTATTATAAGTAACATGGCGTGAAGATGCTGACAATATAGTATGCGATGTCGTAGTCATTAATGAGAATAATCGACTTTTTTAATAATGTCTGGTTTAACTAGACTAGATACGAAATCTAATGAATGAATGAATGAAAATCGTTTATTAGCATAGACACTAAAGGCGTGCGCTTGCTCATCGTCAGATTCTATAACGGCTTCGGAAAGGCGTATAACGAGAAGAAGACCATAAGAAACTCGCCTCGAATACTCGGGATATTGCTTGCGCTTTTCACAAACGTTGGAATGCGTTGCGATTTTTTCAGCATGATTTCTGGCGTGATATCACATATATGGTGACTTGAAAACAGTAACAATTCATTACAATTTTCATTGTCATAATAATTCCCTTTACTTTATCTAAATCCTCTTGTTGCTAGCAAAAAAAATGAATTAGACATTTATTAAAGTGTAATATTTTCATAGTTTACCTGCGACATGGCGTTATAGCATGTTGTGATGCTCTAATTCCTCTAGAATTTCTATGCGAGGTCGATACGTTTAGTTCAAGGTACTGAATATTTTTGTATTATTATTAAGAATTATATAACTGTCTTTAATAATAATAATAACTCTTTATTGCACACATTATTAGAGAATAAGATAAAAAAAAAAAAAATATAAAACAATAGACGGCCTTATCACTGAGTAGTGATTTATTAATTTATTTATTAATTATATTATAGAAATAATAATTATTAAAGCACATTAAGATCAATTTGTTTCTAATGTCAAATTCAAGTCTTGTTATATGTTTCTAATGTTAATCAATCAATTTAAAAGCCTTACCTTAGAGCTTTTATTGACTAATTTAATTTGACGTTTCGAAAGCTTTACCGCGAACACTATAGCTGCAAAACTTTCAAAACCTTTAAAGTTAAATTGAATTGACTTTGATACTGTCTTTTATATTATTAGATATAAAGGGCTTTGTCTTAATTTAATATTCAAGAAGGGTTGCGTCATTGTTTTAAAGGGCTTCCGTATCACGTGACAAATAGGGACGGCAGTGTTGTTGTTAAAAGACGTCGAATTAATCCTGTTTTTTCTTCTTCAATATTTCTACCCACATACACTGCAAGAGTTTACCTAATTAGATATCGGCTTCTAATTACTAAATGTGAGAGAAACTTAATCTTATGCAATTAATAAAATCATAAATAACATAAAAATTGCGTGTTTTAAATAAAAATAATTGCGCAAAATTGTTTGATTCATTTGCTTGTTGTGTGTTTGCTTAATCGTGCGTTTTTGTTCATAATTAAATCTTTAAGGATTCGTTTCCTGCGCCAAGAAACCTTTTAAGTTTTGATGGGCACGCATTGTGCTTCCTTTTCACATGCATTCACGTGTCATAAGTATGAGTCACCTTTTAACCGTAACTATTTTATTTAAGTCTAATTTATAACTACACACTATACACAAATATCATGTAGTCAACTAGCACTATTGGTAGCACTGATACAGTGAGAAGCAGTTTTATATTTTACTAGCTGTTGCCCGCAACTACGTCTGCGTAATAATGAATAAAATAAATCTAAGAAGATTTATACAAACTTTGATCCCCTATTTTATCCCCTTGGGAGTAGAATTGATCAAAATCCTTTCTTAGCGGATGCCTACGTCATAACATCTACCTGCATGCCAAATTTCAGCCCGATCCGTCCAGTGGTTTGGGCTGTGCGTTGATAGATCACTATGTCAGTCAGTCACCTTTGAGTTATATATATTTAGACTAGCTTATACCCGCGGCTTCGCTCGCATTTAAGTCATTAAATAAGTATCAGAGATCATTTCACTTTTGCTGCATGGGCCCGCGACTAATTTTTGGATAGACCAGATTTCCGCTTCCGAGGCATTTTTAAAGAAGTAGAATATGAATTAAAATCAGTGAGTAAGATCTAAAATAATAAAGTGGAATCTAACCACAAAAATGACACCTAACCTCAAAAATTCAAATAGTTTTATACTGCATATATAAAAATAACAGACGAAAATAAAAATAAATATTGAAAAATTCCAAACAGCTGAAACTATAGTCAATTGGAAACTATAATAAAAAATTATTTTCTTTTTTTTAATAAAAAGTATCCTATGTTACTTCTAGTACCTCCAAAAATATGTGTACAAAGTTTCATGATGATCGGCTAAGTAATTATAACAGAATTCATGTATACGCAACTTTATCCAAGAGTTTCCGAGTAAAAATAAAAATTTTCCTTAATAAAGAAAACCGTTTTCCTCAAAGTATCTGAAGTGACGAAGGTTCTAGATTGTAATTGAAGGTTGCGACAATGTCACGCGTACCATAATTTTATTTTAATTAAAATAATGACCTTTTGTCTTAGCGCACGGAATTTAAAACAACATTTCTGCATAATGAAGTGACATCGTTTTGTGACATGTGGGAGTTTAGTATGATCTTCTGTTCGACATGTCAAGTCCAATTCTATCCGTACTTTTTGATATCGTGAAAAAATCATTTATAAATGCATAAAAATGTTAAAAGTACAGACAGCAAAAAAGACACTGATTATACAACTAATGCAAAAACTTAGTGCTATCAGAAATTTTATTACATTGTAGGTAAATAAACATGTGTACAGTCGGCATATAAATTCGACTCAAAAAATTATTCGAAAAAACTTTCTTCAATAACACAAGATGTAGTGAAGTCCACAGTTGTTTATAACACGATTTAGTATTATATTTATTTTGATTAATTTGATACTACATTTCGAAAGCTTTGCAGCCATTGTCACTAGACTAGGCTGTATTTATTTATTTAAAATAAAAAAGTTTATTTTGTAAAAATTTTGTTACTTAAAAATAGGAAGGGCTCCTGTACTAGGTTCGAAAAACCTGTGCTACTGGGTACTTATTTTACAATATTCAATTTATGCAATAGAAAACATATGCCCTACACATCATTAGATAACTAACTCCCAACCAAACTACATCTCCATTTTAAGAAACAGCGTGAATACTAAAATCAGTTTCTTTTTTATGATGTTTCCCATGAATCAATCATAATAAATCATTATTGAATCTATGGATCACGATCTATAGCGTAGAATGCATGACGTGATACCATTGTCGGCTAGTAACTGTACGACCACAGTTAGGTGGGAGAGAGATGCAAATATCGAAATGAGGGATGAGTAAAAGAGACAATGGGAACATGCGCGAGTTAAGTGGAGTGTAAAATTTAGGGTTGACAATACATCTTAAAATTAATTATTTTGGGAGTTAGTTGCAAACTAAATTTATTTTCCATGCAATAATTATATTGATACATACCTAAATTAGTTTCGGAGTAAAATGAAAGTTTCGTTTTCAGTTTTGGAAACTTTGGAATACATATCGACATACATACAGCTTTTGCAAGCCGTAAAATAATATTCACAAATAGCTTAAGACGCTAATATAAGACAGATCACACTGGACAATTGATTTGTGAGTATATATATATATATAACGTAGGCATTTGTTTCAGAGTTGAGTTATGTATATACCTACATTTATACTATTATTCTTGTCTTGATACCCATAGCATATTGTTATCCTATAACAGTTTAGGGTCCGGGGATTTAATAAATTATATACCTTTGTAATGTATTGAGAAAATGCTTTTAACACAAAACTATTCTAAATAAGATTTTAGGCTAGATTTTAACAAATACTTTTGTATGAAAATTAAAATTGACATAATGCGCCCCATTTCCTCCTCCATTCCATCCTCGTCGCCATTTGTAAGATATGCGCGTAGATATTTATAATAAAAATACCAAATGCGACTGAGCCCTTTAATGGTTGACGGCAAACTGAGCAACTACCCTCAATACATTACAACTTCAAAAGAGCATCATAACATAGATTACTAAGTAAGTTTGGTACAACCCTAGTTGCAAACGCAATCGTTCATGACATTCAGTATACAATAAGCACAACATTATGTTAATGCGATACTCAATATACTTCCGATTGTTATGTGCTTACGTGGCACACATGCATTTACCAGCCAAGGCATTTTGTAAAATTGCGCACTGGAAAAGTATGTATGTATTTATTCTCTAAGCCAGTGATTCCCAACCACTGTTGCACGAAATTCTAAAAATGTGCCGCCAAATTTTAGATAGGTATGTAATAATGTTAATATTTTTGTATGTAATTTTTTTTAAATTTATCTTTTTCTTTGTGTGCCGCCAAATTTTGAAACCGTGTCGCAATAAAAAAAGGTTGTAAATGACTGCTCCAAGCAATAGTGGCGAAGCATCTAAGTGATAATTATTTTAATTAAATAATTAGGTTATGATGTAAATTATGTGTTGTTTAACTACTCACATAAAATATCCGATTTATAAGTACCTACAGAGAAAAAAGTAATTTCCAATCTTATTTAAAAAAGGATGTACACGGAAACTGTTTTGAACTAAAATCGATGTTCAAGGTCATGGCGAGGTCACAACACTACTTAGTCAGTCAGTCGACCGTGACTGATAACAAAAAATATTACCCACGACTTTTTCAATGAGACTCCGGTAATTTTTACGTTATGTTATAATATCTACAGTTTTATGTTCAATAGTATAACGCTTATTCTGTCCGTAATCTTAAAATAGCTATACCCAACAAGGACAACATAAACCTAATAACCCCAAACCAGAGGCGGCTCATCCTAAAGAGCGCTGGTGCAGTGCACTCCCACGAAAATTACAGAAGTAATCTATATTTCTTCATAATACATACTATCCTTACATTACATTCATTCTATTCTACTATGCCTATACAATAGTATATTATATTACCTATATCTACGCCGCTGTAATATAAGTTCTGTAATTTTCGTGGGAGTGCACTGCACCAGCGCTCTTTAGGACGAGCCGCCTCTGCCCCAAACCCATAATAATTTTACAACACAAAAATCATTATTACAACCAAGAACTGAACCAGACCCCTGCTAAGCCCTCTCTCACAAAAACAGCTAAGGAAGAGGAAGCGGTATTTATCTCATAATTAAATACTGAGTAAAAAACATAATATAAATTTAGCATATTAAACTGACTACGCCCTTAAAACAATTATAAATAATTTATGAATAAACATCAAGTATTATTTTTAGCAAAAGTTGAATGAAGATTTGATTGTCTGTCTAAATTGTTTTAATGTCCGCACTATACAGCGCGATGTATACTATGTAAAACCTTTACGATCTTTGAGATAAATATATCAGAGATAATACAACAAACAAAGTTACGCTATATGTATTGGTCAAGTATTTTTGGTTTTATTCGAATTCTATATCAATTATTACATTTAAAGCTACATGGTCATTAAACGCTGTTTTCCCTTTTATTAGGGAATTACTTTAAAAAAGTCATAAATATTAGACAGTTTTCGTATAATATATTCCACAAAAAAACAAAAGAAGTTGCTATTGGTAACAAATAGATGGTGTTATTCTAAACATATGTCTTCTTCTTCTTTTATTAATGGTCTCAGATATCAATTAAAGACAATTCTGCTAATGTCGAGTATTCAGACAGCAACCCAATAAGAGATTATAAAATTTTAATTCACACGTAAACGTTCATGCCAAAAAAAACATTTTCTAAACATATGTCAGTCAAAGGATTTCGTTGGACATATCTTCACTAATATATTTAAATCAATGTTTACGTTTAACAAATTATTTTTACAAGACACCTAACAATAACCTATCGTTGTATTTTTTGCTTCATTATAATAGAAAAACATTGACACGATCTCTTAAACAAAAATAATGACACGCCAAAGATGGTTCAAATGTTTTTGTGCACCTAAACTGTGACGTCATTAATTTAATTCAAGGTTATGTTTTTTATGTAATAAATTGTGGATTATGTTAACTTCTTAGGTGTAATCCCTAGGCTTGATGTAGTCAAGTCAAGTCAGACTCGTCTCATTAAGTCGGCATAGTGAAGGCGACTGCTCAAATTACTTAAACAAGTATCAAATGCTTTAACACTATGTGCAGCAATACAGCGACATATATACAAAAGATAAAAGGATCCATTAGTCCAGTGATTCTCAACTTTTTTTAACGATTTCAAAATTTGGCGGTACACAAAGAAATAATAATAATAATAATAACTCATCATTGCACACATTATTAGAGAATAAAATAAAAAATAAAAATAAAAAAACAATAGGCGGCCTTATCACTGAAGTTTAAACAAATAGGTTTAAATTTTTAAAATTATATTATTTAATAATATACATCTAAAATTGAGAAGTTGAGGATCACTGCACTAGATTGTCCCACACCACAGCCGTAGCCTGTAAGGTACAGAATAACACATGTATGTAATACATAGATATGTATAAAGCCCTGACCCCAAACTGGAATACCCTGTACTACGGATATCAGTGGACTTATCACGAATTTTAGTCTGGCTTTCAAACCGAGTTCGCTTCAAGCGATTTGTATGGAAATTTGAGCAGCGCCACCGCGTGCGGATTTGGATCTACAATATTTTAGATACTTTTTGTTAATTTTCGAACGTCTCGATCTTTCGTTCATTTGATAGATTGCTGGTGCTCGTTAGTAAAAATTCATGATCCCGATTGCTAACGGATTCGTTTTACTTGTGACAGCTCGATTCGAAAGCCAGACTAAATTCGTGACAAGTCCACTGAAGAAGGAGTTCTTCTTCTTTTCTTATTAATGTCCTCAGATGTCTGATGAAGACAATTCCGCCAATGTCGGGTATTCGGACAAAATCAATAATTACAAAATTGTAATGCACATGTATACTATACTATTAAAAAACCAATAGTGAACATATTTATAACGAAATAAATGTAATAACAGACATTGTAACTAATATTGACAAGTCATAAGTCACTTATAATGAAGGTCAACCACAAAGGATATAAACAATTAACAGGCACGTGTTAAAGTGAGTGACAGTCACTTGCTATCTCGCTCTTTACTGTGTGTAGGGGACGGTTTCTCAAGAATTTCTTATTCATATATTTATAGGGTTTATTATGTATAACTTATTTATTCATAGGTATTACGAAAAGTAATTTAAAAGACAATATGCAGTGTTTATTTTGATGTATTTAATTCGATGTTTCAACAGCTTTCTGACGAATTAATAATTAAATTAGTTAAAACGTTGTGACAAATAATCTTGCAAATGTTTGAGAAGCGAGACCCATTTTTTTGTTGTTTTGGTTCTAATATCCATAATACAGGATGTCCTAGCCCCTATGTGTATTATTGGCTTGCCTTTTGAAAAAAAAAACTTGAGTACAAAATTAATACAGAAATTCCCAAACTATGGACAGCGAGCAAATTCATTTTTCTCATTCCAATTAGAACAAATAAGAAATAAGTATTTAGTAGTGCCGTTTTATACCTCGATTTTTCTAAGACTTTTGTTAGATGGATCGAAGCCCAGTCAACTTTGGGAACCACTAAGATACTGTATTATTTGTCATATACTATCTTATATAATAACGTTTCTTATTAATTTGGATATCTAATGAAGAAAATATTGTTTTAATTGTATTAATAAGTGAATAAGCTGTGTGTACCCAATTCTTTACGTGTCATCGAACTTTGTATACGGAAGGTTATTTACAGAAGATTAATTTAAATAATTAATTAAATAATGTCAATGTTAAAATAACAATTGAAGGTTTATTGTTTGTAATTAGCGCGTAATAAGGAACAATATTACGCTTTGATTTTATTTTTACTTTTAAGACTTAAATATTCATATACGCCATTGATATATCACAATTACTCCATCTAGTAGAAACCACAACAATCATCCAGCTATAATCTAAAAGTAAAAGTAGTAATTGAAATAAATAAATGAACGTTAATAAAAATAGTTTTTTTTTTTTGACATAACGATTTACGTGTGTGTTAAAAATTTATAATTTCTTGTTGGGTTGTTGATCGAATACTCGACATGGGCAGAATTGTCTTCATTAGACGATATCATTAATGATAATAAAATAATAAAACTAAATTGATATGTTTCTGTTGGCCTTGTCCTGAAGTCCATCTTGGCGTTGAGACATATAAAATAAAAATAAGTGGCACTTTTCGTTGTAATTTTATAACTCAAGAACGGGTTCACCTATCCAAACCAAATGTTTAGGCTTTGTTCGGACTATTTAGTAGATGGTTTATGTGAAGTTTGAACAAAATCGGTAGAGCGGTTCTTCATTTATCACATTTTTTATAACAAATTAATTCAATAAATGGCGGATTGTGCTGTCAAATTGAAACTATTTTCAGTGTTGACAGTAATTGAAACTTTTTATGTCATTCATGCTGTTTGATGTATGAATTTGATGTTCCAATTTTTTTTTTTAATATTTCACTTTATACGTACCGAACCGCTAGTTTATTATAGACATGAAGCATACGGAATATCAGTTACATTGGACATAGATATAGATTCAAGATCCCATCTGTCAAAGATTTCCTTTCTATAAGGGTATGCCTTGACAATGAACATCATAGGGTCAGGTAATAACAAAAAAAGTCAAATGGTTTCTTATTAGAAACTAAATTTATGACTATTTAATGTGGATTCGGTTTGTTATATACATGACAATTGTGTTTTAGAATTAGAAATATTAATAGGTAATTAAACAAAATAAATAAATTCTTAAATCGTAAATGATTTTTAAATACATTGGTAGTTTTTTTTTTGAAACCAAACAACAGAGTTTGAGGTAGTCATTAAATAAATATTAAACTAACTTGAATATTAAGTAATTTTTACACACAATCTAGGTTACTTTAAAACTTAATGTATTAATAATAGCTTAAACACTTAAATTTAAAATAATTTTTAAACAACCTTACCTTTTATATAAACATAAAAAACCACACGTCCTTTTACAAACACTAATATATAAAGCAAAATACACAATCAATTAAAACTAAAAATACGTTACTTTTTTATTTACGCAATTACCAGAAAACGACTTTTAAAATAAATAACACGCGCATCCCAACACATGGCACGCGCACAACTGAATTCTGAAGTTTAAAAATGCCCCGAGACTGGTTATCTATTGCGTTAACAAAGTATACGTTTCAATAATTTAACAATACATACATTACTCGCTTTCTTTGTGGATCAAGTCACTGATTTAAAGAAAAGCAGCGATGTATTATGTATTGAGTTTTCAAACGTTTTAGAAAAGGAAAATTTATTGTTTTATAGTAAAGGTTTGACTGGACTTCGACATTAGAAAATCGTTCAAGTTTTATTAGTTGTTATTTATCTTTTTTATTTCGATTTATTTGTATTATTCATATAAATATTTATTCAGCAGTTAACATTTATACGATTAATTATTGTCATTATTATACAAATAAATAAAACACAAATATATAATTCTTAATAAGTTTAATAACAAGTTTTGATTGTGGGGAATTTATTTTACATTTCTGTCGCTTATTTTCTTAGATAATAAAGATATGCTAAATGTATGATATGGTAGAAATGTAGAAACATGCATTTATACGAATAATTCAAAATTTGACCGTTAGAAATATTTTTTGAGATCTTGTGTGTACATTTCTTTACTTTACCAATGGTTCGTGATAAATTTAATTATCGGTCAATCTTCAGCGATTAAGTGTCCTAGTGACATAATTTGGATGTGGTGATACATATACATCTGTTATCAATTCATAGAACAATTTGCACTTAAAATAAATAATTGTCTTTTTTATGCATAAAGTAATTTACAATACATTTATTAGTTCCAAAAATTCTTAGAGAACGTCCATTATTTACAATAAAAATGTACAAACATAACTAGTAATTAAATTGAAGGCTGACAAATGAATCTAGTCCCAGCAAAAGAGGGGAAAATTTAAATGTTTTTGGGCTGGAAACACTGAGCTTGGTAGAAATATAAAACATTTTCAGTTTTTTAAATTGTATTTCCTTTAGGCTTTTTAGATTCAGTTCTTTCATGCTTAGAAATCATAGTAAAAGCTACCGTTTGACACCACGGTATCTAGAAAGTGTTGTTTTGAGGTATATAGTAATTATATTATAGTTATAAGTTATTTTCTTATTGATATATTATCAAATACTAGGCAAGCATATAAAGCAAGCCTAGAGAAATCAAATAAGCTATTGCAGATAATGATAATTCGAGATCATCCCACTTCTGACACCAAATATTGCAGATATTTCACAATTATTGAGTCCACGCTAAAGAAAAACCCCTTTTTGCTTCTCAATTTTATTGACGTTGACCGTCTTCTTTTTTATAAAACTTAATATAACTTATAAAAATCAAAAGGAGGTTGCGATCGCCAACATAAGCCTTTAACTAAAACGCTGTATCTCTAGTTACAATGTATCGGTTGCACTCGTCAAATCAAAACAGCAAATGTTTAAAATCGCGTCAAGAATTTAGAGTACAAACTGTCAAAGTGACAGTTAAAAATTGTTGCCAGATTAATAAATTTAACAAAAATCGGGCAACATGATTCGTTTTAATTATTTTGTTTAATGTCTAAACTTAACAATGGTAATGTTGGAATAGTATTTTAGCTTTAAATTACCCCACTTTACTCTATTATACAATACGTTACAAAAAATTATCATTATTGAAAATGTCTAAGTGATATAAATTCCTATTGTAAAGACGAAAGAGTATTGAATTATTAATTAGTTTGAAATACGTTTAAGAAGTAAAGATTCACAATTCAATTCCAATCTGAGGAACGATTTCTAAATTAAATTTTAAAATAATTTACGTAGCTCACTATCGTGTTTATTTTGATTAATTTTGTACAATACAAAGCTTTCGAAATACTAAACTAAATTAATCAAAACAATCACATTAATAAGCCGCATAAAGTCTTTTAAATATAATTAATGCTTATCTACTTATTATTTATTTATAACTAATAGCTTATTGAAAAAAAAATTATAAAAAATATAATTTTGGCACTATAACATTTGATCTAATATATTCTAAGAGTTGTTGAACGATAAAAAGTCACAATAAAAAGTACGGATAACATTGTTGATAGTCGACTTTGGTTAAAAATTGATTTAACACTAGAAAACGTGAGCAGTCATTTGACCGAAGGTAATTCTGAAATTGACTGATTTATTTGTTCAAATACTAAGATAAAATTAAATAAGAGAGTATTATTTATAACTTAAAATATCGTCGACCTTGAAATAAAATAAAAAGTTAAATATGTAATCTCTTAGCTGTATTTACACGCGTGTGAAAACAAAACAACATTAATAGAAAATAATGGTAACTATTAACAATCACAATAAAAGAAAATAAACGAATAGCCTACCTTTAGGTACGTAGTATTTTTTATATAGAACAGACTAATATACGGAAAGGATTGGACTATCATTGGATGATTTACACCAACTAAAGAGTTAGTTAAAACCGGTTATGAGTTATATTATCTTTATCCTTGTTTTCTTTAGTTCTAATGACCAGCGTAATAAAGGAAACTATGAGATAACGTACAAAACCGAACTCAACCGAACATCGCCGAATGTCTATGTAATCACAAAAACACATCTATCTATCTCCTTCCCTCCTTAACAATTTATTAACTTTATAAATTCTATTTCTAAAATTTTGCACTGGCACGCGCCTTAATAGACGGGTTGCGGCTACACGCGTCATCGCAGTTTTGTAGCTTTCTGATGTTAAAACCGCGGGAATATCTCGAATTTTTATTGTGTCATTTAGCTTAGCGGCTGAATCTGACAACATGGCGTCTAGATCTGACAGAGCGAGTGAGTCAGGTACATCTGTCACGTTAGGATCTGGTGTACATAGCGGTATCGCATTTGACCATTTTCTGTTTCTGAAAAAGAAATATATTAAAAGTGTTAGCCCTATAAGGTATTGAATATTAACCCTACTACCGCAGATGAGTTTTGCTTACATACATTTCGTTCCAATTAAATGGACTAATCACTAAGGTAATATATAATTATAATTTTAGTAATAATATAGATTTCTATAATTCCCAGTAAGTTTTGAGAAGCGATTTGATATTAATAATAATAAATTAATGTGGTCGTTGAATTCTACGCAGTTGTAATATTTTTGTATATAATAGAGCAATGTGTGTATTTTCTTTCCTGTTTCCAATTGGTTTCTTATAAGAAAATATTATATACGACGTTAAAATTTTATATATTATTGTTTCACATTATACCAACTTTATATATAGTTAGTTATACTAACTTCAAACATCGCAACATGGCAGCCCCTTTTATAATGTAACCAGTTTCGCATGTAAAAGTGATTGTTTCACCAATTTTGTAATAAAACTTCACGGACGACATTCTGCCTGAGATTGTTGTTCCTGGATATGTACACGCTTGAGCACCTTAAAGAATACAATTATATAAATATATTGTCATTAGTTGCATTTCATTAAAAAACAAAACATACCACTACTAGGTCATCGTTTCTCAATCATTTTTATGTCGCGACCCACGAAAAAGTCAAAAAGTTAAGTAAAAAGTATTGCGGCACATTACATCTTAATATTTAGTTTTATAACACTACACTAAAATTCATTCCTTTAATAAACGAATCTTTTGTACCTATAGGTAGTTTGTATTTATTATTTTTTAATAGACTGCGACCTCCTTTAAAAACAAACTCGACCTCTCGCTTGAGAAACGATTCACTAGGTTGTCACTAGCTTAACATCAAACATATTATGTTTTTCATACAAAAAAGTGAACTTCGTCGCTTTAAATATAGTTCCTATACTGTATTTTTATTAGTAGATATAGTTTATACAATAATCAGTGCCATCTATCGGTAACTAATGGAAACTCTAATCAATCCCTCATTCATGCGAAAATATATGGGTGTACTTACATGTAGGTGCTTTATCGCTCCATTTTCCGGAGTCCTGGCAGACTAGTATGGGTCGTCCGTGTAAAGTATGTTCAGGGTTGCAATGGAACTGTAGTACATCTCCTGCTCTGTACGGAGCACGGCCAAGGACGTATCCTGATTGTGGAGGTGCTAACGTTGGACACGATACCTCTGAAATATTAATAAAAGTATATGTGAATAAAGTCAAGGCGCTCGTCTGCAGTCCAACTAATTTGGAAATTAGCTGATAATACTTAAACCTATAATAACATAATTAACCCTAAATTGTACTTATATTTTTTAACTCGGGATCCAATAATGAGGGATGTGTGATATACAATTTATTAGCGACATCTATCGGTGACTGAAAGAGTCGCACAATGACTAAATTGGTACACACCTCATTCTGCCTTAGTAAATTTCGATATATTTTTTCTTTGATAGTTAGCTTTACTTACCAACACAAATTGGAAAAGGTTTGGCCCATTCTGCCTGAGGTAAACAAACAGTTTCCGAGGATCCTTGAAGCGCCCATCCTGCTGGACATGAAAAAGCAGCTCTTCCGCCTACTCCTCGAGATACGATGGAGACACGAGGCTTACGTTTACCTTCTTCAGGATCCATATCATGGACTACATCACCACATTCTACACCTGAGAGTTTCAGTAAGAATTTAACTGTCTACTTGATTTTAAAACAATTTTTAAAAGTAATGTCCTCGCAAAATTTACGTTTTCAAAACATTATTAACTACGGTTTCGTCTATAATAAAATTGTATGTAAACAATTAAAAAACCCTAGATATTTAGTATAATAAAAAAAGAAAACTTAGGCATTTAGTACAATATTAATTGTGAACTGGTCTACCTCCCATTGGTGGAAGATCCTTTTCCCCAGTAAGATATAATTAGAACATTTCCTTAACATACTTTCACAGACAGGCAGAGGTGCACTCCAATTTCCAGAAGCCTTGCACGTCAATATCGGAGCACCAAGTAATGCGTTTCCGTTGGCGCAGTGGAAATGTATTTCGCTGCCTAAGATCGTCCGAATATTATTAGCTACTAATCCACGACGGATAGGTAGAGGTGGACAGTGGACATCTAAAAAGTAATAAGGATGAAAGGCCGGTAATCATTGAAAATTTATGATGTGAGATACAGAATGAACTAGCGCCATCTGCCGGAGATGGTACATGTCTACAGTCAGCAGTCACCTCCGCTAAGGTGGTATTATAAGAAAAGACTTGTATCACTTCAAAGTTGATACAGAAACACGACTAGATCTTTCGTCAAGCTTAGGTCAGCGGAGTTATTACCCTGTGATAATAACCGTCATATGTTTACGTACTATATGTATAAATAGTATTTTTAAATACATACCTTCAACAATAATCTCAACTTGGTGACTTTGTCTTGCTGGTGTTTCGCATTTAAATATACCAGAATCGTCCTTTGTAGCATTTCTTATTGTAAGCCTGTATTCTAGTTGACTGTCGCGACCTGGGTCTGTTGTCCAACCTTCTGAGAACCTGCTAGGGTTACTGCAACAAACTTTTACTATAAGGGTAGATCAATATTGAAATTTATAAACGTAATATGGAGTACAATAAATAAATAAAACCTCTTCCCTGGTATTACTGGTCATGTTATGTTAAAAAAATACGTTATAGTAGAAAGAAAGGCTTACTCAAGGTTGTGAAGAGTGATATTCCATTTAGGGTTTCCAAATCTCCTCATCCATAAACACTCCATATGAAGTACGGTGCCTGGATATACTAGCAATTTACCATCGTTCGTCTGAGCAATAGGCCCTTGCTGATGACGGAATAGAATTGTCGGGGGCTTTTCCACTGAAAACAAGAAACAAGGAAATTTATTGTTCAAATACTAAGCTGCAGGAAGAAGTGTAATATGGATAATTATTTTAATATTCTTGATAACATATCGATTTATAATACAGGTATTTAGAATCCTTATTGTGTTATAGCATGGACAATATGGGACGCACGGGATAAGGATAAAATTCAAGATGAGAAAAAATTAATAGCGCCATCTGTTGAAATATTTAAACACTAAGTATTTGATTGATTAGTATTTCCGGATATTACCACTAGATGGCGATGCATAATAATTTAGAATTTTAAAACATAAATATTCATAAATTTTTATTTAAGTTTTTTGTGGACCCAATGAATAAATAAATAAAAAATAAATAAAATAAGTTCAGTTTTCTTAAATAGATTTCGTACTTTAGTTTTACAGTCACTTGGAGCAGAATTATGTATGAACAATAATAAATTTCAAATGCCAAATTGGTTACTAATTATGCCTTGATTCTACTTACTTGCATAATCATTCTGCTGATTCAAGCCAATACATGTGGGCTTGCTACTGTCCCATTGCCCGCCAATGCACTTCCGTGATTGCGAGCCAACCATTGCATATTTTCCTATGTCACTGCATCTGCAACAAAATGTGCCTACAGTTGTACAGGCAGTCCTCGTTTTAACAGTCTAAGATTCGTTTTACGTCAATATTATCTGGTACCTAACATGACATAAATCCGAGAACTGCCTCTATCTATGATACATACGCCTCTGACCTGTGATTAGATTATTAGATAATATATACCTGGATACGATGATAGACCCAGCAGGGAACTCCACGACCTCTTTGATTTCCAAATCATTATAAAAAGATACCACATTTGGTTCGTCATTGTTATAAACACATGAATTGTTGTTTAATAAATCATCTAATTGACTTTCCAAATCTTCTGAAATAATAATAAAGTCAAAATAAAAATTTTCAGCATTAAAAAAAATAACCATATGAGTATCACGATCAAAATGGTCAAAGTTTAAGTTTGGTGCGTCAAGAAAATTTAAAATTTAAAATATATATATTTTTTAAATTTCGATTATATGTTGTAACTAGCTGTTGCCCGCAACTACGTCTGCGTAATAATGAAGATGTTTAATACTTCCTATTTAAGCGGACGTCTTCATCATAGTCGAAAATCTAATAATATTTATACAAACTTTCATCCCCTATTTTATCCCCTTAGGGGTGGAATTGATCAAAATCCTTTCTTAGCGGATGCCTACGTCATAACATCTACCTGCATGCCAAATTTCAGCCCGATCCGTCCAGTGGTTTGGGCTGTGCGTTGATAGATCACTAAGTCAGTCACCTTTGAGTTTTATATATATAGAAGATACAAAACTACTACAATTTAATTTCTCTAAACATCTGTTAGCGCATTACACCGTGTAGGAAGTTAATTAAATTGTAGATACTTATATATTTTTTTATTTAAATATTCATCTGTTATTTTGTACAGGATAAACATTTTAAATCTGGATAAAAGGACATAAATTAATATTTTTAGTAAAACAAAAATTATAAATTGCATAAACCCTGAGTAGAAAATTGAATCAACTGCAATGCGAAAGGACATTACTCCGATTATGATCCGAATTGATGATGTTACATCTAAAATATATTAAATTTACAAAATTTACATTTATTTACTTCACACATCACTGGGAACTTGAATTGGGCATTACAAAAGCTAATGAAATGTAAGTAATTGTAATAATTTTAAATTCTATTCAAAAATCTTTATTACACGTCACATTATAAATGTCAAAAATTAAAATTAATTATACAAACCGCAATTAGAACTTTTCCCAACCCATACTCCTTGTTCACAAATAATTTTCCACGTAGTTTTCTCCCCCATGATACTGGCAATACAGGAAAAAGTAATTTCTGTTCCATGGGGATATCCCTCCATTCCCAGAGACTCGTCGATTTCAGCTCCATCCCGGTACAATAACGTCCCTTGAACCCTTTGTTAAAATTATTAATACTATTTTAAAATAAATACGTACAGACAATAAATATTAATAATAATTAATTAATTAAATATGAATATTAGGGCTTAAATATTTTTAATGTATAACATATTAATTACAAGTAGAAATAAAATATATTAAAATATTTATTTATACATACTAAGATATTTATCAGTAGCAATGTAGGGAGGGTTATGAAATTAATTAATTAGTATAAAAAAACTCATAGTGTTTCTCGTTTTCTTTATAGTACATTTTATACATATTTTTTTTAATATAAAATAATGCATCACATGCATATAAGTAAAAAACCATACAACGTATTTATATTTATAGAAACGTAATTATCCAAAACAAATGCATACAAAATTGTAATTATAATTAATAATTTTAATTAATGTAAAGGTAACATCTTTTAATGAACACTTGAAAATATAAAATTTGAGCCATAAATTTAGAATTTGTTCAATATTAAAATTAATGTTCCGTCCATTTAAAATATTTAATAAAATTAATTAAAATGACACAAGTTTTTGTAGGAATATAATTTTTGAATATTTGGTCATTGAAAATTTGCATGCTAAAATTTTAATGCAAATAAATTAAAGCACGGCCAAGTCATAATTAAGCTTGAAATTCGAGCCATACAATAGCTTAACTTAAACTTTGACAGCAGATACATGCATTTTTCAATAGGAATTTAAACTACAAACAAATTTGACACTTGTGGCGAAGTGGTTCTCAGTCGAAATAAATTTTAATAATAAATAATATTAATATATATTTTCTTAATGTACCATGTATTTACTGTCAAACCTTGTATATAATATGATTCAATCCAGTACAAGCCCTGCTCACCGAGGATTTCAGTCAAATAAACCGTAAATTTTTTGAAAATATTATTAAGAGAAAGAAATATTCGAAGTTATTTTAAGAAACAAACAACATTACACTGAAAAATAGTAATGAAAGAATGGCTTTTGAATGTCAGCGGTCCTCAACCTTTTATTAATAAAGTCTGTTTTCTTAATGACAATTAACAACCCTATTATTTATAGCTATATCACCATAAAGGATTAGATTTATAACTTAACGCTTATCATGTTCAGTTAAAACCAACTGTACATTTCATTGTAATATAATTTAACTAGACGTAGTAATAACCATTTAAATAAAACAAAGCACATTTCTGCCCGAAACAAAGTTGACGAACCGCTGAAAATAAATGAAATGACAGGCGTTGATTTAAATTGATTAAAATAGATCAAGAGACATGATCTCACCAGGGCCTCGCGTCCCTGAACGCCTGGCTGCCTTTCATCCTTTTCCCAGCGAGCAAATGAGTGGAACGCAAAATATTTTTTTGGAAAACAATAACTTTTCATAGTAATTATGGCTCACGAATCTCTTTACAATTACTTGCACACATGGTTTGTAAAAAAATTCGAATTTCTACCTACATCTGAATGAATTCATACGATTCTTTTGGTTATTGTTTTTTATTTTATTTTAAATAGAAATGGAAATAGAAATAGTAGAAAATATTAAATTTAAATTCTTTTACAAACCAATGAGCAGTAATTACACACTAAAAAAAGAAAAGAGCGAAGTAAAAAATACCAAAACCTAAAAGGTAACAGACAAATAAAAGTGAACCAATAAAAACGCCTTTTCAAAGCAATTAGCCAATGACAATGATAGGAGTGAGAATTCATTTTAAAAATTTTAAATTTCGAAAAAAAGTAAATCCAATTTCCAACCAATCAATAAATCGATAAAATAAATTTAAAAAATAACACATAAGCTACAATGAAAGCTGAATAAATAACACCTGCCTTATACATACTAACCTTCGTATTCTTAGTTGTGCCTGAAACGCACCTCCACTCAAACTTACTAGAACACATCTCAAGTATGAAATCAGACATTGTCAAGAGTAAATCTACATATTTCGAAGGTGATCTGAGTTTAAGGATCGACTAAGAATATGAAGAGTAATTGATTACTATTGCATTAAGTAATGCAATTTTAAATTTCATCTTTAATACTATGTAACATAATTTACCTTGAAGGTGGACCGCAATCAGTTACAGTAGTTGAGTCTAGATCGGCTTCCAGTTCAGAGATATCTTCTTTGACTATATCTGAGCCGCTTTGGTATTCAGAGGTAGGTCTAGGTTTTGTTAGATTTGCTAGAAATATATCAATAAATACATACAAACATTAACTTAATTCCAAACTTGATGTAGCTAGTGTTACTGGGTCAACACAATATCCATAGTGTGAATAACTACATTTTTAGGGACCACTGACTACAATGACAATGATGATAGCATACCTAATGGTCGACAAAAGTCATGAACAGTAGGTTGTAGTTTTCCCAGATGACAATTGAGGGTTGCTGGTGGTGACCTTCCCAAATCACAAGAAATGTCAACGGACGATGCGTGAGCCACAGTCAGGCCAGCTCTGTATCCCGCTTCGTATGTAGCTCCATGGAGGAGTGGCAACTCACACGGTGCTGTAAGAAAATGAATGTATAGATATATAGTTATATATCTAGTAGTATGTAGTTACATGCAAATAGAAGTGTCCTTAATGATGAGGTGATTTCTTTCTTCATATGCAGCTACTAACAAGAAAAAGATAAGTGTGATCTTAAAACAACTAAAAACTAGTTACTAAAGTTAAAGTTGTTAATAAAGCTATTGTTCTGTAAACTAAACTAAATAATACCTGGTACGCATTCAGGCATGCTGGTCACAGCCCATTCACCAAGCCAGCAACGGAGATTTGCTGGTCCTTGCACGTTGTATCTGAAAGGAAAATTACAGACATACTTAAATTTTATACTTTCTACAGGTTATTTTTTGCGGGATTTCCATCATAGGAATTTATAGTTTCATCGTAAGAAATCGCAGCATCTATAGTACTAGAGACTAATTTAAATGGCTACTCACCCGAATTCACAGGAAAAATGCACAACCTGACCATTAGGAACAGGGTCTGTCTCGTTCAATTCTTTTTCATCTCCCATTGTCAGACTTGGAGGAAGCATCGAGCCCGCAGTCAATGGACTTGGAGTGCTAGGTGACATGCTATATACTCCATATTCTATCGCTGGTACGTGGCAGGGTACTGTTGAATATATAATTCTAAGTTGAATGAATCTTTATTAGATTAGTAGAACGACCATATGTGTAATAATAGGATGCCTTAGTGAAGAGCTGGCTTTAAATTTGTTAGCTGTTTATACAAATATTTATTTTTAATATATTCCAAAAAACAATACAAAAATAATAAAAACATACAATCGGGTAATGAGGTTTTGGTAAAGTAATAAAATAATGCAAAAAATACATGCTTAAAAGCGAACCGATAAACCTTATATTCTTCTCAATACAAAGAAATTCTGAAAACGTAAGCTTCAAACATGAAAACTAAATTCAACTGAACCTTAATAAATGCTCTCAACTAAAGACCCAATATAATATAGCTACTAACATATTTCACATTGAGGTTTTTCAGGCTTCCATCGACCGCGTACACACTTAGCTGTAGCATTTGCATCCAAATTAAGACCATAGCCTTTTCCACAAGCCACTCTAACTATAGTACCTGAAAGAAGACATTGTAGTCACATTTCCAATTTTACCCGCTCAAATTTAAATAAAACCATAGGGCTGGAATCTCTATGTATATTTCAAAACATATCCAGCTGATTCCCACTCGTGATTAGGTTGTTTCACAGGTGTTAATTTAAGGAAAGCTATCACTGTATAAATTAGTATTATCATAAATGAAGTCATAGCCTGACGGTTAATAGTAATAATAATAAACTAATACCTGAACTAAAAGTATTATTAGGATCCCTTCCAAATTTAACAATTTCAATATTAATATATGGTTCGCTTGCAATAGGCTCGCATGGACTCTTCGGTCTTCCCCTTTTTCCATTTTTCTCATTTCCATCTTCTTTTTTCAGGCCATCTACTATAGTCTCTTTATTTTCAGCAAAAGCGTCTTCAGGGTTTTCAGGGCTCTTATTTACAGGAGGTTGTTGATATATTCTGCCGCCTTTACTGTCGCGTCCACTGAAATATTACATAATTGTATTTGTTCTGTTTTCTAAATTTTGATTCTTATTCTGGATTTCTAAAGAGAAACTGATGAGAATTTTATATAATCTGTTCATCAATATTAAATAAAAAGCTTACGTTTTAGGTATAGCCGCGCTAGTTTGATTAAGACGATCTGTTTTTCTGCTAGTTCTTTTATCTCGTTTATCCAAAACATTATCTACCACAGTAGAATTAGTTTTTATATTATATAACGGAATAACTTGCTCTAAACAATTATTATTCGTTGACAATGGTATTACTGACAAATCAGTTTCAGCTTGCAAAACATTTCTTTTCGTTCTTTTAGTCCCATTATTTTTGATTTTAGTTAAATTAACTTTACTTTCGGATACTTCTAAATCGACATCGATATTTGCTTGCGAATTCTCCCCACTAGTTTTAGACAATTGATTCAAAAACCGTTTTCTCCGTCTATCAAAATATCTTGCAAAATATTGATGCTTTAATTTGTTTATATTGACAGCTTTATCCTGATTATTACCATCCCGCGAAGAGAAGACCCCGCCTCGTAAAACGGTAACATGTGGAGGACTTTCCAATGACTCACTAGTGTCGTACTCCACGTTTTCTGGGTTTACGATTTCTGAATCTTCTGGTTCATAAACTGGTTGGTAGGAATATAATCTATGTCCTATGGGTTCACCTCTAACATTATAAACAGTATAAACAGCTGTTGGTAAGTATTCATCGTTATTGGTTTCAGGATCAACTGGTTCCTCGTCACCATCAAAATCTATATCAAATTTCTTAAGCAATTTATAATTAGCATGTCTCAAAGTTGGTTTTACATTGTCAGAGTTGTATTTGTCATATATTTTATCTATTGCGGTTGTCGGAGAAGTTGTCAATTTAGTTCTTAAGTTGTTATAATACTGCCTAAGATAGGTTGAACGTCGATGACGGATTTCTTGTTCTGGGATTGATCTTCTTCTTCGGCTCCATCTTATTCTTGGATGCTGGTACAGGGAACATCTGCAAAAATACCTATTTGCTTAAAGATTTTTTTAAATAGCAGAAATGGTATTATATCTTTTTCCAGACTATATAGAAAATTAAATAATACTTATTTAAGCTAAGAGTCAAGTACATACTTGGGTAATTCTCTAGGACTCCAATGTCCTCCAACGCAGGTAGCTCCAGGCGGTCCAATAGTTAATACGTACCCTTTTTCACATTCATACATTATTTGTTTGTTATTTACTACCTGAAATATATACATAGGTTATAAATATACAAAAATAAAAGTCCATAAATTTCAAAATATCCAGGCGTACAAGTCGTTAAAAATAGTCGGAATAAAAAGCATGTTACCTTCTTAACATAAGGCCTGTAATCATAAAGACCCATGTTACCAACAAGCAGAACCTTTCCATTTTCAATGTAACCAGGGAAAGGACAGAATACTGAAACAATAAATACTCATAATCAATAGACGCTTGTACTTAATTGTTTATCCTCAAACCGAAACCTCGCTAAGAAGTCTTTTGGTAGTAACAATATAGGGTATAAACTCTATATAGCGACACTTAGGGAACTGCGCATTTTACGGCGTTCTTGAGAGTTGTAGTTAGATGGGGCAAACGAAAAGCGATTTTATTCTACTATTATAATACACACGTCTTTACTAATAAAGAAAGCACACAACTAAATATTGTTGTCTTTATTTTGAGTGGGTGTGATGCTACATAGAGTGTATCATTGTATGGATAACAAGGTAAACCAACCAAAGTTAAAAAATTGTCACGTTTCAAGGGGTTTGTCGTTAAATCGAGTGACTTTAAAACTATAAGATCAGTTATAGAAGCAATAACATTGACACCAACAGGTTACCAAGACGAAGGCAATAAAAATTTTATAAATGAAAAATATAAGAGACTGAATAATGAATATGCTTGCCCGATTTTAGAAAATAACGCTTATTTCACTATGTCTGTCATTTTATTTCCAATAAACCACGGCGATCTTATAGGACCTGATATCGGCTCACCTTCTTCGCATTTAGGGTAATCGCCAGTCCAAACACCAAAAGAGCAAACCACAATGGGGTTACCATGTAACTCGTATCCGTCTTTGCATCTGAATCTAGCTTTCATGCCATGCTCTGTTTTTGGCGCTATTACCATGCCGTTACGTGGATATTTCGGTAATTTTTTACATCTGAAATTTAGGCAATATCACACTTTACACTGAGGTTTTGGGTAATATAATTTGAATAATATGTAAACTACTTTATCCACAGAAAGATATTAAGTTGGTATATAGAAAGGATGCAGTCGTTAATATAAGTTTCAATTTCTCATAATACAAACAATTAAATTATATTATAATTCACAAAACAAAATACCATTTTGTAAAAAAAAATTGAACATTTTTTAGTATGAACTTTAAATGAAGCCTGTTTAAAAAAAATGTAGGTACTACACAATTTTGGGCAATTATTATAAAAATATCTACATTTCAAGACAACTCCAAAGATGTACATCTAAAGGTCAAAAAAGCGTCCATTAAAATCTGATAACGGACTAATCACTTAACCGGCCATGTTAGCAATTACCTAGCAGGTTGACATCTTGGTATTTGCGTCCATGTTCCATTGTTACACGTAATAGCATCATCACTTGATGGGAATTCATAATTGTCTTCACAATCAACTGAAATTACTTCTCCTATAACATAAAAGATCATTATTATATAACTGAAATCTTTAACAAATAACACGAAAGCTATTTTGTATAATTAATGTTAGTACCATGTTGAACCATTGTCGAGATCCCAATAATCTGTGTGTGCCGCTCCAGTGTTACATTATCACCAGTTACGTTTTGGTAGTATTCAACAAGAACTACTCGTCCTTGAGACACGTGAGGGACTACACATGGAGCTGAAACAAATAAAGTATAAGATTACACCATCAATCTAACCCCCACGAGGCCCACGACGAAGATATACAATTATCACTGATAAACAGCAGACCGTCCACTTATGATCTTTTCCATGCAAGATTCTGTCGTACTAATGTGGGAAGCCATGGACCCTTGAACCGTATACTTAAAATACATAATAATAATTTTAAGGATCTTGACATATTTAATTGTTCTCTTTCCTCAATTAAAAATCACAAAATTTAAATTAAATAAATGTAATTGTTTAATAATTTAATTTTTACATTTAAATAACTAAATTTTATTTTTTTTATTTAATTATAAATAGTTTTAATGAGTTTTAAAAATATGTTTAAAATAACGTTGCTCATTGTAATGTTAGCGCATGCGCAGGGCCTACAATTGGATTATTATAATTCTTAGTGTGATATTAATCCCAAGTCTGGTTGTAGAGCCCTGTTTGTGGACCCAATAAATAAAAATATCACCAAAACTCACCCAAACATTTGGGTAAGGGATGACTCCAGCTACCATCACTTTGGCAAATAGCTGATCCATTTCCTTCCATCTTCATCCCATCCTGACAACGGAAGATTAATGAGGCACCAAGTCCAGTTCCAGCTGATATATTCTCCAACCAACCGTTGTATAAGGTACCAGGGTGCCCACAATTTATTTCTAAAAACACATATTTAAACAAAACGCCTTATTAAACCGCCTATTTTATTCTGGCTTTCGAACCGAGTTCGCTTCAAGCGATTTGTATGGAAATTTGAGCAGCGCCACCGCGTGCGGATTGGAACTACAGTATTTTAGATACTTTTTGTTAATTTTCGAACGTCTCGATCTTTCGTTCATTTGATAGATTGCTGATGCTCGTTAGTCGTTAGTAAAAATTCATGACCCCGATTGCTAACGGATCCGTTTTACTTGTGACAGCTCGATTCGAAAGCCAAACTAAATTCGTGATAAGTCCACTGCTACTAGATAAAAAGGTCTGCGAACACTATAATGATCTGATGACCTAGGTCTCCTAAAATTCTTTGATAATTCATGAGGTCTAAATAAATACCTACCTTTACAAGCAGGTTGACTTCCAGACCACTTTTTATCAGCACCGCATCGTCTGGTCGCATCACCGACAAGCTTAAATCCATATTTACACTCGTACGAAACAACGGAATTGTAGGCACATGAAGTGTACACCGCTTTTCCATGACGCGGCGCCTCTGGTGGTGGACACTGAACCTGCGTTACGACTACGGAACCACAAATATTACAATTATCATATTTATTGTGAAGACATCTTTTACATTGATACAATATATAATTAATTGTTTCAGGCGTTACTTTGCGGAAATCCATATTAAAAGAAATTATTTTAAATTATTTTGCTTATAATTCCCGCTATATTAGGTCGATGAAGGAAAATAACCTCCACCAACAAGCAATTACTTGTCTCGACGCGTTTCGCCACTTCACGTGGCATCATCAGGATAATTTTAAATAATTTCCTTTGGTACAATATATTATCACGTATCTAGTTCTACAGGCATAGGCAGAAATAAATCACAATTTTCTAAGTTTCTTATGCACTTCTTTAGTGAAGCATTTACATTGGCCATTAGACAACGCATGCAGGTTGTGGAAGAATTCCGAAACGAAAGAGTCCTTGTCCGTCTATCTTATGTATCGAGTTAACGACCAATAGAAATGAGCCATTATATCTAGATTTTCTTATAAACATGCTGAAGCAATTTTTTTTACTCTCTTACAATTAAAACTTAGTAATAATTTAAAAATTAAGAAAAAAATTGCTGAAATAATATATAAACAGTTTTGATTCTAAACTATTTGCTAACTACCTGCATGACTTAATTAATATTCATATAAAATGTTTCTTTTACATTATGCCTAAACTAAGCTCACCAATCAATCATATCACAAAACCAAACTAGACAGGGCATGCAAAATACAATGAAACAATATTTGTGTTTGTTATTTATTTATTTTTATAATATTTTAAATATTCTTTGAAGATTTGGAATAGAATTTTTTAAATAGTAAAATATTTAATTACGTTTATTTCTACAATGCTACTAAATATTCCGATTTGCAATTTATTTAATCATAAATATTTACTGTTGTAATATAAACGTTGAACAAATACAATCTGTTTTCATTTCCACAAAGATTCATGAAATTTAAATTCAGGATATATCTATGTATACGTACAATGATATTTGCCAAAGTAGGAATGACAGATGTCGGTATTTGTGAAACTGAACGTTACAAAGTCTATGCCATACGTTCGACCTGTGAGCTTATCACGAATTTTAGTTGGCTTTCGAACTGAGTTCGCTTCAAGCGATTTGCATGGAAATTTGAGCAGCGCCACCGCGTGCGGATTGGAACTACAATATTTTAGATACTTTTTGTTAATTTTCGAACGTCTCGATGTTTCGTTCATTTGATAGATTGCTGGTGCTCGTTAGTCGTTAGTAAAAATTCATGATCCCGATTGCTAACGGATTCGTTTTATTTGTGACAGCTCGATTCGAAAGCCAGACTAAATTCGTGATAAGCCCACTGATCATTAAACGTAAAACCAGCTTCTTCTTTATTAGCTTATTTATTTTTATTAATTATAAATGATTAAATTATTTGCAAGTCGGTTTTTAGCATAAAGATAAATAGATAGCACACTAAAAGGCAGTATTTTTTATCATGGCCTGAACATTAATTTAAAATTTCACTACTTCTTTTAAAGACGAAATAATTGTGGTTGTTTTTTTTTTAGTTTACTGTCCCCTTTTTTCCTTCTTCATATCGGAGCAGCATTAAGAGATAAAAAAAGATAATTTTATTTAATTTATAATTTATTTTTTGCACTAAATTCGCTTTTACTGGAGGAACTTTGATTTCGTTATTGTAAATTAAATTTAGTGCTAAAAATTGGTTATTGTTAAAGTTAAATTAAGTTTTTCTTTAAATATTTATATTGCGTCATGACAATGATATTGCTATGTGTCAGCCATGATAAGTTTAAGCTCCCACTTTAATATTTTACATGCCAAACATTTATTATTTTACAGAAATATACAACGTTTTTATAAAATTTTAAATATTTTTCATACATTTGTAATATTATAGTTTTTTATCGTTTTTCAATTGTTTAATGAATTAATTAATTGATTTAATTGCATAGGATTCATTAATTTCAGAGAGACATTGTAAATTCTGTAAAATAGCTGATATTATTTTTCCACGAAATAAAATAGATTTTTAAAATCATGCAAACATCCATAAATGACACCAGAGGGCGTCGCGGTCAGCAACTAACATTGTCACGAAGCAATACTAATTAATATCACAATAAATGAAATAAAAATCTTTTTACTAGAGAAGACAAGTTTTTTCATTGACCCGTTTAAAATTAAAATATACATAACGGTTCCGAAGCTCATACCACGAAATATCTTCATTAATCTCCACAAATATGACGTTAGTATTGTAATGTAACTGTGCGCGCACACATATGACAGCGACATTTTAAATATATTAATTAAATACGTATGCCAGCACTTATTATAAAGTCACGTATTTATCTTCAAAAAATGTATAAAATTTAAAAACAGGTCAATGTAAAAACTTAGCCCTTTTTGGTCTCAAATATAGGTCAGCAATATACTTACGGACACACGTAGGCAGTTCCTTTGGTGCCCACGCACCATCTGCTTGGCAGTAACGTTCTGCCTTGCCCACCAATTCGAAGCCCTGACCGCATTGGACGACAGCTCGGCAACCAAACGTATGACAGTCTGCTGTCACCCAACCGTGTGGAACATCTCCTGGTTCGCCGCAGGAACGGGCTGTGGAGTAACAAGTTTCTTATGCCGAGGTTTGTTTTAGAGAGATGGGTATGGAGATAGGTCAAATGATTAAGCATATTCAGGTAAAGCTATAAAAGTTATTCAGTACAACATTAAAGATTAAACACGACTGAAATTAATAATTTAAACAATATTTTTGGTCAAATGACTACTAATTAAAATGCTCAAACTAAAAAATATAATATATTAAAGTATGTACTTTTATATTGTATATGTATGTATTTATTTAATAATTTAGTTAGAAATAAATGATATCTCTAAAACAATTGAAGGCAGACGGATATATGCGTTTATTGTATAGGATAGCATCTACTTACGTTCGCAAGAAATGTCAGGTCCATACCACGAAGCCTGACCATCAATAGCTAGGCACTTAGCCCTCGGAAACCCGTTGGTCACATACCCCGTATGACAATGGTACTGAACCGTTGCGTCAAGGTCGAATGTTGCTTGTTCAGGGAGTGCCGAGTGCCGTGCATGCTCTATTGTCGGTGGTTGGAGACAGTAGACTGAAAATTCATTTGTTTCCTAATGACTATGAAACTGTTGATAAGATTTAGTTGACGTAAAAGAACAAAACAAAACAACATTATAAATTTCAATATGGTTTAAGTATTCGATCGTGTTTTGTTTTTGTAGATATCAAATATGAGTTATACTACAGTAAAGGGTGATACAAATAGGTATGTATGAACTTACTATTTTCCTTGCAAGCCGGTGGTTGTCCAGCCCACTGTCCGTCAGCCTGGCAACTTCGACTCTGTAGGCCAACAACATGGTAGCCATGAGGACAAGAGTAGACGGCTCTGGAAAAGAAACCGACGATTGGCGTGTTGAAACTGATATTTAAAAGTTTATTATTAATAAAAAAAACTAACTTATCACTAAACAAACGTCCGGACAAAGCCACTTTCCCAATCTCCGGCTGCTCCAATTCTGGGCATTCACGATCTGAAAATAAAAACAATAGAATTGACTATTGGGATTCAAAACGAACTGAAATTGTATTTGAAAGTGCCAAATATCAAATTTATAAATTAATACCTAAATATTGAATTGCATCCTAATTTCTAACTATTATTATAACGAAGCATTATAAAAAAAATATTAAGGATTAAACAATTATAATACTAATTTAAAATACTTTATACAGCTTACTATATTCGTATATTTACATTGGAAAGCTATAAATATCGACTTAATAAAAATTAATGCTTTAGTAAGTTAGTTAGCTAATAAGTTATTATCATGCTAACTCACATAATATATACATAACTAACTACAGATATATAATTGTGTAATCTACATCAATACGAAGACATCTGCTAACAACAAGATTTAATAATAACTTGAGAGTTTTGGAAGTAAACAAATTAATTGTTTAAGATAAATTAATTTTCATCTCAGACTAACAAAACTCATCTTTAGACAACACTCCAAATTATTATTCGTTATCAACTCAACAATAAAACTCATCCGAAATATTATAATTCATCCGCTTTGTAAAATTATGACTTATGTTATCTTTGCTTACTATCGAACCGCTTCAACTTTATTTGTGTCGTTATAGGTTAGTTTTGCTCCTAAATCCAATATTAAAAATAAAATAACAAACATTGGATATACACGATGTATCGAGAGTCGTGTAAAAAATTTAAGGATATGACTTGGTAAGTGGTTCTGAGCAGAAATTAATTTAAATCAAAAAACAAAATTTTTCTTCAAATGTCCACCTTTTTCTTGTATTACAAACATCAGACCTGTTAAGAGTGACTTAGACACTCTTCCCAAAGATTTGTACACAAAAGAGTAAGCAAACAACCTAACCATTCTGTAAATAAATTGATTCGGTTTTTTAACTACACAAAAACACTTTTGTTTATCAAATTTCCCACTAAATTATTTTTAGTCGTGCGTGCTGTGCTACGACTGCTCGGTGTTCATGTCCGCCGGCCATTTATGGACCTTTTCTTTTTGTGATAATACCATACACGAGAAATTTTATTCAGTGAATTTATTTTTTGAGAGGTATTCATCTATATTAATCTATGTAATATTTATCATAATTTTTTACACGACTCTCAATACACCCTGTATATGTATAAAAAAACTACTTGAATCCATTAGTTTTGATTAATACTTCTTTAAATTGCCGCCATTTTCAAATTGCAATAATTTTCATTAACTTACTTATAGCTAAGTTCTAAAACGACAGTTGCTCCATCTAGTAGTTCATCTGAAAATACTATACACATCGTCATTGGACTCATTAATGTCAGACTAGCAATTATTCCAGTCAATAGTCAAATAGTTCAGTAATTTGACATTTACCCAATAATTACAGTCGCAGGGGATTATTGTGAATTTCACTCTTCTTAAATATTAATTGTATACACGTGTGTTCTCTAAATTAGGATTTTTCCAAATGACAAAAGAACGTATAATAAAACAAATTCCTATCTTTATGTTAGTAGAAAAAAGGGGTCGGGAGAGAGGTAAGACTTGACGTTGACAAAGGTGCAGATTAACAAATTCGCCCGGTCGAAGAAGAACGAATCCCAACGAGCAAAATGAAAAGCTACATTTTAACAACAAAAGTTTAATTAAATTACTCATCTGCCACGAAACGGGCTGTGATAAATTAAAAAATATAAATTCCAAACTTTGAATTGCGACGCTATATTTTTAAATTGCGAATTTTTGAGATAAATTATATTTTATTAATTAGTATGTTGATTGACCATATAGACTAATATATACCTATTATACACGTGTAATGCGTGATGTACACATTATATATACACGTGTGCATTACATACATACATATACCTATATACATATATTGTTTTTTAAAGAGTAGGCATCTTGAAGTAATTAATATACATGTGTTATTCCTATCTTCTGCAATTTGAGTAATTTTCTTTCAATAGAAAACTTAGATACAAAAACCTTGACCTAGATAAGAGAGGCTGGAGTCTACCCTTGTCTGTGCCGTTAGGCTTATTATTTTCCGTGATCTGACTTATAATAAACTGAAAGGGGTAGAGTAGGTACAGGTAGAAAATAACTCTCACTGAAATTTGTCATTGTATGTACAGTCGAATACAAAAATAAATACTAATAATTCAAAATTTTTAAAGGACTTTATGCGGCTTAATATCACGCTTATTTTGATTTATTTAATTCAATATTTCGAAAGCATTGCAGCCATCGTGCTTTCTACTACTACTGCTTTGTAAATTTTACCTAAATATAATAGCCCACACAGCCACACAGCTGTCATAATTACATGAAGAAATATCAACTGAGCGCTCTAAACTGTACTATTTATAAATGCCAGTTATTCGTGTAATATTTAAAGGATGTATTCGTAATTAATAAGGTTACGTTAGCGACGCAGAGGGTCTATAGATAAAATGCTATCCTCTTAGCGATATTGCCCTGAACTATCCCCTTGGGAGGGAATTTGAGAACTGAATAGAGAAGCCTTAGATTTATTTTATATTTAAACCACTAAAGTAATTTTATGTATTTACGTATGTAATAAAAATGTCAATATTATCCTCCATATGTTTGCGTTGTCCTCGTCCTGTCTATATATTTATTTATTTGCAATTGCTAATAACTTTAGTTAAAGCCCTAGTAGGTACTAGTAGTGTAAGTAAACCAGAATATATATAGATAATAAGAGCAGCCGTGGCCTAGCGGTTGAAGGTGCGAACTCGCGGTCAAGAGACCCCGTGTTCGAATCTCTCAAAAATTAAGCCGGTACCAATGTAACTTTGTTATATGTACTTTGGTCGCTCAATGCCTATAGTATAATAATATAGGCACACAAAGAATGGTAGGCAGACTGATGATGGCATTAGCCCAGTATGTCGTCCTGGGGAAGTACCACCACTTTCAAGCGGAACACCCGTGAAGTGACCTAGTCGCATTTCGGGATCAGCTTGGAAGTAGCCGGGATAACGAGGGGAGTGTGTCCTGTTAATTTGGACAGAGCACATTCGTCTCCTCAAGCCGGCATAGGGGACATCTGTCTGTGGTAACAGTTGTCTCTACTCATGGACTGTACTCTAGCTTAACATCAGGCGGAGTGTGATCATATGCTGGGCTATTAATAAAATCTTTATATAACTTTTGTCTGAACCTCAATGATTATATGTACGTAATTTTAACATCGGTCCTCGTCGTTTTCAAAACTAGCTGAAAGAACTTTTTAAATCCTTAAAAACTTAAAACTTTAGTCAAGTGAAAGCCTCAAATCGGGGCACAAGATGAACTTTTCAGAAAACTTTCAACGTTTTCCAAGAAGGGAGCTTTTGAATTAAAAATAAAAAGGCTAAACTAGAAAAGCTGTAATGACAGTCTTTAGTCGTTACCGAGTATAGAATTGAAGAAAAGTGTGTTTGTGTGTTTGATACCTTATTTAGTTTTTCAATCAAACAAAAGAAAAATGAAGCAAACCATTTTCATACCTAACACAGAACACGTGTTATGTGACCTGACGTTAAAATGTTCTCTAAAATATAGCACAAGGGGATTACAGGGGCAATAAGATAAATTCTGACCCAAGCAATAAAAATAATATCTCACAATGAAAACTGTACCCGGAGTAAAGCCCACGAACATTATGAATCTCGTGAAAGTTTTTTTTATTAACTGAACGTTTTTACCTCGTAAAATTTTTACCAGATAGAATGTTAGTGATGTACTGTACACATGGCGATTTTCAAATGGATACAGTTTTTGTAGGTATATAAGCGATAGAAAGAGAAACGATCGCGGTGTCGTAAACGGCGAAGGAGATATCTGCGTCCCTTTCACACATGCCTCGACTTCGACACGATAAGAATATAGTTATCCCCCTCTAATGATTGTTTCTTCCAGTCTGAAGTCCAATCTGTAGCCATTTGAAGGTTGTCGACTGTACATATTGATATTACAATAAATAAAAATAAGAGGTTTTGCTTTTTTAGATAGATGTTGCCAGTATAAAAAAAATTTCCCATCGACAATCCATTGGAAGTTTTTGTAAAAGAAAAGAAAGCAGTAAGAATCCAATAATACAGTGAATGATAAAAAGAACATATAATGTAAAACTTATCGACATCGATAAATAATTTTTATTCTCCTCACTAAATCATTTACATCACAGTTTGAAAGTCATGAAACTCTATGAACTCAACGAAACGGTTCGCTCCCTGAAAAAGCTAAAGTTAAATATGGGTCTAGATATTTCTGAAAGTTTTTATACAGGTACTTTTAATATTATACCTAGTTTGATCTTATACTTTGACGAATGGAGATAGCAAATTCTGAACGAATTGTATTTTGGGGTTGTAAAAAATAATCTAAATATATATAACTCAAAGGTGACTGACTGACTGACTGACATAGTGATCTATCAACGCACAGCCTAAACCACTGGACGGATCGGGCTGAAATTTGGCATGCAGGTAGATGTTATGACGTAGGCATCCGCTAAGAAAGGATTTTAATCAATTCCACCCCTAAGGGGATAAAATAGGGGATGAAAGTTTGTATAAATCTTATTAGATTTTCGACGGATTGAACTGAAATTAAAGATTGGAGTTACTGTGATGAAGACGTTTTTACACACGCTAAACAAAAATAAAGCCGCAAAAACTATACCTAATTAATAATAATACTTCTTAACGGGAGCGAAGCCGCGGGCAACAGCTAGTCTACAATAAAGTACCCAATTAGCCGATTTAGCAATTAGACAAATAAACGATTTTCATTTAATTTTCTTTTCATTTCATACACATTACATATACATAAATATTTGCTTCAACTGGGAATCGAACCATGGACTTATACGTAATAGACAAGCGTATAGGCGCTAACCACTGCGCCACAAAGGATTATGACTTAACAAACTTTCGTAAAAATTCTACTTAAATAATGAAGTATCTACTTACTCAATAAATAAAGAATTATACTTTATTGCCTTTCCATTACTAAGTTAAATAGATTTATATTAATTTTCTTTTTTTGTTTCAGTAAAAAAAAAACTTTCTGAAAATAAACCTTTCAAAGAGAAAATAGATTTCCCTAGATAACGGCACGATAAGTAAAGCGAGGCGAACGGGGCCACTAGGGCGTGTGTAATGAATAAAAACAGGTCATATTACCTCGAGCGACGGGTGACATTTACATAAAGCTACGATATCAATTTTAAACTGCCTTTTATTTGCTTCTATAGAGTCATTACAAATCTTTAAATCGGAAAATGCAAAAGCAAAACGAAACGAAATTATATATTGAGTCCCACGTGTCAGGCATTGCCTAGTGTGGGACTCTTTTTTTTTATTGTTGGGCACGACATGTGACCTCCAGTGGCCTGATGTAAAGCTACACTGGAGATCGTCATCACTATGCCAGCCCCAGTAAATGCCTCTTCACGCTTCGCTTGAAGGATCCTAAATTATTTGTCACATGTCGTGTCCAACAATAAAAAAAAATAGTCCCACGTGTCAGGCTTAGCCTAGTGTGGGACCATTTAAAATCATACTATTAATTTTAAGTTAATAATAAAATGGTGTCTTCCTAAATTGCACTGCCAGATACTAACACTGCTTCTCCTATGACAATTGGTTATCTGAAAGAAATTACTTTTAGTGATAAGATCGCCAATTGCTTTTTTGTTTCTTATGTGTTAAATTGTATTAGTATTATTATTATTTTTAAAGGAAAAAGGATTTAAATTATATATGTTTCACAAATAGTGTAATAATATAGAATTTTTTTTTACGCAAATGCATCAGTCGTCTAGTCTGAAATATAATTCATAGTCGAAACGTATTTTATTGACTGTAAATGATTTGGTTGGGAGCTTTGGTTGGCTTTTTAAGCTAAATAAATGAGCTGCAAGTTCAAAAGATTTACGATAAACCCGAGCGCCATAAACCTGACACTTATGCAAGTAGCCCCGAATTTATGTAGTGTATTATGTAAGGCTACATCCGCCTATGTCACTTGCTGTGCCTGTCTGAAAATTTATATACTTAGTTTTCAGTCCATACACAGAGCTGAAAATGTGAGGTAGACAAGTCTGTGGCAGTCTAGTCCAGACAGACGCAAGTATTGTTTACAATAGTTCAAGTTGATAGACTGACTCCTTTCTTTAAACCAGGCTACTTTCATACTAATACCAAAAGACGATTAGATCAATCCACTTCAAATTGGTGGTCTTAAGTATCAACCAGTCAGTCGACAACTTTTGAAAATATTCCTTCAGATTTTAAGGATTACATGTTTAATAATGTTAATCTGACGTTTCAAATGCTAATGGCTAATTTTTTTAAAGCTTATTATTTTTATATTTAGAATCAAAGTAGAGTACCTGCAATGTTGTAAAAGGAAAACTACATATAAATTATAGCTCGGATTACCCGGTCGATACGACAGCATGCAGAGACTACCTGCATACAAAGTAAGCATGTCCAATACTACAATTCAGCTTCTAGCATACGTGCGCTCACGATTCACAGTCGTTTCCTGTATACCAGCGTAAGTGGTTTACAAAATGAATGGAATTCGAGGAAGTGTTTTAAGTAAGAAGTTACCAGTAACAAACACGGGTTTTATTAAATGCATTACTTAAACAATTTAAATGAATCCTTGTCTTGCAAACAAAAGAATGAATTCGTTACAAACATTTGTAATAAAACTAAAACTAGTGTTGTGTTTTGTTTCATAAATGTGAAAAGTTTCGTGCAAAAATTTCAACTGATTTATACGTTCCGTTTTATGTTAGCGAAACTTGTTATTTGTTTTCAAAGTTAAACTGTTTGAACAGAATATAGCTTTTAGCTTCAAAGTTAGAACACAAACATTTTGTTAGGATTTATGTGGACGGAAATTAAAAAAACAAAATTACTTTTAAAAAAATTTGGTGTCAGATCCTGGATTCAATTACAGTACAAATATATCTTTATATCTTAATAATAATAATAAATTGTTTGTTCGAATGTTGTGTCACGTCTTTTATGAACGTGTTTCAACTGGTTTAAGGCCAATATTCAGAAATAACATTTTATGCAGTGACAATTATTTACTAATAAATAATAAATCTTCACACACGACAACCATTAGGCAGTAATCAAAATAAAATACTCATAATTTGCATATACTTATATATCAAATATTCAGTTTAAACATTAATTCGCATTTTTTCCTTTCTGTTATTTATATGCTAATAAGTAACGATTGAAACGATTTCTCATAAATGCGTGTAATGTAATGGCAGCTAGGTGACAGTAGACAGTTGCAATGGATTATTATCATTGGTCAAAAAACGCGTCAACAAATTTTCAAGCATGTGATTGGTCAAATTTTTTTCGTATGACTGAGTAACATTTGAATGTGAGTGACGTTTTGATCTCTATTCAGATAATCTCTGCTTAAGCGTAATTAATTAATTAATGAACATGAATTTTTATATGCGATAATTGTGTGATTTGTCAAATATAAAATACAAAAATACTCATTAAGAAGTAAATAGCAAGTAAAAAAGATGAAAAAAGCAAACATTAGCAAAATACAGATTAACTAATTGTTCCCCTAAACATGTAAAAAGTGTGGGTTGGAAAAAAACACCTCAGTGTTGCCAGATCAATTAATTTAGTGGGAGTTTTGGCGCGAAAGGATCTCTAATGGCCGTGTCATCTTTTGACAGATTGATTGATGAACTTCAAAACGGGGGTTTATTTTACTCTTGATGAATATAACTGGTTCGAATATGATATCGAGAAAAGTAATTTAACAATGATAATTAATTACGTAATTAATTCAATTATAATTTTATTAATATTATATATTAAAAAATAAACTTATTAAAATACAGCTTAGTTAAAACATAATAAAATAAATAGTATTAAATATTCATGCCAAATTTATTTAATTATTGCATTTATGAACTATCCTTACTCCTCCCCGCACCCCACTTCCCACCGCTATTTTCATTCAAAATTCAACGCCTGAAAGAAGATGCGCTTCTGTCCTTCTTTTCTAGCCTTCTTAAATGCATTTCGTATAATTTAATTTAATTAATAAAAAATACAGTCCACTTAATCTGATACATCTTTACTACATTATAAATGTGAATGTGAGTTTGTTTGTTACTTTTGTTACTACTTAACCGATCATCATGAAATTTTGTACACATATTTTTGGAGGTACTAGAAGTAACATAGGATACTTTTTATTTTAAAAAATATATTTTTTACTATAGTTTCCAACTGACTATAGTTTCAGCTGTTTGGAATTTTTATATATGCTATTTGAATTTTCGAGGTTAAGTGTCATTTTTGTGGTTAGATGCCACTTTATTAGTTTATGGGAGAGAAGCCGCGGGTAAAAGCTAGTTATATATATTGCAAATATGTTTTTTTGTCAGTTGACAGCGGACCATTGTATTACTCGGAACTATAGTAAAAATATCTATTAGAGTAAAATCATGTCACCACATGCTCCAGTAAAAAAAATCGGTTGTCTGTAAAGTCGGTTTACTGACGATAGTTGAACGTGACAACGTCTTAAGAAAATGCTGATGGAATTGTAGCATTTTTCAAAAGAAAATTTTAATTTCATTTGTTTAAAAGATTTGTATGTATATAGAGAAGGAGGTAATTGGAAATCACAATGAAATTGATCAAGATCAAGATCACTTCAAGCCTTACATGGAACGCCTCAGAGCGAGGTAACGCCGCATGAGTCATGTTTTTTCGTGCGTGCAGCCGGCTCAATCGAATTATAAGACGTTGTCACGTCAAAAATACTAAATCACTAAAAGGCATATTCTTTGTTTCTGAAATAACAATTTGTAAAAAGGCAAAGGTCTATAGTTAACTGTCCGAAAACTACTTTGTCATGTCAGCTTTTTGTTACAGCCTTTCTGATAAACGGCCTGAAAACATTGAAAGTCCGTCAAGATGGCTGTGACTGACAACTTTCTCTTAGGTCAACTTATATCTTGGGGGAGTGACTAAAATGGGAAAAGATTAGGGAAACAAATTGGACATACGAAAATGAATAGACGATTTTATACATAAAAAAGAAATAAATTATCGTTTCGAGTTTGGGGACAGGGCATTATAATAAAATAGTTTTACTATAGTCTCAAATAATTTGACGGACACAAAACGCCGATCTTTCAGACCTTGTCTAGCTTATACCATTCTTATAAAGAGTGAAAGAGATAACTATATATCAACTCAGGTTAAGTAATATACGTTTTGTTTTGATGTGGATTCCCGTCACCTTCAGTTAGTGGTGTTTTAGAAAATTTATGGCGGAGCGGTCAGTTCGTTAATTGGAAGCCTCTGAAAGGGTTATTTTTAACGTTGCAATGAATATGATTTTTTTAATGTTATTGTGTTAGTCTTCGTCTTGTTGTATCCATCGATCGATATTAGTAATTAGATACAATCCCTACTAATATTATAAATGTGAATGTGAGTTTGTTTGTTACGTTTTCACGCAACAACTACTTAACCGATCATCATGAAACTTTGTACACATATTTTTGGAGGTACTAGAAGTAACATAGAATAAATTATTTTTTACTATAGTTTCCAACTGACTATAGTTTCAGTTGGTTGGAATCATATTGATTCATTTCTATTGAAATGATCTCTGATACTTATTTAATGAGTTAAATGCGAGCGAAGCCGCTGGTAAAAGCTAGTATGATATAAATATTGTACAATAATTATTTTAATAAGAAAGCTCAGTTTGTTTATGAAGCACTAGCTGCAAATAGCTTTCTTTAGAGAACAAAATTTTATACAGAATATTAACCCCAAAACCAACTAGGAATTGAGGCTACATTTGCTTGTAGAAAAGTTATGTAAATGCATACTACGAGACATCGTAGAATATATTTTAATAAACAGTTTGTTGTGACCGCCATTTTCTGCAGTCATTTTCTAATATTTAAATTTTAAATTTGCTTTCCGAACCATTTACGATATATACATTAATGCAAATATATAAGCAACATACTATATATGTGCTAATACACTATGCAGTACACAATTTAGAGGGAGTATATGTATATGTTACGCAGGTAGTCTAAAAATTAGCACATAAACTTTTTACTCATTTCTATAGTTCGAATCATTTCACCAAAATATAACTGAACGAAGCTTTATCTGCTTTTTTTGCAATATTTTGCAGCAGTTTCGCTATAACGCGACCGCGCTTAATTTATCAGTATTATTTTTAGTAATAAAACATTCTTTAAAAAAAACAGTCTCACAGTACATACATAATTAAAATGTTATATGTCATAAACTTTGGTGTTGGAAAACAAATGATTAATATAACATTTTATATAATTCAGATTACAGTCTACCCTATTTCGTAATACATAATGTAGGATATGAAGAATGAAGCTATAAATCTCACAATTCTGACGTTTCTGATTTTATTATTCGCTCATACACGTCAAGAATATATGTACAGAAAGCGTGCTTCTGGCATTTTGGAGAAGGTTAATTCTTATATTACACAAACGTTTCCAAACCGCCGTAACATCTGCTTCGATATAGTGAAAAACAATTGAATTTACTTCCTAAACTTATGCTCATGCCCTTAGCGGAATATGATGCAGATTATGCGAGACCATGGAGCACCACTTTGGTCTTGATCGTATACACATTATTTTTTTCATAAACAACTGAAACACGCTTTAACAAGTTCGAAAACAATTCGCCGCGATTGACAGTCATTGATGTAAGTAATTTATTAACAATCACTCCAATTGGCTTTATGCCGTGATCACAGAGGCTACATCTGTAACCTCGTAATCAGTAAATTCTAATTCCTTAAGAAACTTAACCTACACCAACGTAATGTATTATTGATATATCCATTGATCAATCTACATAAGTAAGGAAGGAAGGATCTTAACTCTCAAAATTTAATTTCAAGAATACACGTGTAATATTATTTTCCTCTGAAAGGATTTCCGCGGAAGACATTTTCCGCTCGTCGTCGCTTTCAGAGCACACGGTGGAAGTTCTGAAATGTTTATAGGAATTTTTCATGACTTGTTATATTGTATAACATTGCGATAACTATGCTACACAACTAGCCGGAATATACAACACTGAAAACTGCTGAAAATTGTATTTATGTTTGAAATTTTAGGAATTATTTGGGTAAAAACACGCTTTTTAGATTGACGGACGTAAATATTTAACAAACAGAGTTTTATGATAATAATGATGGCAAGGAAAACGTAGAAATAAAGTAAAAACAAGCAAAGTCGTAATGAGCTCCGCATTAATCTACATAAACGTCTTTTTTACTGAAAAAAGAGAGCCTTTTCTTTCCTCGTAAAGTTTTTTCCCTATACTTAAAATCTTAACTTTTATTTTTTCTCACAAAATTGTAATACTTTTAATACAATTTTGTTAAAGTATTTGTTTGATTTTCTCTTTCCTCGTATTAAAACATTTGAATGTCGTACCAGTTATTATTTAAAAGTGAATTATAAAACTATATGTTTGAATTAAGAATGTAATTATATAACGTAATGTAACTTTATAAAAACGGCCGTTACATCAAAAGAAAAATCATATACAACTATCATGTCTACGGAATAAAAGTGAAGCATTCTTTAAGGGAGACGGGTGATAACAAAGACAGCTATCGAATAAAATGACTATCATTGAATACAATAGTACATGGAGAAGAGTTTTAATAGAACTAAAAATAGAGTTGGACGTCTAACAAAATATTGAAGAGTAAATTAGCTTATTCGAAAATCTAATAAGTAGAGAATTAAGTATGAAATAACCAACCAGGCTTGATGCATGACATTCCACATGCGCCATCACAAAGACATTTCTTCTTCTTGCTCTTGCAATCCTCATCTGAAGAACATTTGCGAAGACATTTTTGTCCCTAGAACAAAATAATACTAAATACATGTACAGTCAGCATGAAAAATAACACATCATATAAAATTGGTTGACGTTCTTATAATGTTATCTTAGACTATTCGCTTTATTGCACAAAGTAATACATATAAAGAAAAACAGATGAAAAGAAAAAACAAAAGGCGGCCTTTATCACTAAACAGTCATCTCTATCAGGCTTGAGGTAGTAGATCAGAAAGTAAATAGTATATAATTAATTTAGCGGCTGACTATTCAGTTACGTCGCAAACACGATGTATGTAAAGTCGAATTATAATAATAATAACCCTTTATTGTTTATTACATAGTGAACCTAGCGCTGAGACTTTCAAACTAGTTAAATCTGTTTTTTCTTTGTTTAAGTATTATCAGCCTGTCTTTAAAGCTCATCGTGTGGTCATTTTGACCCCCACGAGCAAACTGTTTGTCTTATAATTATGAGAATATTTTAATTTACATTTATCATTAATTAAATCGCAAATTAAAGACGTCCTGCTGGTTTCCGAAAAATGAATACAGTTAAATTCTAGTGTTAAAAATGTATCTATTTAATTATTAAATATTTAATTATTAAATAGATACGTTTAATATTAAATTTTAATAAATACTTACAAGTAACGTAGCCTGTTCCTCGTCCCTAGGGCATTGGGCTGATGGTGAGTTCCTAGGATTTTTATAAATACGCCCCTCATCGTCTACCTCCTTAGCCGGGGCGGTCGGTTCATCATCATCGTCTTCATCCTCTGTCGCTGTTGGATTCGGCAAAGATGACACTGGTGAAGAGAGAAATAATATGTAAATAAAATTATTCAAAACCGTACTTTTGTTTTTTCTGCAAAATTCTATTGAAAGTTGTAAGAAAAGTAAACCATATTATTTATTAATTTATTTCTTATATAGCAGGGAGACCAAACTTTTTAAAGCTCTTTGAAGGAATATTTGTGGCTCAGTATTAACTAACCAGCATCTCAAAGAATTACTGAGAAGTGCGTGCTGTGTTTTAAAGAATTATCAATAGAAGTAAAATAAATATGCTTAACTTTTAATATTTAATTTCAATACGCATATTTTGTACTTTTATTTATATGTTTTCAATAAATATAATTTATGTAAAAAAATTAAATATATTTTAAATACGTATTTAATTGCGGCTCAAATTTTGAAAAATGTCCCTGATAATCAAGGATCTTGGCCACTCCTGTTATACATATACTGTCCAAAGATTTTAGGCAGTCTAAGAGTGATAGAGAATTCCTTGGACAATCTGTAATCCTGAGTTTTTTTATGAATAATATCTCTACTTTCTTTATGGACAATACCAGTATACAGCAGCTAAATCAAATTAATAATTATTAAATTAATAAATTTATTTCATTTATATTTGTATATGTATTGACGAGTAAAAGCGCTCTATTGGAGCCCATTTGCTAAAAGTATATAAATAAAAAAAATATATATATATAAAGGGTAGAGCTTGTCGCATGCGCATAACTCATTCATTCGGAAGTAAAATGGCGCGTTACGTGTTACTTTCATTTTTAATAAGGAAATTATTATCATACCTGATTTGTTTATTAATTAATGCGAAATTATGAAGCTAAAGACAACTATATTAAAGCAATTATGATAGTTTCAAAATTAAATCTTTAATTATTACTGTTAATGCTAAAATGTCCACTTTAATAATTATTAATATAATTGATTACATCAGCCATTCTCAAAGTGTGTTCCGCGGAACCCTAGGGCTAAAATACTGCAAAAAATACCTACCAAAGGGAGATTATAAGGTTACATCTAAATATTCCAACTAAATATTACGTAATATTACATTGCAATATGATTATTCATATTCATAAATATATATAAATCCGTTTTTTATAATTATATTAAGGCTTTTTCCTTCGCCAAAAAAGTTTGAGAACCCCTGGATTACAAGATTTTTAGAAATAAAACATTTTAGGCTCAAAACTTTTAATTAGGTCTTATAAAAATATATAAAATAAAAGGGAAAAAAAACAATAATAACATAAATAATTTAATAATAAAAACACTTTACTTTTTTCTAATTAAACCCAATCAAACTGTCTCTTTTGTTTTATATTTATTCTTCCCTTTAATTTCAAACATGAACATACTTATTTTAAAGAAAAATATTCTAATACAATTCTAATATGTTAGACATATTGTTAACGCCATTTCACACACTACCCACACACATATTTTATTTATATACCCTATTTCCTATTGTCCTCTTTAAGAACCACTCGCTAATAAAGACACGCGTGCTGTGTCATTCCTTAATTTAATAGGATATATAAATAAATATGTATGCGGGTAATGTGTGAAATGGTGTTAACACATATGTCCCATTAATAAATCTAAGTACATAGGATTTGATAAAAATGCGAAATAAACTAAAACAACAAAAATTACTCTTTATACATATTATCAAGACTAGCGAAGACGAATTTTCATCTTTTCAGTATTAAACTAGCTCTTCATGAATATAGATTCGAAAACTTTACGGGTGCTAGTTATCCTTGAAATCAATACCACCGGGATTAGTGTGGCTTTAAAAGGAAACTCTCAATACAGACATATAGGTATATCTAACAAGAAAAAAGCCTTCATAATTATCGTTTAAAAGAAATTAATTTGTGTAACAGTGACATAATAAACAATGCTAGGTTATTTAATCTAGGAAGTGTAGCCATAAATACGGTGACTTCACACGATATGCGCACACGCATTGTGTAATTGCGTTTTACACGTTTTATCCAAATCATAATGCTATATATTAATCAAATCTGCATTCTAATCAATTTTATTCATAATTATTTATAACAAGAAACAATTGACAGTAATTAAAACAAAATAGTAATTCTGCATATACTTATATTATAAAAAATCCATTTTATTTCTGTTAATTATACTTTAATAAATAAAAATTGAAACGATTTTTATAAATGCGTGTAACGGAACGTAATGAGCTAGGTGACAGTGAACAGGTGCGATGGATTATTATCATTGGTCAAAATTCACGCAAAATTGTTTTAAGCGCGTGATTGGTTACTTTCTTTTGTACGATAAAGTAATGCTTGAAGTTATTAGTTAGTTAGTTAGTTAACTCTACTCAGTGATTCTATGGTTGAGTGTAGATTACTCTGAACAAAGTTCGTATATGATATTGTAAACGAAAATATTGTACAGTGGTAACTCGATATACGTGTACCCTGATATACGAGCGTTTTGAGATACGAGCCGGCCGAGCGAGCGATACTTTGCTCGCACACGACCCCAACATGCGCCCCGATCTACATTCGCAGCAGCATACGGTGCTTTGAGATACGAGCAAGGTTACGGAACGAATTAAACTCGTATGTCGAGGTACCACTGTATGTCATATTGTTTTAAATTGTCCACCAATGATCTATTTCAATAACTCGACCTATATGTTATATAGTTATTAGTTATTTATGCCTGTCCGATTTAAAGAGTATCTCACTGCAACTACGATGGCTGCAACACTTTCGATGCAACGGGTTAATATCAGTAACCCGCATAAAATCTTTTAAATTAGTTTAACGAAAGATATTTTTTAAATTTAACTGCATATAAAAATTGCCAAGTATAAATTCATTGGATGCCGTCCAAAATGAATTTCAATTTTCCAAACTTGGCTACAATGCATATCTACTTTAATGTATAAAATAATTTTTGGCCTGTATTTTTATAACGGAATAACAACCTTATTGGTTTGTGATACGAACGTTTTTGAGATTTGTGTAACTTAGCTTGAGGTTTTGACATAGGAAGTAATATGGTGACCATAAATTGTAAATTTAAATTCAGTACTTTTTAACAAAGACGAAACAACATAATTTGCTATTTATGTAACAAATAGATTCTTATAAGTAATAGTATGAGTAATAATTGATTTATATATGTTTATAAATACTTTGTGAAAATAAAACTTTATTTGTTAAGAAACGTATGTAAAATATATAATAAAAAAACCAATGCAAAAGTCTGAAGTTTGTATTGAATAGGTATATTGTTTTTATATATAATAGTTTTGTCTTTAATAGCTAAAATCCATGGTCACCGCACTACTCCTCGACTGCCCACCGCTTATCACCAAAATGGTTCCGCTATTATGGCACAGTTTAGGGTTTGAATTAACATACGCTAACCCACTAGCATACTTTATAACGGTTTAGGGGTAAACAGAAAGTAATAAATGCGCATAAAAACGCCTCTGTGACGTAACAGTTTCGTGATACGACCATCGGTGTCCGTCATCTCTGTAGCTTACGTGAATTTTGACATATAAGCCCTGTCGTGACGTCGCTGTTCAATCCGAAATTTCGTGAGTGATTACGAATTTAGCAGTATTTTCGACAGAAATTCGTAGCCTCCCTGTTACGAAGAAATTCTAGATTCGTTTTCCGATCGAAACATATAAATCTGTCATACAAAGATGTTTGTGTTGTCCTCGACTTGATACCCATAATACAGGGTCTAGTATTCTAGTCTAATCTTGTCTAGAATTCTAGTCAAGACATTGTACGTATATGTGCTTATTATTATTTATGATATATTCACGGATCCCTTGTCCGTAACTGTATATATAGTATAAAGGTACTGAAAAGGGCCTGTCGTTATTAAATGATTGATAGATATTTCAGACGTTTTCAACTGAAAGATTTGTCATGGAGAACCCATTTGTCAGAGCTGTGGAGAGGTATTTTAGATAAATCGACATTGATGGCAAAAGAGAATATTTAATATTTATTTATAATCGAAGCGGATTATTTATTTTGTATTGTTTGTGCTGAGTTAAGGACTGTATTATAGGTGACCTAAATACACAAAAGCAAGTTATATGTGAACTGATTGAAACTTTGTAGAAATCAATTATGTTTATACTACCATTGTCGGCTTAATTACTGATTCATATTTATTAGTGTAACTATTTATTAATAGCCAGAATTATATGTGTATTATTTTGTATTTGTTTTTATTTTACTCCACACTATTTACATCACCGCTCACATCTCCCAAAGGTTAAGTGGCAGAAATATCTACAAGCATTAAGTTCGTCTTTTGTTATTTTTGTGCAATAAAAAAAATATTATATTTTGATCGCTTCATGTATAGTATATAAAATAGCTCCATTTAAGTGTCCGAAATGCCACACATGAACATTGAACAAGTAGTTAGGTTTTATGTTTAATTGTGTATATTTTGCAAACTTGTAGATTGAGTTATACGCTGCTAGAACTCTAATAAGTTAATAACTGTGGGTTTATCATGAATTTTAGTCTGGCTTTCGAACCGAGTTCGCTTCAAGCGATTTGTATGGAAATTTGAGCAGCGCCACCGCGTGCGGATTTGGAACTACAATATTTTAGATACTTTTTAACACGCTTTTATTAGCTTGGGTTGTATGTATGTATGTAAGTAACGGAATCTTTGAGCATAATTTTCACCAATTTCCAGGATTAATTTGAATCTTTGCATACGTATTAAGGATCGATGACAATGCGATAATTTAATAACAGTTTCCCATTATCCTTATTAGGACCGCCAGGATTATAGCGCGCGTGTTTTTTTAGTTTTGTAAGCTATTTACTTTTTGTTAATTTTTAAACGTCTCGATCTTTCGTTCATTTGATAGATTGCTGATGCTCGTTAGTCGTTAGTAAAAATTCATGATCCCGATTGCTAACGGATCCGTTTCACTTGTGACAGCTCGATTCGAAAGCCAGACTAAATTCATGATAAGCCCACTGATCTCATAGTTTTAGTTATTCATAGGCTAAAACGAAGTGGAGAGTGAATTTCACATATGACAAGTGGTTTGTCACTTATATTTATATCAAGTTGCCTGTTCGTGTCATTTTTATGTTTTTTCTTAAATGTTTGATAGTTGTGTCTGTTGTCGGACCCAATTAAATAAATATGCACAAAGGTTAGCTGGTAGATAATGCGAATGGCGTTAAGCTGGCCTATGTACTATTTTGTGCAATTTTTAATAATTATATTATAATTATTGATTTTATTTCTTGTAAGAAAAAGACTTTAATATAGTTGTCATAATTTTTATTTGTACGCTGCTTTGTGGGATTGGTTAACGGTCGTCGATCCTTTTACGCGGGTACTTCCGCTTAATTTTTTCTTTTTTTTTTTCAAAGAAAAGCAAAATAAAATAGTTGTAAAAATAGGCAGATTTATTATGCAATTTCATTCGGCGCGCATTTATCGAACGGGAGTATGCACGCAATCGAGTGGAAAATGAACCGGTCGCCGGTGAAATATCTCGAACGTTCCAAACAGATTGACCGGAAACGAATGGAATCGCATTTTATTTCTGAGAGACGTTCCAATTTTAAATATTTTTTAGAAATTCTAAAATTGAAAATTAAGTCAATAATTGATTTACGCATCTGTTTTGGTTATTTGTTTGTTTTGGGTTTGAATACCATGTTTGTGTCGTCCTTGTTCTGATGTGTATGTATTAAATTTATTATTATTATTGTCTTTAAATGTTACATTAACCTAACCTAGCACACTAGTATGACTACACTCTGTCTGATGTTAAGATAGAGTGTGAACCTACAGAGCTAGTACTGGGAAAACGAATATGCTTCATCCCAGTTGTTTATTAATATTGAAAATCAAATTTAATTCACTTACAAACCTTAGCGAGGGATGCGATTTATTACAGTCAGAACGGTACGCTCGCCTCGCTGCACTAGGCTATATGTCAGAACAAACGCATTACATGTCCCAGATGTACTCATAAATTTATTACAATGTTCCCTCTGTGCACATGAAAATACAGATATACTTACATATACATGCAAACGTACAGTTTTATTTTTATATAAGATTTGGAATAAATCTACTAAATAACCTAAAATTTCAAATGGAACAACCAGACTTAGACGAAGCCTTGAAATCAGTTTCAAAGTAGCCGGATATAAAGAAATGTGCTTTGTCGATCTGAACAGAACACATTCGTCTACTCAAGCCGCTATAACGGAGATTACGGTTGTCTACAGGTATTTTTATGTGGTAGCAATTGTTACCTATTAGTCAAAGTGTGGTCATACACTAAAGGTCAAGCTACTGAAAAAATCAGCGAGTCGCATAAAGTATTTTAAATTAGTTAAAGCATGTTCGCGATATACCCCAGGCCTGTCTAACCCTAAAATTTAAATAAGCGCGAATATACAACATAGAAGATAGAGGAATAGAAATAAGTTTATTTCCTGGCCAATAAAAGTCTGAAATGCAATAGTGCTTATTTTACGGTTCACTGATTCCGGATATCCGGGTCGGAGGTAAGGTTATTGCAAAACTGAGTTTTATTGATTTTAGAACATACTGTTTTTTCGGATGTTATAGATATTTATTGTCATAAAATTTTATTATAAATTTAATAGTTTAACGTAAAAATCATTAATTAGCGATTTTATTATAATTAAATATAAGAATTAGCAATATATATATATATAGATAGGGGTAATGATATCGTTTAAAATGTTTTATTTTGATTAATTTACCGCGTAGTTAAATAAAGAAAGATTAATTAAGTAAAACAAATCACTCCGTGGAAAAACATCTTCAATTCTAAATAAAAACAATTTATCTCACTAATAAATCTTGTCAAACAATGTGTTTACGACCGGATATCCGGATAACAGCATTGTTATATCAGGGTATACATGTACACATGTGAAAATTGGTTTGGTATTGATCGGCGCATGTTTTACTACATGAAATATTGTAATTAAACTTCATACTTTCAATTAAACTCTATGTTTGACGTGTTCCATTTTTGAAACCTCTCAACCTTTGTATATCATCCTTTTATGTAGTAAATTACTTTCTTTTGTCAATACACACATATGTATATACACACACATGTAAACAAAAGAACTTATACTAACCCAATTTCTTGTTATATTTAGATCCTACATATTATGAGTCTTATGTTAGTCTAGTCTAATATAGACATGACGCAGTGGTTAACGCTATTATGAAGAAGTACCGGGTTCGATTCCCGGACTAAACAAATGTTATAGGTATTAATTAAAGTAAATATTTGTTCTTGGTCTAAGTGTTATATGTTTGTGGTGTCCTTGTTCTGATACCCAATGCGCATTGTATCTTAATTTAAGGATATATATTTACAATTATTTAAAGTATAATAGAATAGAAAAGATTATTACCTATATAAAAAGAAATTATACATAATTAGGACTATGAGTGTACCACCCTCTATACTAGGGGTGGCTAAGCTCCTTGATAGTCTGACTATTTGACATATATTATATTATATTATATTATATTATATTATATTATATTATATTATATTATATTATATTATATTATATTATATTATATTATATTATATTATATTATATTATATTATATTATATTATATTATATTATATTATATTGAAATTTTTGCGACCCACAATTAAATACGTAGGTAGGTATTTAAAAAATATGCAAAAAAAAAGGCATTAAAAAAACGTTGCACTTAGTCTTTCATATTTGTTGTCAGTAATTTAAAAGACATTTTGAAACATATACGGAACGATAATAATATAATAGAATAAAAATGAAAAGGGAACTCGGATACATTTATTGAGATTCAATTTGCGAGCCGCAAGTCCTCCTCCCCCTAACGCTATACCATCAGTACTAGTCTATTACTTTTGTAAAACTGTTAATTAAAAATCGTTCTTATTAATGTAATAAATAAAAAAATAAATGAATTAATTAAAGCTTCTGAATTGATTCCCATGATTGGAATTGGTTGAGCGTGATTTTAAAATAGTTAAAAGTGATAATTAACGTTATTTCAAATTCATGTACATTAATTATTTACTTATAATTGTCAATGTATATTACATATCAGCCGTCAACTGCACAATTCAGCTAACTCCATAAAACAAAAACATAAGAAATAATGCACATTTTAGAATGCATATATAGGTTAATAATCATCAGTAATGTTACATTTTTATATGACTGGTGGAGTTAATCAACTTGTACGGCTCATGTTTATAGAGTTTTATAGAGACAGTTAAACTCCTACTCTATATGAAACCATTTTTTTATAATTTCAGTTCATGAGCAAAGACAACCGCTACCAATGAATATCCGTACGTTATTCTTATAAAAAAAAAACGAATTCCAAATTCAAAAATTTAATAAAAAATTACTTAATACAAAATACTAATTATATTCTGAATTAAAAGTAGGATAAATAGTAATAAGTTTTACACTCTATTGTTCAAGATATAAAGCAAATATTTGATTGTTAATTTTGTGTCTTTATTCTCTTTTCAGAACAAAGGTATTCTCAGAAGGGAATTTCAGATCGATTTTTAGGTGGTCATACTATGAACGTTTAATAATAAGACAATTTATTATAATATAATTTTCTCTTAGATTATTCTTGAACATTATTTAACTAATTTAAAATACTTTTTGTTGTAAGTATGAGTTTCATACGTGGGCAGCTATCAATATTAGTATGAAGAAATGACAGCTGTGTCGCCTAAACTATCCTATTTGTGGTTTAAATGTACAGGTGACAATAAACGGTCATAGTAAGACACGCTTATAAAACGTATTTCATAATATTATATTACACGGAGCGTAAATTGAATTCTTTATGAAAATATTAATTTTTCCTTTTTTATATTCCTTTTAGTAATAAAATAAGGAGAAACAAATGAATTTTTTTTTCCAGAAAGATGATTTTTTTTCTTTATAAGAAATTATTTTTTATGTGGTATTATTTTTTTAAATTTTATTATCAAATAAAAGAACTCATAAAAGAAACCACTGCATTATATTATTTTCTTTAAAATTGTGAAGTTATAAAACGAACAAGGCGCTGAAATAAAGCCAAGATCCAAGGGAGGCGTTTTGAAAATCAAATCTAAGGTTAAGATGTAAGGGGGTTAAAGAGGGGGAGAATTCTTTGTTCTATTTTCAAATGTAAAACGCTTTAAAGAAAATTATATCATACATATTTATTACAAAGGTGACTCGATTTCGACTATGCACACTCATTAGTCGCGCTAACCGGCATAGTGGATGTGACTTAGTTGCAAATTTGAACCGCACTCAAGACGGACTATAATCGTGGCTTAATAACTATAATAAAATTAAACATTATTTTTAAAATAATAATAATTATTATAATACATACATAATATTAGGTACTAATTTTTTATTTCTCAGCACATCTTTCTGTTTGCAAGTGTACTTTCTAATTCATCTATTCTACTCTATTTCGTATTTAATATATTTGTCTTAAAATTTATTTTCCTTAAAATAAATAAATAATAAAACAAATAAACGATTTCATTAAATGTTTACGAAGATCATAATTTTCTATACTCATTGATTATTTTTAAAAAAACTTATAAAAATAGCATCCATATTCATTCAATGTAATTATTATAATAATGTTATATAAATATATATATATATAAATATATATATAGTACATACCTAACACGCATAGCAGCGTAACAGTAAAGAAAATGACGAATTTTCTATCAAATCCCAACATTTTTACAATAACACAAGCACTGTTAAATTTTTAAAACAATTTTGAAGTCAAAATACATATTTCGGTTTATTGTTTGAAAAAAAAAACGCGGGTCTGAACCGCACGTGCGACTCACGCGACGTCCTACTGCGGAATGACAATTTTCTCTAACCCCTCCGTAGTTTTCACACCCTTGCGACTTTTACTTCGAAAATTCATATAACAGTAACCCATAGTAGTTAAATGACCACCGATCAGACATAAAAACCATAACAAAAATGTCGATTTTATAAAAAAAAACTTAAAAACATTTAACGAAAAATAAAATTGTATTAATAAATGTGTTTTGCAAGACAACCGATAGATGGCGCTGCTTAACTTTCAATATAATGTAAACTGTTGCGTTCTATAAAACAAGATAAATGTTTTGTTTCTTGGAAAGTTCTACAGATGGCGTTTGAATTGTACATTTAGCAGAAGGGTAGATAGTAGCTTTACCAACTACGGCTGCAGGCAATGTATTCCTTAGGCGAGTTGTATGACGAAGAAGAGGAATTCCACTGGAGGTTTTGTTTCACGCTGGGACACTTAGAAGACTCTATGATAATATCCATCCACCAGCTCATATAGTACCTGTTTTATGGGGAGTCAAAACACACGTATTTTTTTAAAATAAAAGCATCCATAAATGTTTATTTTGATAGAAAATCAAACCTAAAACCTTTTTTTTCGACGAAGATAACAATATAAACAAAAGAAGACAAATCTAGACTTTTGTATTTAGTAAGTTCCTAATTTAATAAATTATTTTGATTAATAAATAAGCTATATAAGAGCTAAAACCTAAAAGTAAAAATATGGGTCAAAAATATACGTTTCCTATTCAGGAACACTTACGGACCCGTAATCATTCCACGTCACGACGGATAAGCCACTCGATGCTTATTTTACGGAGATTTCACATAACTTTGTACGGGATTATATTTCAAATTCACGTAAGCTACAGAAATCACGAAACTTCGGATATGCCTGAGTAGCCCCCCAGATCACAACCATAACAAACTTATCGGAGGAGCGCTATTCTTGTATATGTATGTAATTTAATGTATTGTTAAAAAATCCGATTTATCAATTCATTTATTTATACCTATACATATTCTAATTTGAAATGTGATTTATTCAACTGAGAGTAGATTAAGTTTGGTATTTTCATTTGTTTTAAATTGTTCTGCTTCTCCCGTCTTATTTATATTTTACTGTTTGATGTCTTTTGCGAGTTGAGTCATTAGGTTGCATTTTCAGAACTAACAACGAGGTGATTATAAAAGAAAAGTGTTGACTCTTGTTGGATATTTTCAATCTGTAAAAAATCACTAAGGGGCCATCCATAACTTACTAATAATTTCTAGGTGTAAAATTGTAACATATGTGACGTCACATTTGTGGCCAGCTGTGACAAGGACGGGGGAGGGGTCAAAAAAACATGAAATTCGTATGATGTAATTTAAGGATGGTCGCTAAACGGCATATCATTATCATTAAACCTTTGCATGTATTTTGTACTATTTATATGATACAATAATGATACAGTGTGCGAAAAATAATAGTTTAGTGTTACTGTAATAATAATAAATGACTACTCTGTAAATAACTGTGATATTTTTAATAAATATTAACGAATATTTTTAAAATCTCCAAGAATTGGATCCTTCGCAAAGGAAAACGGTACAATAACAAGTTTTGTATGGCAGTAGTACAAATGAATATTGGTCAATTTATGTAACGGTTAATAAAAATATTACAATAAAAGCAGTGTTTTGTTTACAGTGAAATTTAGTAGTAATTTCAAAATGGCGATGGTAAGTCGTATTCTAATTTTAAAATTATTTTTGTTTTTTTTTTATTTTTGATATTGTTTAAAGTACCAAATCTCCAGCCGGTGCCAACGTAATTTTGTTATATGGACTTACTTTTATTACTCAGTGCTTATCAATCACCCGATTTAATAAATTTCAGCATAGTGAAGCCGATAGTTTTCTGAAGATTCTTTACTCTTCTTTAGCAATTATCACCGCTTTTATATCTCATTCTAACCTTAACATCGGGCATTAAATCTTTCATCAACAACTTTTGTAATGGGTCAAATGACTGTACAATATATTTAATGCATTTCTATAAAACTACAAAACATTGAATTAAATCGAGTTATTTTTGGTCAAATGACCACTCTTATCTCTTTTGTTATTAGTAAAGGACATTCTATTTTTTTTTTAATAAGACGCATTTACACCTTAATTAACATGACCATTCTAATAACCTATCCTAATTAATGTACTATATTTAACACATATAAGTAATGTTTATATGTACATATATGTTTTTTTCATTCAAGCTCTCGATCACCGCATTTCTCTCCTAAGCTCGCCATTGTATTATTTTGTAAATAATAAAAATTATTATTTTTTTTTAACACAAATAATTAATTTTGATTTAATTTAGCCTGTTAATAATATTTCAGTTCTGCTTAATCATCATATCAGCTTTAATCCACTCATCAATGGAAGCACCAAAGAAGCAATCCACAATACAGCGGCTTGAGGACAAATTCAAGGATAAACTTCACCAACCATGGATGACGCCGGATATACCTTCACAATATCCTAGAAAAGGGGAATACCCTTGCAAAGGGAAAATATGTAAAGTGCCTACAAAACATGTGCCAGGGTGTGATGACTGCCAATCTCAAATACCATTATAACAACCCTAACGACCTAGAAGCAAAAACAAATAAATATAATTGGTTGTTTCAGGCGTTACTTTGCGGAAATCCATATTAAAGGAAACTATTCAAAACTATTTTGCTTATAATTCCAGCTACAACATTCACGTCGAAGCGAAGCCGAAGCGACCGCACGTATCCTGATGATGCCACGTGAAGTGGCGAAATGCGTCGAGACAAGTTATTGAATGTTGTAGCGGGAATTATAAGCAAAATAATTTGAAATAGTTTCCTTTAAAACAAACAACATTAATAATAATATGCAACTTACTATCTTTAACCTAATAGTCCAAGAATATTAGTCAAATAAAGCAAGAATAAACTTGTACAAACCTTTATTTTGACACTCTTAAACTTGTCGTAAAACCTACTTATCGTAGGGTGTCCGCGTCTATAGATATTCCATGGTTAAAATTGAAAAAATCAATTTCTTTACACATTTCATGCTACTTGTATTTATATTATGAATATTGTAGAAGATTAAATTATTTACAATATTTGTAAATAATTTTGTGAATAAAGCCATAAATGTCCATATTAATGGTTTTATTTTTCCGGAAACCTTCTTGTTCTTGTCTGAATATGTGATTTTTTTCAAAGCTATTATAAATAACTTTTTCAATTATTTTGTAAAACACAGGAATTAATGCTATAGGTCTATAATTGTTAATATCGTCTCTTTTATTCTTTTTAAATAATGGTTAATTTGAAATGCAGTTTCCAGTTTGAAATGCATAAATTTGTATTAGGAAGTTGTTTAAACATTTATTTTATATCTTGAACCATTTACGAGCTAGAAAGCAGAGCACGCGCCTTATTTAGAATATCATCGTAGTGTCTGTTTGAAATAATGAAGTTAGTAAGTTACATAATACATGTTTGTGCAATTTGATAGACTTAATAGCGCCGTCCGGTGACAAGAACAGTGATCTGTTGGACAATCACTGTACCATGGTTTTAATGATAGATTCAAAACGCATTGATGTTTGACCAAAAAAATAATATGTTTTGTTTCCGATTCTTTCCTGTTATTATACCTGAAATTGTTGTTAAAAAAACAATGAAAAATATTATTATTATTAAATTTAATATCACACATTTATTCGTTTTGTACTTAATTAAATATAATTTTAAATAAAACATTGTTTATTAATAATCTATCTGGAACTTTAAGATTAATTTAAAATCTATAACAAAAGGCTACTTATTAAAAACAATATCCTATCGTTTGCCTTTATCTCGAACTAAACATCAGACTCGGGCACGTTATTCATTTGTTTCCACGGTACAAATTCCCGATTCAATCCTTTCTCTTTCAAAAAATATGGATAGTACATACCAGTGGCCAAATAATATATCCCTGTGGCACTCCTATTAGTTCCTAGCCCCATTATATTTGTTTCTATAGAATTATCATAACACAAGCTGTCTCTAGCCTGTTGAATGTCATTACATTTCAGTCCAATAAAAGCACCAGGAAATTTCAACGCTGCCTCCCAGAGGAACAGACTTCTAAAATGACTGCAGGTCGTGGTGCAAGGGAAAAAATTAATATCAGATGGCTGGAACTCTCCTCCATTGACATAAAAGTCCACATCACCCATCCTAGTAGCCATTCCAAAGCCATCGATATTTGTATGAATTACGTCTACAAAATCTGCATCAGACGCGTCTAATCTATCTTCAGGTCCAAGCGTCCTAAAACAAGGACCTGCTGGAGATAAAGCCGTTAATCTAGATATATTTCTACCGCTCAGTTTTTTGTAGTTTTTAGCTATATAACTGATTGTATGTCCACCTAAACTGAAACCTAAAAGTTCTAACTTCCCTGGATCCAAACCTAGGTCCGTCAACTGTATTAGAACTTCTGCTACGTACTTTCCAACTGGCTTCATTAGTTTTGTTGCTCTGAAAAAAGAAATTAATAATTTATAGTTTTCCTGTATATGATACCTTAGTCTTTATTACAAAATAATTCTATACTGTTTTCCAACAGTTGTTAATTAGTTAATTAATTTATAAATAAATAAAATGTATACTTCTTGGGGGAAAATATGAGTAGAGTGAGATGAAATAAATTTTCTAAAAATAAAAATGAAAAATAATTATCTTAGTTTTATTTTTCTTGTCCTAGTTCTAAATCCATATTATCGAGTAGAATCACTATAGCTTAGGCTCTGGTTATCCCAGTTGATATTGGCGGGATTATACCTTTAATAGTATAAATGTAATTTATAATAAATGATGACTAATCGCAGTACTATATTTATAGTGTTTATTTAATTAATTTCTTCTATATTCTACACAATATATATAAACTTGCTAAAGCATTCTCTATTACAGGGGTGGCTAAGCTTCTTGATAGTCCGAGCCATTTTTCAAAATTTGAAATTTTTCGCGCCGCAAGTTATTTAATATGTATTTGGAAAAAACGTTTCAAGATTAGTCCTTCATATTTGACTTAAGAAGATCAAACGTAATTTATCTTCCAAACAATATTTCACTTAGTTGGTATAATTACCTTAGTTGGCGAATCTTTTTTATTCACTGGATACGTTTGGTTGCTTTCATTGTCGCTAGATTCCCTAGACGTGTTGTGTCGTGCTAGGCGTCTCGTTCGAAACTATTTATGCATTGCTTTGCCGCTACTAATGCACATTTTTGAGAAGTGGTTGTTCTTCCCGCATAACCTACAGCGTTTGCCTCTGGCTGGACATTCCTCTAAATTATCGTGATAGTCTCCAAGGGTGTAGTTGTAAAGAAAACTGATAGATTGTTTCACTTTCTTCCCGATGTCTTTTTACAAAACACACTTTTTCCGAGAGTACGTACGTTTTCTTGCCATAATAATTGTTTAATACAATAATCCCAATCTTCAATATTGCATTTGAATAAAATATAAATGCAGTTTTAACATGAAAAGCTGTTTATTTTCAACCACAATGACATAAGTGACAATTGTATTTTAATTATGTCACAATTTTTATTCCCTTTGACGTGTTATGTCACGCCACACGGGAACCCGGTCGAACGGGATAAAAAGTATCTTATTTCCGTCTCCTGGTTCTAAGCTACCCCCTCACCAATTTTCAGCCAAATCGGTTCAGCCGTTCTTGAGTTATAAATAGTGCCACTAACACGGTTTTCCTTTATATCCAACGGGATAAAAAGTATCCTAAAGCCTTCCCCCGGCCCTAAGCTACCTCCCCACCAATTTTCAGCCAAATCGGTTCGGCCGTTCTTGAGTTATAATTAGTGTAACTAACACAACTTCCTTTTATATATATAGATGATGACTAATCGCAGTACTATATTTATAGTGTTTATTTAATTAATTTCTTCTATATTCTACACAATATATAATATATAAACTTGCAAAAGCATTCTCTATTACAGGGGTGGCTAAGCTTCTTGATAGTCCGAGCCATTTTTCAAAATTTGAAAAGTTTCGCAAGCCGCAATTAAATACGTATTTAAAAAACGTTGCGCATAGTCTTTCATATTTGTTGTCAGTAATTTAAATAACATTTTCAAATACAAACGGAACGATAATATTTTTTTAATATCACAAAAATGAAAAGGGAACTCCGGTACATTTATCGCGAGCCACAAATAATCCTTCAAAGAGCCGCAGCTTGGCCCCCCTGTTCTATTAGTTAACCTCCGTTAGGCATATTACTTCTTAGTCTAAAAAATACATTAAACAAAAGAATGTTAGTAACCCAACAGTATTAAATACTCACCTAAAATAATGTACAGTACTAAATTTATTATTATCAATTAATATAACATTATAACCGAGATCTTCATATAGATTTGCAAACATCATGCTAATGGGAAAATTTGTACTGTCCAAATATCCAATGGCCAATAGCATCGTTTTTCTGAAAATTAAAAAAAAACATTCTAAGTTAAAAAAAATATCAATGCCTTAATAACTGTCCCTTCAAGATGTTATCGCTATTTATTTCTACATGAATTTGGACTTAAACTTGATTAATCGTAAAATTAATCTCAAAATATAATATAAAATCATGTTTAGAGGTATTTTAATTCAAACAACTTTGATTTAGGTTATTGTATTTACTAAAGCAAATATATTTTTAAGATAAACGTTTTGGAGCTTCTAATGTCTGCTACAGATGCTATGATGTATGGACCAGCATGTAACTGAGATGTTCTATAATGTTTTAGAATAATGATAGCACTGCCATGCTATACGCAAAAGGACCTGCTGCTTGCATATATTATAAGTTACTGACATATTGAGTATAACTGACTTTCATGAAAAATAATTCTGTAAGAGTACCTATTAAAATCAATTCTAGGATCGGTGGCAATTTTTGTAGCTGTCCAGTAATTATATTTCTTCCTTGTCCGACCATTTCCTTGGACCACAAAGAAAAGGTATTTCAAATTGTTTTTGGTTATTGTTACTGATTTTTTGGATTCTGGACCTGAAAAGAGATGATTACACGATTCTATTTACTATTCACATTTAACTTATATTACAGAAAGAAACAATTAATTATTATCGCACTTATTTCGACATTTCGAAAGTTTTACAGCCATCGAGGTTGTGGCGAAAACGATGAGTGTGTAAATATTTCAAAATATCAGATTAAGATAATTAAATATAAATGCAATAGTAAGCCACGAAAACATTTTTAACTTAGTTAAATCATTTTCGAGAATATCCTAAGACAACACTGCAATATCAATTCAATTAAAACAAGTCACAGCACTACGCGTGATGCACAGCACTAGAGCGTCCATGTGGTAAGTTGTAGTTGGGTAGGTTATGCATAAACTAAACTTACAATAGGACATAAGTCCGACGGGATATCCTTCATTACTTCTCAAATTGCAAAAACAAAAGCAAACAAACACAAGCATTATAAAAACACACGTACACAAGCGCATTTTTTGAAGTAAAATTTAAAACAATAGTTTATAGTAAACATTGTCAAATTTTCGCGCCATAAGTTTTTTTAATAGGCACAGCCGTATATGGCAATGGTTTAGTTGGAACTGGATGTTAGTTACTAAAAGAGGTGGTAAAATAGGAAATTATAGTCAGAGAGGTAGCGGTTGGAATTTAAAAAATATATATATACATTTACAACAATATAAACTATGGGAGAAAAGAATTAATGCCTTCACTTAGCAGTGGAATAATAATTACGAGTATAGAGAAAGAATATGCATTCATTCTTTCTATTAAACGTAAAATCATTTGGATATCATTGGTAATAAAACAAATAATTTAACTCGTAGTCACGTGAAGAACTAATCAATCCCTATGTGCATTATTTGAAACCTTATGTTGGAATAAGTGTTTCCTAATATACTTCGATTTACATTCTTAATTTGTACTAAGAAGAGAATAATCGAGTCATAACCATCGAGTTAAATATACTAGAGAAGTTATGTCAAAAATAAAACGCTAGCTAGTAGCTTGTAAACTAGATGGAACTCTGTATTTTTTATGCATGACGCCAACTCTTTGAGTAATAATTAGTGATACTAACATATACCTAGACCAAGTGAGAGGGGAATGCCTTTGGAACGAACTTGGTGATTAAGTGTCCTTGAAAGTCAACTTGTTGTAATTTTAGATCAGATTAAATTCTTACTCAGATCTAAGCCATAGATATATGTCAAAGTTAATTTGACTATTAACATGCACGTGGGAGCCGGCATAGCGATGATGGAGGCGGTACTGTGATGGTATCTTAAAGTTCAACCTCATCTGATAGATTTCCACGAGTGAGGTCGAGGCCAAGACACATCTATAAGCAGACCTAAGACTCTTATATGGATTTTGACTGAATACTTTTAGTTCACCTTGTCACCTGTAGGTTTGTTTTGTATTAATTAAAGTAAACTCGAATATAAAATATTATCTGTACGATAGATTTCACGTTTGAGAAATTTCTATCGAAAACCATACATAAAATTATATCCAACAATCCTATCTAACTTATCCTTGTAAAAAAGGATAAAATTATTATGTTAGCATAAAACCTTCTCGGCCTCTCCAACGACCATGACAGGGCTCTACTTAATAGAAAAACCAGTCCTCCTCGACACATACCTCTGAGGAAGTCCGCAACGTCGCGTCGTGTGTCGCGCGTTAAGGCAATAATACATTAAGTTTTCTTAGAAATTTAATTTTCGAAAAAATGTAGGCACACATTAATTATTAAATAGCTATTAAGCAATCTGCACTAACAAGTTTTGTATTTCCTATTAGCTTTGAAAAGTTGCGGTACCCTGGTATGGAGGCACCTCATAAGATTTCATGCGTAATGCGACCATGTATACATACAGTTATACATATTATTACAGTATTATATGTGTTTGTACCTTAAAAGAACGGAAGTTTAGGCAATCCTGCAGTTAATGGGTTAAAATTGGCAATCGTAATGACATAAATTACAATAATTACCCACTCCGAGTGCGTGACATTTTTTTGTAATAGCTTTGCCTGTGCCTTTTATGTCATTTGATTCTAATCGGCTTTTTATGCTTTAAAAAGTTTAATTATTAGATAAAAGCCAGTATATATGTATAATGGATTTGAATTTTCTAAGAGTTCTGCCATATTTTTCACACTAGCAACACTATAAACGAAATGTCAAATTGTCGCAATGACGCAGGCTGGGCAAGTGTCAAATTAGTTCGCGAGGTGGAAAACCTTGGACGGTGCCCGCGGTTCCTTTACAAATATTATTCAAAATGGTGTGCAATTCACGTACAATTGAAATAAAATAACATAGGCTCACTAACAACCGCTGTCTTCTTAGCAAAAAAAGCAACTATATCATATAAGAAACAGTGAAATAACAGTCGCGAAATCGCATTATCTTTTGGTGCAGAAATAAATATTGAATCATTATTTTTAAAAGTCGTTTTTTTGCGTGTGTTTTGTTTGTGGGCCGCTAGTTTCTTATGGGACCTTACGTAAGTATAGAAGAATGTATTTTTTGTTATTAAACAATGTCAGTTTGTCCTTGGAATCATAATTTTCGTATATAATAATTGGTTACGAGTGTAATGTACTTTTAATCCAAATTGCGAGGTTTAATTCGCGTTATACACATTAAATTAACTATTACAAACGCGGTGAAGGTAATAATGATGAAATGATATGAAGAAATCCTGAACAACTACAATAATTTTGTGTTATTTTTAGTTTTTATTATAATAGTAAAGTTTTTACGATCCGTGATTCATAATGTGAGAAGACATAGAAATTTTACTTATTTACATACAGATAAAAATATGAGGAAAACACATTTTTAATACCAATACTAGGCATAACTATTGCTTATGTCCCTGAGACTTTTTCTTATAAATAAAGTACAAAGGTAAACTACATATATACTAATCTTTAGACTAGAACGAAACTCACGCCATAGAGTTATGATCTTCACCTCCTTCATGCGCATGATTGACAACCCTCTGCAATGACATCACAAATCAAAAAAACACCCTCAGTCACACATAATTAAAAACAAAAATTAAATAAATAATCTACACATTAAATATTATATTGACACTATTTTTGACTAATACTATATTATAATACTCAGTGGTGGCCTTACCCATTGTGATCCGGGCGGCAGCTCTTTGTCCTTCTTGAAAAGTATGTGTGCGAAAGTATATCTAGTTGTTTGGTTTAGGTATTACACATATTCAGTTCCTCGCACAATTCATGTCCATCAATATCACATTGTATATATTCTATATTTTTTTAAATTTGCTTGGGTTGTTGCGCGAGGCCCCTGCAAGAGCGAGGCCCCTGCAAGAGCGAGGCCCCAGGCGATTGCCTCGTTCGCCACCCCCAAAGGCCTCCACTGATAATACTTAACACTGCTTAAAGGATTCAGAAATATATTTAGTTCTCGAAACGGTTATATTCCCTTCAGGTTTTATAGTGGGAACTAAAAAAAATTTTTAACTTAAAAACATTATTCCGAAGACCTATCATATGTATTTTGTCTATTATAATCTGAAGTTTTGAAAGCTTTACAGGCCACATTTGCAAAGAAAGACCATAAGTCTTTTAAATTAATAAACCTATACTTAGGTATAGGTAGGTATAGGTAGTATCCTCAAGGCCATGTGTGAGGACAGACAGCATGGATGAGGTAAAAGTGGTGTGTGAAAAGATAGTTGGTTCTCCAAGGTCTCTGCTTACCCTTAAGAAGTCTAGAGTCTGGCGTAAACATAATGTTGTGTGTAAAATATAAAGACAATAATTTAATATGTTTTTTATTATCAACAAAGACATATTCTTGGCAAGGCATTAGAATGCTTATAAAATACAATAAAGGTTACTTACCTTTGTATTTTAATTCGATTTTTACTTCCTCTTCAAACAACTATAGACATTATCTGCGTTGTAATAAAGCGTATAATCCTATGCAAATAAAAGTGTATTGTCACTTATATGTATGCAATTTTAACTCTTATTGTCGGAAATGTTGAACAGCTTTTAAATTTAAAAAAGCAAGATGGCTACCATTCAAATAATTATTGCCATGTGTATTAGTTGTATTAAAGATTTTATAAGGAAGTAATTTTAATGTAGATAAGTGATAAACCATAATGAGACGTATGTATTTTTTTTTATTTAGTATTGATTTATATAACTCCTAACACATATTTGAACTAGGTTTTAAACCTGTATTATTTTTGCATATGTATGTATTATATGTATATGACCACATTCCTTGAGTGGAGGCAACTGTTACTACCGAACCTATGCTGACTTGAGGGGTTAAATGTGCTCCATATAGATTGACAGGGTACAATTGGACCTGGTCACTAAATGGATGTTGCGCTTTTTTTTAACAGACCAGTATAAATATACGATCTAATTAATTTAGTATTATTTTAAAAGTTTGTATGTATGTCTGTTTTCAAATGTAACCTACTGAATGTATTTAGATAACAATTACTAAGTCTAAAGCAGTGATTCCCAAAGTGGTCCAGGTGGACGCGGCGGAAAAAAAAATTGGGGGTTCACAAATATTTATCTCCACAAAAATTTATCTGGTTTTGAAAATAACGAACAAAAATGTTGGTTTGGCTTTACCTATCAATGTAGCCAAATAATATTTCAAAATGGCGTGCGAGTTTTAGGCATATGGTAGAAATGTAGCAGCAGGGGCAATTTTGAAAGTGGTCCATAAGGAAAAAAAGTTTGGGAACCTCTGGTCAAAAGGATTATAGATCCAGTATTCTGAAGCCCATTACAGTATTAAGGGTTTGAAGAGTGATTATTGGTTTGTATTAACTAATATGTAATTTAATTTTATAATGTAAGTAGTAATATTTTTGATGCTTTTGTTTCATTGCGGTTATTCAGCTATTATTATTTTTCTTATCAATGCACTCACACTGACAATGGTTAGCTGCTAGATAATGTCAATGGTGCTAAGCTCCTGTATGTATTGTGTTTTTAAGTATTTTGATCCGCTGAATCCGAAATTTCTGAGGGTTTTTTGAAATTTACTTAAACTTTAAACAGCTAATGGTCGAAATAAACTTCAGATAAGTATTTAGCGAATCGAAATACATAAAATCATGCTTGGCTTGGGTCAAAAAAAAATTTTTACATCACCGAAAACGACGATTTTTGTCATTTTTTTTCGGTTTCTTAAAGTTTTCTCGAAATTTTGAGGGTGTACGAGTTTATATAAAATATATTGAGTCTCGTCAAAAGTGCAGAGTACTTTTTTTTGTGTGCCGGTGTTATTATTATTAAAGTTATATTAACAAATACTATATTGTTGAGGTTACAATAAGGTTTTTTGCGGCTTACGACCGCGTTTACGTTCTATTATTCTAAATATTTCAAAAGGTTCGTTTACATTTGTGTAAAAGTTTTTAGTAAAGTGTAGTTTGTTTTTTGAATTCATTTATTTCGAAAATTAAACTCGATAACATATTATTTTATGTATTGTATTATATGTATTTAGTTGTTGTATTTTTTTTTATCATGCAATACAAAGATTAGCTGGTAGACAATACAAATTGTACTAAGGTCGTCTATATATCATTTTGTGTAATAAATAATTATTGTTATTTTTACGGATTTTTTTTTATTAAGAGATCATCTTTAACGTTGATATACAAAATTAGTTTAAAAAGAACACGCGGCAACTGTCATTATTATATTTTATTATATTGTCGCGGTCGCCTCTACAAGCTGAAATGAAATGAAAATAGTTTAGCATAGGCACTAGAGGCGTGCGCTTGCTCATCGTTAGACTCTACAATGGCTTCGGAAAGGCGTATGACGAGAAGTAGACCACAAGAAACTCGTCAAAATACTTATTTAAGAAGATTTTAGGTTTTTAATACTGATGGGCTATAATAATGCGGATTAAAATGAATTGAAGATATATTTTATTTATTATTAAACTAAAGTAACAGTATGATTTTCCATGGTCCCACACTAGACAATGTCTTTCACGTGGGACCCATCACTTACTATGCAATAACTAACTATATTACAACTGCTTCTTTATCACAAGGCATTGTTGACAATAAAAGGAAAAGAAGAAAGACAGTGACAGAATAATTGTCAAAAACCTTAAAAAAAAAAGTATATTTAGCTTGTAGAATATAAATCAGCGGTTCTCAAACTTTTATGGCGAAGGAAAAAGCCTTAATATAATTATAAAAAACTGATTTATATGTATTTATAATTAATCATATTGCAATGTAATATTTAGTTGGAATATTTAGATGTAACCTTATAATCTTCATTTGGTAGGTATTTTTTGCAATATTTTAGCCCTAGGGCTCCGCGGAACACACTTTGAGAATGGCTGATATAAATAAATGACAGTTAAGTGTTCTAAATAGTTGTATTTGTAGTTAAAACATATATTTCTTGCTTTCAAATATAACTCATACTTACTAGCGACTAAATAATCGCTAGATATTGGTTACATCTTAAGATAATAATAAAAATGATCTCATTCAGGTCTGATGCATTCATTACCTCATTCCAGTAATCACTATTCAAATGTAATTTATAAGCAAAATAAATATAACGCCCACTTAATAATATAGCCTTTGTTGGTTTTTTTTAAATACTAAATTACTGGTTGTATCATTGCCATGGTAGGTTATTTTTTTTTGTATTGTATGTGGTAAGTTTAATTTAAAAAAAAATTATGTAAATGAATCTATGTTGTCGGTCATTGAAGTAGTGAATGATATGCAATTACTAATGTTTACAGTTTTTTTTTAAATTATAAAACTTGATGATTGAAACGTCACTTGACAATAAATGTATACATACATAATAGATTGTTTTATAACAGCAACTTAACATCGCATTTGTTTTCATTAATTAAATCCAATTTTTCGAATGGTTTGCAGCCATCGTGGGACTGCTGTGTGGTAAAAAAGTTACCATTTAAAACAAGACATATATTACAGCTACTTCATACTGTACCGATGTATTTCTTTTAAAACTAAAAACTTTCATTTATTATTTATATCTGTAAATTAATTCAATAAATCGTGTTTTAGATGTCAATTGAAATTCAAGTTAATTAAAATTTAAATTCATTAAAGTCAAGGACGAGTCGCAATGTGACCCACCAGAATTATGGGATGAATAATAAGAAACTGATCGTTGCTTCGGAATGATATTGGAAGTAGTCCGTCTTGTCTTCTGGATAGTGCAAATTCTTCTTAAAAAGTTAACATGAAGTGGTGGTCACATGTCGCACTGGCACAAAGAAATCTTACTACATAAAAGACACGTGGTGCTAAAACCGCATAAAAATTCTTATCAAAATCTTCATTAAATGATACCAAAATTCTTTATCGGCGAAGATAACTAGACATTATCAGAATAATTGTATCCCACTCGAGTTCGGTTTTATTATTTTTTTATTATGTCTTCTCGTTGTTGGTTAAAATTATTGTAACTGTTTAGTTTATTTATATTTTTACAATATCACGTTTTTAGTTTCCGTGTAATAGTCGTTGTGGTTTATTGTTTTAAGAGAATTATATTGTGTTATAAAAATTGATTTTAGTTTGTGTTTAGAAAATAAAATGCCGTTATTATGTGTTTAATAAAGTTTTAAAAAGAAAATGAAGAATCCATTTTTATTTATTAATTCAGGTATTTTATTTTTTTTGTTAGTTTTCTAAATTAGTTTTAGTATAGTACCGCAGTTAAAAACTAATAAAATGTGTCGTGGCCGAGTAATAGACTCTTAAATAATTAATTTGTACCTTCGTAAAATTGGTTCGGTACTATTTTTTTTAACACGCTTTTATTAGCTTGGGTTGTATGTATATATGTAACGGAATCTTTGAGCATAATTTTCACCAATTTCCAGAAGTCTGATTAATTTGAATCTTTGCATACGTATTAAGGATCGATGACAATGCAATAATTTAATAACAGTTTCCCATTATCCTCATTAGGACCGCCAGGATTTATAAATTCTTTTATAGATCCTGTGTAGTGGAGTAAAAGAGATAAAGCTAGCGCGCGTGTTTTTTTAGTTTTGTAAGCTATTTAATTATTTTTATATATGAACTTTGATCAGTATGATGCAAGCAGCTTAGTATAGACATTACATAAAACAAAAGAAGATAATTTAAAGCTGTTGACTGTTTAGAATCTCATCATAATGCCTGTATGGTTCATAAATGGAAACTATAATTCCATCGACCGTATATTGTGACTTGAAACGTTGCATTTGTTTCTACTCACTGTTATTTATTTTTTTCTTAATTTTTATTTATTTATTTCTTTTATATATTTTTTTCCTTTTTTAAATTTTAGTTGTATTTTGTAGTACTATACTGTTGTTATTTATTTATTTTAATTTTTAAAACTAAGACTTCAATTATCTTGAGCAAGCTGTCCTATCCTATAATTAAAATTTCATTAGGTTTGTAATGATAGAGATTATTTTTATAATATATTGTAGTTATGTTATTTTGCAGGGGGACTAAATAAATATATGTTAGGTACTGTCAATAACAAATATCATTCAGGTTTTTTTTAACTGATTAATTACTAACTAGTTTAATTGTTTTTAGTTGTTCAGTGGGCTTATCACGAATTTAGTCTGGCTTTCAAATCGAGCTGTCACAAGTAAAACGGTTCCGTTAGCAATCGGGATCATGAATTTTTACTAACGACTAACGAGCACCAGCAATCTATCAAATGAACGAAAGATCGAGACGTTCGAAAATTAACTAAAATATTGTAGTTCCAAATCCGCACGCGGTGGCGCTGCTCAAATTTCCATACAAATCGCTTGAAGCGAACTCGGTTCGAAAGCCAGACTAAAATTCGTGATAAGCCCACAGATGTAAAGTGACCCTAGTCGCATATAGGGATTAGCATGAAGGTAGATCCCGTGCTAGATCTAATTCTAGTGCTATCCTTGAAAGCGAGGGATATTTTCTATTCCATTATGTTACAAGGCTATATGAATAATGTATCTGGCGTTGTGCCATTCAAGTTTTGCTTACTTAAAGACGTTAATTTATTAATTTTCGATTTTAGTTCGAAAATTGTGTTTTTTCGAAGATACATTTGATATTTTATACAACAGTCCTTGGGTTTTATTAATTAACGACGTTATATGAGAAATTTTAATTATAAATAAAGCTTCCACTATGCCTGCTCTTGAATTGGTCATGAACAAAACAAGTTGAAACGCCATCTCTCCCCAAACAACAATCGTAGATAGTGATATATATTATATGATTAAAATATGTAAATATTTGCTTCTGGTCTGGTTACTATATGTTTAATATTAATTTTCAGTACAATTAAGATGGTGGCTCTCCGGTCAGTGTAGCGAGAAGAGAAAGATGTCCACGCAGAGTGGACTAAAACATGCGGCAACTGAGCCCGGACAGCTGGTATCTAAACGTGAGTAAATATGCTTAGTGTCTACATTGTGTTCCTTTCCATTACTGTTAAATGTTTTTAAGAGATATGAGTTTACGAATCCAAAATTTAAAGATATAACCCTTAATAAAAGTCCATTAAATATTTTACTATCGCGTTTGTTTTGTTTTATTTTATTTTAATCCGTGACGTTGGGAAAACAAACAAGTTCTTAAAGAAAATATCTCAAATAAAAAGTATTCTAAATTTAAATTTGTTGTATTTTTTATTTGGTAATATACAGTAATGCCCCGCTTTACGCGAGGGATACGTTCCGGAAAAAATCGCGTTAACTGAAATTCCCGCGACCATAGAGAAGTTGATGACTACATTAAGTTTATACGCACTCTTTCGCGTGATTTAATAATAAATTTGAATTTCGTGTTATGGTGAAACCACACATAACGGGGTCGCGTAAAGCGGGGTATTATATATATATTATATATTATATATATATATATAATAATAAATAAATTTAAAAAAAAGTACAATGGCGAACTTAACTTATCAGATCCTAGGTATTTTTATAATAATTCTCTTAACCTCTGTCTATCCTAATTATTAAGAGTATATACTAAAAAGTATGTACAACGTAAACTTTGCGACCTTGTTACAAGCAATGTGCAGTAATATAAATTTTGGACGAGGCCCAGATTCACGGATAACAGAATACTTATGTTAGTATATACCTACCTACCTACCTATATGTATGTATGTATACATGTATAAACAAATTATTTTGTTCAGAATCGACCTTATGTATTCGATCCATTGTTTTTGTTATATTTTAGAAAACGGTGTTTAATGACTTCTATCTGCACATAGCTCTTGTCAATCAGGGGAAGGCAGCTAAAGGTCATGAAAATTTCTGATTTTTTTATAGCGTTATAACAATTTGCCAGCGTGAATATTGTGTATCACGTGTTATTCATAATTGACACAAAATAATCAAGTCACACTCAACTCAAAAATAGGGCATACACATAGGGCACATTACGCGTTCTGCTATTTTGATTCATACCATATGTATCTTTAACTCTAGAAAGACGTTATTTAAAGACGATTCAGATGATTTCAATGTTTTATATTATATGACATATCTAGAAAATTAATAAGTTTAGGATAACAATTTAAGATCAATAACGTAATCTAATGCCCACCAAAACTTCAGTCTCATACTTACCTCTGTTTCATTCACTTTTTTGATAATGGTGTACACAATTAACATTGGCAATTAAGATATATGTAAAGAAGAGGGTAGATAAAAATGTATTTTACTAAAATCGCGTTTCAGGTGAACGCCGCCCGCGTGGAACGGCGAACAGGGCATCAGTACTCCGTCGGGCACCGTCAGATTCCGACTGTTCGGGCGAGACGGCCTCCCTTTCCGCTGACAGCGCTGAGAGAGCTCCCAGGGCTCCCACACTGCCTACTAGAACGACTAAGAATCGGAGGTGAGGTTCCTGTCAAATGAATCTTTAATAAATTTCTAGAAGTTCTAGTACTTACTCTGGAACACTTCCGGGCCCGTAATCATTCACGAAATTACGGATTTGACAGCGACATCACGACAGGACTTTTTACAGGCTTATATGTCAAAATTCACGTAAGATACAGAGGTGACGGCCGTATCACGAAACATCAAATATGCCTGAGTAGCCCCCAGGTACAAGCCCAATAGTATATAAATTGTAATTTTACTTTATAAATTTCAGTCGTCGCCGTGGTAGCGAATGGGAGGTGTTAGAAGGCCTAAAGGATGGTCAGAGGTTCGACAAACGTCCGGAGGTTATGAATGGATATCTTCATAAGAAAAGAAAATGGCCACTAAAGGGTTGGCACAAGGTTGGTCACTTTTGTTTTACTTATTATTAAGTAGATTTGTTTTATATTATAATGGTAGTAATATTTTTTTTAGCGTTTCTTCGTAGTGGATGGAGGTATTTTAGTATACGCACGCAGCGCGACGGACGTGGCTCGCGGTCGGCTGCACGGCTCCGTGGACGTCGGACTCTCCGTGATTTCAGCCAAACAGCGGCGGAGACGTATAGACATAGATGCTGATGAATTTATATATCATTTGCGAGCAAAAACACCTGAGACGTTCCGCACTTGGTTAAATGTACTGAAGGCTCATAGGTACGTTAGTAGCTGTAAATAGTACGCGCGAGTTTATTGCTGAGGCGAAAGGATTACAAGGCGCCTCATGACCTGACGTCGATCAACTCGCGCGCATACAACACAATTTTCTTGATTACTTTTTATTTTAGTGCCTTGTATGTATCATATGTGCTGAGATTGGTATTGTACGAGATTTTTACAAGATTTAAACAGGGGTGGTCTCGGTTATGTATATAAATGGTTAGATTTAATTTCCGGTCACAGTATATTATGTAGCCTACCATATAGCCACGTTCTGTTCTTTTGTTAAGCTAGTGTGTGGTCGGTGGATGTAGACAACTGCTGTTATATACAGATGTCTGAGTGCAATAGTCATTTCTGCTATGTTGAATTGAGTTGAATGTGCTCCATCCAGGTTGACAGGATAGAATGGACTGTATTTATTAATTTTAGATTTTTTGTCTTAATTAGTTGCAAGTGTAATATGTAAATATCTTTTCAGATTATATCGTCAACATTTGTTAACATTTGGTGCTAGAGAGGCTGTACCTAAGATACACCCACCACTTGAGGATTTATCACCTATAGATGGTAATTTGTTTTAATTGTACAGATTTCTAGTTTTTACTAGTTTGAGCTATGCACTTTTTATCGCATACCATACTATGTTTTGCTGCAGTCGGTTCACTTATGTTGAATTCCGCATGGAAATTGCTTTGTTTTTTGTTTTTCAATTAAAAATAAATATTCATTAGTCAGACCCACTGTCCATTGACGCGTATTTATCGTTTAAACTTGTACAAGTACCTGTTTGGTGTTGCTAGATCTTTTATGGTACTACGTTAGTACTAAAAATTAAGATTGCTCAATACTAAAATGTATATCAAGCTTAAATAATGAATACGTTGGTTTGTGTAGAAACTAGGCTTAAATGTTTCATTTCATTAGGTTGCATTAGTCCCACATCACACATTCGTGGTCCACAAGCCGGATTTGTGTCCGGGACACCTGGTGGACGACTGGCTTCATGGCAAGTTGGTGAGTCACATTCAGTTCATATACACATCTCTAATTACGATTTTTTCAATAGATAATGGCAAAAATCATCTAGTTCCACGTAGTAGTACTAGATGGCGCTAGTGTTGTTTAAGAACGTCTGTTGGTGACAATATGGCGAAGCGAGGTGGATTTATCTAAATAATACCAAGGCAATGTAACAGATGGTCTTGGCTTCTTCCCAATTAGACCAGTTCACTGTACCATACTATTTCGTGTCAATAATAAAATGCTAATATTTAAAAATTTAAACATTATCGCCTACTTGTAAATTGCCTCATCTTGGATACTTTTGAAATCACTTTTTTTTTCAACATGTACAGTAAGTAGTACCTCGATATACGAGTGCCCTAACATATGCGTTTTGAGATACGAGTCGACCGAGCGAGCGATATTTTGCTTTGAAATACGAGGAATTTACGGCACATTACACCGCCGCACACGCATTCGCAGTAGCATGCGGTGCTTTGAGATACGAGCAAGGTTACGGAACGAATTAAACTCGTATGTCGAGGCACCACTGTACTAGAATTCCACACTTCTGGAATCTGTTCTTTTCACCTTAATACTGGAAAGTTCACAAATTGTAGTTAGTGGAGTCAGACTCGACGTTTATAATGGTTAGAAGTATGTCAGTGTAGTGGGAGTAGATTGTCATTTATTATGTAATTGGTGTCTATTACAGAGTCGGGTAGTCCATTAGACAGTGTGTCGAGAGAGTTAAGTCAAGCGCAGTTGAGTATACAGCAATTGCAACGGTTACTGGACGCCTTGGAGTTACAGCATCAAGTACACCACGACACTGATGTAAGTATTAATATCTGCGACCACGATAGCTGTAAAGCATCTGAAACTCTTAAATGCATGATCATTTATTTTGAATTTAAAAATAAAGTATATTATAGGAAATTTGTCATAGATTACGTAAAAATTTAAAAAAATACAGGTAATAATAAAGAATATATACGCAGATACTCAGGTTTTTGAATAAAGTTACGTGAAAATGAATGTAGACAATTGGCAACAAGGGTTAAAACAATCAATGATAAACGCGATAGTAGATTAGGTCAATACTGTTCACGAGCAACTGAAGACAACACTTCGATATCTATTAATCTGTGTTCATTTGCTTTTTGCAACCAATTATTGGTCAACATTTAATGTTACATTTTGTATGTGAAAGAATAAAGGCGTAAGGTTGTCAAAGATACTAACAAATACACGGTTTGTTTTCCAGGTTTCATTAGAAGGTGCTTCGCCAAATGTTAAGAAGGATAGGAGAAAATTTGGTCTAAGAAAGAAAAAGTCGAACAGCAAATGTGCTTCTGTCGAATTGGCACCACCTCATGTCGATGGCTCCACTTCTCACATGGTAATTGTCATATTTAATGAACATACCAAGCAAGTTTAAATCCTTATGATGATTGAATTATGTTGGGCCTAACCCGGCGGCACTGCAATGCCGGGAAGACCCGTGACGGGAGCGGAGCGAGCCCCTGACATCCCGTCGACTTACAAAAATCAGTTTAATATACTGGTCCCGCAATGCGGGAACTTTCAGATATTAAGCTGAAAAGAACAGATACTACACTTTGATCTTAGCCAAAAGGCCGAGAAGCGATACCGTAATAACGTATTGCTACTACTATCAACTATGAACGCGGCCAAACGACTCGACGTTCTTAAACAACACTAACGCCATCTAGTACCATGACGTGGAACTAGACAACTATACATTTTAAACAACACTAACGCCATCTATTTTCTTGTCACCAGGCTCTATCAGCATTGACGGCGCCACCTTCTCCCGGTGGGGGAGCATCATCTGTCCCTAATTCTGCAGCTTCATTGCCAATAGGTAATTAAATTATATATTACAGTATAGAGCTGGCTTAAAGCCTATACACATAAATCTCCTAGGAAGATTACAAAATTTGATCGGTGAAAATCTTTTATTTGTTTATTTATTGGCTGTTTATATTGGCATGTTTTCTTCTATACTAATAATCTAATGCTACTGTTTCCTATTTATGGCCCCTTTGAAATAAATTCAAATATTTTCTTACTTTTAAAACTTTTTCCGGCGTACTATCGAGTGTTTTTTAAAATTTTCCATCGTGCTGTTGCGGCCATAATGGTCGTAAGTGTCGGATTAAAATATTTAAAAATTAACACGATATTAAGCCGGAATTTTAAAAATATTATTCTCTTATTATGTTACGTACTTACATGTAGTTTTTTTAAAACTTATCCATTCTCAATATCTAACCCAGTGATGCTCAACCTTTTTTTTTTTGTTGCGGCACTCAAAGAAAAAGATGAGTTTTAAAAATTTTAAATCATATTATTTAATAATATTAGCATTATTGTACATCTAAAGTTTGGTGGCACACTTAGAATTTGAGAATCACTGATCTAACCAATAAATAACCAATCTTATATATGACAACATTATATGAGCAACTTCTATATTTCTGTAATTACTGTGTTCTCTACAAGTCCTGCCATAAAAAGAATAGATTTTTATTTTTTGATCTTGTAATATGAATAAATGTAATAAATAATTATCACGAACGATTTGTGCGTACGTAACATAATTTTATATATTACCTTTGGTTTCTGTTTTCCAGCGTTTCTCTCTACATTTTTGGCATCTACTTTAGTTCGTAAGATATTTTATTTTCAAACCCCTAAGTTTTATATTTCCTTTTACTTTTTCTTAGATTTTGTTGGTTTTTTTTTAAATTAAAAATTTTCCGCTCGATTCACTTGCCCCTTTTTTCTGTGTATAGCTTGTTTCTGTTTGTTTTTAATTATCATAATTATGATATTAAATTGTTGTAAATGAAAATTCGTGTGTTTTTTGAACGTTCAATCTATGGTCCAAGCATACAGAAATAAGCTTTTCTTTCTCCACTGCGCTTAATGCAAACACCATCATACGATACATTAATACTATGAGTTTGGTACGACAAATAAAATACTCTACTCATTTACGTCAAAGCTGTATTATCAGTGGGCTTATCACGAATTTTAGTCTGGCTTTCGAATCGAGTTCGCTTCAAGCGATTTGTATGGAAATTTGAGCAGCGCCACCGCGTGTGCATTTGGAACTACAATATTTTAGACACTTTTTGTTAATTTTCGAACGTCTCGATCTTTCGTTCATTTGATAGATTGCTGGTGCTCGTTAGTCGTTAGTAAAAATTCATGATCCCGATTGCTAACGGATCCGTTTTACTTGTGACAGCTCGATTCGAAAGCCAGACTAAATTCGTGATAAGCCCACTGATGTCAGTTTAAAATAATTACACGTTAATAAAATTATTTTAAAAATAGAACAGTTGAGGTACTTCCTTGTTGAGGCAATTAGCAAGAAATCTATCAGCTGTCAATACATGGGAATAGCTTTTGTTTTTATTGGTCATCCTCTGATAGTTAACTACAAGTGTACTGATGTTTATTCTGTCTCTACCAAACTTATGGTCAATATATTGGGTTTACACGCATTTATATAGTCCTGGGGCAGATTAAAGTATAGTATACAAGCCATTGTTTTAATTCATTTGTATTCTTTCTTTTTTCCAATAATTTAGTTGCAATCGTACATGCAAAAATAATGACTTAAAGCTTTTATTGCTATATTTATATGTGGCGGTCGATTATACAAGCCGAAAATACTCATTTAAGAAGATTTGAGGTTTTGACGTTTAGTCTGTCAGTGCCATCTTTCTCGTTTCTTCTGGTCTTTTTATTGCCACAATGCATTGTGATAATTATATTTTGAATCCATTTAAAAAAATAAAAATACTCATTTTCAAGAAGATTTGAGGTTTTGACGTTTAGTCTGTCAGTGCCATCTTTCTTGTTTCTTCTGATCTTTTGATTGCCACAATGCATTGTGATAATTATATTTTTAATCCGTAAAAATCCGCAATATTATTTCACATAAGTTTCTGTAAATATATACACACGTTTCAATTTTAATCTAGGCCTAACTTACAAACTTTTGATTTAATAAATAGGTAGTCGTCTGTGGTTTTGTTACGATTGCGACATCTAATTTCAAACACTCGTGACGTCATATTAATTATAACTTCTATTAATTTCTTAATTAATTTATTGCACTTAATGTTTATGCTTTGGAAACACTCATGGGTCTTTCTTTATCTTACAAAAACGAACTGCATTTATTATTTATTTATTTATTTATATGTTAATATCAAATAAAAATAATTTTGAAATGTTACCAACTAAAACAATATTGAAGATTAATATTTAAAACAAAACATTTTACAGCAATGAAACTAATTAAAAAATCACCGTTTTAAAGTAATGTTAACACTAGGTTTATGGACGTTTTCTATATACCTACTTCTACTAAAACGCGTCAATTTGACGCGTATACCATATAGACAAGTTCAGTAATTCAACACTTTTAAAGAAAATAGACTTCAATATATATTTCCCTCGATCAATGAATAAAAGTCATACAAAGAGATAAAATAAAAATTTAAACAGTTTTTGGTAATTCTCTGATAAAAGTTAAAATGCGTCAAATTGACGCGTCCCGTAAACCTAGTGTTAATAATTTAAATACTTTTGTTTTTTAAATTTAGTTTGACATGTAGGAACGTTTATAGACTTCATTGTCGAAACTATGATTAATTAAATCATGTTCGAATACATCAATAATAACAAAGTAAACAAAGTTAAATACAGTCATAAACAAAAAAGTATATTCACATATTTAGGATTTTTTTCTTTCACACTTTAGTAGTGAAAACATTTGTTTAAATGTACAAATATTTTTGCAGTTGATTGTACAACCGCGAGACTAGACTTATTTGATATAAAATCTTAGAAGGAATATTGTTACATACAAAAATAGACGTGCTGTTGAATTCCAGAACAGAATGTTTAAATAGATAACGCTTATCAATGAATATGTTATCAATTTTTATCTTAATCTAGACTTAGTCATTACGGAGTCTGTGTGTAATGCAGAACACGATTTATCTTAAATATTCAGACGGAACAAAAATTTCATACTTTGTTTTGCTGACCGTAAATTTGCAATTTTTTTTTGTAAACCGTACTTTAAGTGTAGATACGAAATTTTGTATACCGTACGTTAGTATCTATTTCTGATGTCGACGTAGTGGTGAAGTGTCAAATAAAGTACAATAGAAGTAATGATGGAAAAATCATCGAGTGTTACGTGAATTGAATATTAAAAAATAATCAAAAATGTCATCTGATAGTGGAGGACTGTTGCTTCATATAGCTAGATATATATTTTTGAATATACAAACTGTAATAAGAGAATGCGAACAGCAGAGTGTTTTTTGTAAGTCATTTAGTTTTGTTACAAAAATATGATGAATGAAAATAAGAATCTAGTGATGAAGACTAAATACATGTATTTTAAAAATATATTTATTCTTCTTTAAGTAGTATATGTATGTATTTATGTATATTTTTTGTAATATTTTTTATTATTCATTTATATATATTATTTTATTTTATTAAATTCGCGATTTCCTACCCTTAGGTTGGTTGCCTGGTAGAGATACTCTACTCAGTGATAAGGCCGCCTTTTGTATTTTTTTTATTATTTTAATTTGTGCAATAAAGAGTTATTATTATTATTATTACATGTATTTTAAAAAATGTATTTTTTAAAGCAGTGTTTTTTAATCTGTGGGTCCTTACTCGGGGATCGCCGACTGAAAGAAAAACACAATAAAAACACAATTTTAGTGAGAAGAATGGGCTTGTTTATTTTTCAAAAGTTTATCAAATCGTGCTGCTATTTTTGAAACGTTAATAATCAAATCATTTCCTAATTGCAGTCTATTTCTTCTTTTAATTTCAATGTCTAAATGTAAATGACAAAGGGGGTCGCCAGAATTTTTCAATTTTTAAAGGGGCCGCGAAATCAAAAAGATTGAAAAACACTGGTTTAAAGTATCGATCTGAACTTAGATCTAATGCACTTGATTGGAAGTCATCTATCACGTAACAATTGACTGTCATACTGTTTAGTCATTTTTAAATACTTAATTGAATTGCAGTTTTCATAATCGCTGATCATTTTTTAATATCAGTGTATATTATAACCTATTTTTTAAATATTGCATTTTCTTCCTGCCCGTGTTTTATCAAATCACACATCAAAATACATCGCTAATCATGTTTCTTTGTCTAAAATTACAAAAACTCTTTCGCTTAATCGCGCGAATGTTTTGCAGCTTGTGCAGCAGCCAGACCTCAATCTCTACCTGGCGCGGAGACCCTAACAGGTGCAGCAGGACCGGCTTCTCTAACAAGCCTAACGCCAGATCAACAGTTACGTGAAGATTTTACTGTACTGGCTAAGGATTTAATAAAAAGTTTGAAGTCTGCACTTTCTACTATGGTAAGTGTATGTATACATATGAAATTTCTCAAGAAGATTCTGTTTACAATACATTTCTCTCTGTTACTTGCAGGTGTTGGAACGCGGTCGTCTCCGAGCGGCGATGGATGCTTCAGAGGCTGGTAATAATAATGGTAGTGCTATGCTTGCTGCTTTAAGAAGTAATTTAAATTCGGCCATACATCAAAATTCAGGTTTGTTTACAATTTGAATAATCTACGCAGTATCCGAAATAATGCACACATTAAACTGTTTTGCATTCTGGACCCATAAATGGTAATTAAGTTAAATGGTTTCGTTAATTATAATATAATGAAATATAAAGTTTATAACACAGAATTGCGGAATCGTTTGTCGCGGATACACGACGCGTCCGATTTGGCTGAAATTTCAAGTGTTGGACCCAATTCTGATGCGGTGAGTTTATTTGTTGTTAGCATAGCACAAATTCTTTGACCGCTAACTATGTTTAATTTTTATTGTTAATATTAATCAAATTTCTATAATTAAGTATTTTTTTAAAAAAATTCAGATTTCAAGACAATTTCAACAATCATTGAGCTATAGCTCGTCGTGTGTGTCTGCATCAGAATTCTTCGATGCTGAGGAGCATGAGGAGTTGAAACCTGATATCATTGATGCTGATCGGGTAACTATAAAGATCATATTTACATAATAGGACAATTGATATATATTACAAATCATATTTAATGTCTTTCAGGCTGGTGTAATAGAACTGGATGGAGATTCCTCATCAGAAGCAGGGTCATTAAGTAGCGAGGAAGGATCAGCTAGTTCTGATAATTCAGATGGTGCTTGTAAGTGACATTATACTAATATATTTGAAGGCAATAAAAATATCTTGTAGTTCCACGTCGTGATACTAGATGGCGGTAGTGTTGTTTAAGAACGTCGAGTCGTTTGGCCGCGCTCATAGTTGATAGTAGTAGCACTACGACTCCGCAGTATCGCTTCTCGGCCTTTTGGCTAAGATCAAAGTGTAGTATCTGTTCTTTTCAGCTTAATATCTGAAAGTTCCCGCATTGCGGGACCAGTATATTAAACTGATTTTTGTAAGTCGACGGGATGTCAGGGGCTCGCTCCGCTCCCGTCACGGGTCTTCCCGGCATTGCAGTGCCGCCGGGTTAGGCCCAACATAAATATATATCATTATCGTCGTTCATGGGACAAGCGTTGTCTTTGAGCGACGTTATTTCTAATTGTTCTCGATGGTCGGTGTGAAAGTAAATTGAGGTTTCATCTATTTCAGTATTGTCAGCTGAACCAAACACCTTAACACTTAACCAAAATGGGATAGATATAGAACAGTCAGGATGGATTCGGAGGAAGTGTCTGCCATGCCCGCGCCCTACGCCGGGGGGTCCGAGTCTATGGAATTTATTGTATAAAAATATTGGGAAGGATTTGAGTCAAATATCAATGCCAGTTACTATTAATGAACCACTGAATATGTTGCAAGTGAGTATTGTACAATTAATAAGCCGTAAGTAATGAGAGATGTTGACACCGAATCGTTTTTCTTTTCCCAGAGACTGTGCGAAGAATTAGAATACTCAGAGTTATTGGACGCGGCGTCAGAATGCAAAAGCCCGATCGAGAGGATGTCCCTCATTGCAGCATTCGCCGTGTCTGCGTACGCTGGTAGTGCCCACAGAGCTGCTTCGAAGCCGTTCAATCCATTGTTGGCTGAGACGTACGAGTGCATACGTGAAGATAGAGGGTTCAGGTTCATTTCCGAACAGGCACGTTTGACTGCTCTTATGTTATATTACACAACTATATTTAAATAAGTAAGCTACAGACAATAATATGGAATAGACTATTATCACAAAGAAAAACAACATTTATTCACATAATATATGTATATACTAACATAATAAATCCATTATGACGTAGACGAATAATAATAATAATCCTTTATTGCACTATAAAAAACACTGGCACAATGGCGAGCTTAATGCCATTTGGCATTCTCTATCAGCTAACCATTGGGAGATGAATGCGGTGATCGAGGTGCAATGTTAATTATTAAAAAATAAAATACACAAAAACAGAGTACATTACACATGCATGTAATATCAAAATATATCAATAAATACTTATATAAAATAAATTATATAGTTGATACATCATTATTCTGCGCGTCTAGTCTGCTTGAAGAATATATGCTGTATAGCGTGACATTATCATCTTATAAACTAATAGCTATAGTGATTGCCTGGAGTCTTGAACCCTGACTAGTGCGCTTATTACGAATTTAGTCTGGCTTTCGATCGGGCTGTCGGAGTAAAACGGATCCGTTAGCAATCGGGATCATGAATTTTTACTAACGACTAACGAGCACCAGCAATCTATCAAATGAACTAAAGATCGAGACGTTCGAAAATTAACAAAAAGTATCTAAAATATTGTAGTTCCAAATCCGCACGCATTGGCGCTTCTCAAATTTCCATTCAAATCGCTTGAAGCGAACTCGGTTCGAAAGCCAGACTAAAATTTGTGATAAGTCCATAGTTCTGGATCTTCTAATATAGTTCACATTGTAGGTGTCGCATCATCCTCCAATATCGGCTTGTCACGCCGAATCGTCAAAATGGTGTTTCTGGCAAGAGGCTCGAATCAAAACTAAATTTTGGGGCAAAAGCATGGAATTCCAACCGGCTGGAAGAGTACATGTCAAGTTAAACAGCACTGGTGATCATTATAGTTGGAATAAGGTATGCATATAATTGGTAATATACATATTTCAAATGGATACAGTTTTTGTAGGTATATAAGTAATAGAAAGAGTAACGATCGCGGTGTCGTGAACGGCAAAGGAGATATCTGCGTCCCTTTCACACATGCCTCGACTTTGACACGATAAGAATATAGTTATCCCTTTCTAATGATTGTTTCTTCCAGTGCAAAGTCCAATATGTATCCATTTGTCGACTTTACTTTTGTATGTTTCAGGTAACAACATGTGTTCACAATTTATTTGGTGGTCAAAGATGGGTCGATCAGTATGGCGACATGCATATTACGGCGCATGGGACTGATATTACATGCAAATTAAATTTTATCAAAGTAAGTATCACTACAGAAACTTGACAACCTAATTGTAGAAATTTGTCTATGGTATAAGTTGTCTATGCTCATAGAGTATTCTTAGATTTAATATCAGGTTACTATAAAAAAAATGTCAGTGAAATCAGCAAGTAAATAGATTGATTTTAATTTAAGACTTCAAATGTAGGCTAGCTCGTGGTCGACATCACGTCACGAAGTTCGTGGTATGATTACCAGTGGTGGGACGCGTGTTCGAGTTCAGGGTCGATGGTCTGAGGCGCTGTATGCTGGGGATCCGCCTGCTGCCAAATGCTTGTGGAGACCAGGTAAATTAACATTTTATCTATAATTAATTGTTTCAGGCGTTACTTTGTGGAAATCCATATTAAAGGAAATTATTTTGCTTATAATTCGCGCTACATTAGGTCGATGAAGGAAAATTCGGAAGCAAAGCCGAAGTGACCACACGTATCCTGATGATGCTACGTGAAGTTGCGAAATGCATCGAGACAAGTTATTGAAAGTTGGTCGTGTTTTAGGTGCGATGCCTCCTGAAAACGAGTTGTATTACGGTTTTACCAGATTCGCAATGGAGTTGAATGAACTAGAGCACGGAATGAGAGATGTGTTGCCACATACTGATACTAGATTAAGGTAAGCTTAGGACTCGGTGTTCAGTGATATTTGTTAATCAGAACATAATAAATTCAGGGTCCAGTCCGTGAATAATTTTTAATAATTCTATAGGATAATGTCAAAAATTTCGTTATGCTAGCCCACCTGCATATCTATGTTCACCATCCAGGTTGATGTCAGACTATGTGGTTATCAATTTACCGGGTTTGTGGTTATACCACCACTTTCAAATGTAATTGTAACCTAACCTTAAGAACCCAAAGTAGTTTGGGCATGAGAATAGTGTACCATGCTAATCTGTCTAGATTCATCACCTCAAGCCAGCATAGTGGGGGTGATTGTAGATGGTTGATGGTTGTGGACCTCGCTCTAGCTATATAAGAATCTGTTTGGTTTTAGAAGTCTTATGTGTCGTGTTATGCTTTCAGACCGGATCAGCGCGCTTTAGAAGAGGGTGACGTGGAAGCCGCTGAGAGATATAAACATCAGCTGGAACAAGCACAACGCGAGAGAAGAAGGAATGCTGATCATATACCTACTTGGTTTAGGTATGTGTTATTGTCTATACCTCGGCTTTTGATCTGAGTTAGCCCCTTCCCCCTCATCCCAACTCTTTCTCTTTCTCCAATATGTCAAATTAGTTGGTGTTTGCTCTAGAACTAGTTATTTTCATCCGTATTTGAATACTTTATCAATTGCAAGCCCATGTCTAAAATGAATACTTGTTTTGTGTGCCTGTTTTTGCTTTTGTCTGTACAACCGTGTGCCGTTCCTATTTCAAATATTTTACGTTTATTTTAGAAAATCATACGAAAGCGGCGAAGAGATGTGGGTGTTTAACGGTGAATATTGGAAGGCGCGCGAAGCTGGTTTCCCTGATAATAATGCTCCAGTGCTTTGGTGACGATTTCTTATTCAGGTGAATTTAATTAATAATAATATAAAAATTAAGCTATAGTGTTAATTGTGGCCATAATAATAGAATAATTATTAATAAAATTCTGTATATATTGAATGGATTTGAAGGATGTGATATTGGTATCCATAGTGTTCATTTCATACTGTTTAGAATACTAGACCCAGTATAGTCTATCAAGTGAAATTAAAATCGTTTATCAGCATAGGCACTAAAGGCGTGCGCTTGCTCATCGTTAGTCTCTCGTTAATCATAGCCTGTATATGAAATAATTTAAAAAAAAAGAAAGGATTTTGATCAATTCTGAATTTTATAAATTTATTAGATTTTCAGAGAAAAAAACGTTTTTACACACGCTAAACAAAAAAAAAGTAAATAATCTTTATATAAAATTTACCTATAGATAGTCACCTATATTTTTGGTTTATATTAAATATAAGTATATTTCTCTCATTGACTTATAATGTTTATCTATTTCAGTTGATAATACCTCAATATGAAGTGCTTTGCTGATCCGTCTCCGAGGTCTCATCTTTTTTTATTCGTATAACATCTAATTTCTTCTCTCCAAATCTTCAAATGCGTTTGCGTGCTTAATAGCCGACTAGACGCTTACAGAATACTAACGATGCTTCTTCTTCTGTTGTTAAATGACCTCAGATATCTTATAAAGGTATTTCTGTTAGTGTCAGGTATTCATACAATAATTTAAACAAATATATTGATAAATATAAGGAAAGTTCTGGAATAAAATCCAGCCCCTAAACGTCAATAGATTTCCTTATAATTTATTATCTGTATGACCAGATGAATGCCTGTTTTAGTTTAATTTTTCATAGTAAAATTTAGTTGTCACATTCAAGAGGGAAAAGTGTCCCATCTGAGCAGCGTCCCCTTGTGTGTTATGTTTTAGACAGTGCCATCTATGAATGGATAGTAGCGTCACTGCAATAGTGATAGAATCTAAATTAGTTGAATATTTTGTTATATATCAGAATTATATTCGTATTAATAGATAGTAATAAATCTTGTCAATTTTAGCTGGTAGTTTGTTAAATAAATTTAAATTTATTAATTGAAATTGTGCTGAATTGTGTGGAATTCTGGTCATGGAAATATGTTATAATTTATATATTGACGCAAGCTTGTTTATCATGAAATTGACTCTTGCCATTGAGAAATATATAATAGAGAAGCCAGATACTTGCTCGTTTGCTGAGAGAGAGTAGTAAGGAAATGGCTTAACGTTTGTATTGTACAAGTTAGTCATATTTGTTCTTGTATCCATGTTAGTACTCCAATTCAAACTCAAAGACCTTTTTATTTAATTTTCTTCCTTATGTCTTTTCTGCTATATTTAAACCAATGACCGCACACTATTTTCCATGTTCAGATATTTGAATGCACTAAGTTATATAATGTATATGTGCAATATTTTTTTTATTAAGTCGCAAATTATATTCCATTTTACGACAATAATTGTTGCTATTTTATTGAATTTATTGTATAAAAATAATTAGGTTTAATATAAATATATTTATAGTAATAATGTAAAACAATATATGAAATTAAATAAAACTCAATTGTAGAAATAAACGCCTCTAACATGAGCAATGTGTGGCAAATTTTGTAATATTTCATCTGGCAAGGATTTGTATTTGTCACTTTGACGTTTTGTATTTAGTTTATTAATTATATTGAAATTGATTTTTTCTGAATATTGACAGATGAAATAATTTGATATTGCCCGCTCTTTTCCGTGAACAGGATTCATTTGTCGGATTTTAGTTTACTATGAATTACGCAGTGGGACACGTTCATTTGCACGTCAGAAAACAATACAGTAAGTTTTCTCTTTCTAGTGACGTCATTATGTGTTCTTATTTCGAATCAACTGTCATTGAAATAAATATATGGAAGGGAAAATTGATACACAATTTTCTTGGCCGCCTGTGCCCATATAAATATGCCTGAGTAGATTTAACTAGCGGGTTTGACTAATATATGCCGTGAAAGCCTTAATTGCGTTTGTTATTTTCCTCTATAAACAGAAGGATGTAACACCAAAAGATTATATTTTTAAAAATATAATATTGAATGATTGTCTCTACATTGGTAGTTTGGTTCTTTGAAAATTTGTTATTAGTGAAATTACACCAAAAGTATTTTTAACACATTTCCCTACTCATAAATTCTATGAATAACTTATTTATTGTATATTAAAATGTAAAAGTTATATTAATATGAAATAAAATGTATTTCTGTGCCTCAATATTTGATGTAATTTTGTTTTAAGTGAATGTGTTAAAGATACACCTAAGAAAAATGTAGGGCACAGACAAACGTTTAATATTAATATTCAATACAGCCTTAATAAATAGCTTTATTGTAAGTATTTAATTGCTTAAAAGAAATTAAATTTAGTTTATAAGCAATGATTGTGGATAAGTGTAGAATTTAAAAAGGACTTTGTGTTGATGACGGGGAGTCTTTTGAAGACAACAAGTTTTTTTTAATTGATCACTTTATAATCAATGTTTAGAAATAGGTATCAAATGCGTTTATCCAGACTATTAAACAAAGTGTTCATTCATAATTTTTAAAATTAGAATGTTTTAAATAAAATAGTTCAATTTGATTAACTGGTTGATAAAAAAAAAATTTGTTTAGGGTCTAAAGAGTTCCCGTCATCTGCTGGTCCTTTCAGTAATTGGCTAGTGACTGTTACGTAGTATTGTTAGGTTTAAAAAATTATTACAAAATGTGATGTGAATTTATTTTTTTTAATAATAGATTTATCTAGTTAGGTGTTTTGTTTGTTAGTTACATTTATGTATGTTTTTTTTTGTTTGCCTCCAAATTATCCCTGAAGTATGAACCTAATTTGAATATAGAATTTATTTATCTTTGGAGGTAACTTCTAATAGTGTTGTGACATTTTGTTTTTTAAATATTTAAGATATATCGTATAAATATATTTTTGTTATTGATTACATTTATTATACATGTGGATTGTTTTAAAGTGTTTGACAGATAATATATATTGAATATATTGAGTTTTATTACGGGGCATAGACAATGTCTTGTCTGATTTAGATCATGGATTATGCTGTTTTTATACAAATGCATTAAATATTCTTTTTAGAAAAATTGTTCTACATTCATAAGTGCCTTTTATTAATATTATTTCATAATTATTATGTAGTTTTAATTAAATAAATTTCAAGTGGTGTTTGTACGATTTATGGGTTGATTCGAGTTACTTTTAAAAATTCTCTGCAAAACGTTAAATTAGGTCATTATGATTGTCAAAGGTGGTATGAAGTTTTTTATTTTATCTACGCGAATTTCGACTTAAATTTATTAAAAAGCCAAGTAAAATAGGTACTAAAATTGCTTTGAGGGCTTGGACGGTAAATTACATCTCTTATATTGTGTCACAAAAACAACTTTTTGCAGAGAATTAATAAAAAATATAACTGGATTTTGGAAGCCTAATATTAATTGTAGTTTTAAATGTGCTTATTAATAGCTAGCGTGCCGCGGGTTACCATTGTTTTAAGCTATACTTTTGCATTATGTTTTTGTTATTTATGATCTTGTTCTTGAGCTATTAATGATATTATTAAACAAAAATACCGTACTCAATTTTTTTATTTATTATCTCCACATCTTTTTCCTTAAATTATTAAACCGAAGGAAGAAAAACGGACCGAGATTCGCAAAAAAAGCGACATGTTTAAATATATCGCAATTTCTCTACATTCCCTATTACCTGACAAAATAAAATGTTACACATTTTAAATTGATTAGGAGGCAAATAGAGTCTTCCTAATTTAGTCTGGTTATACATTTAAGTGTTAAGGGGCACACCTAGTGTGAAATTTTCAAAAAATCGATTTTTTTTCCATATTTCGATAGGTTATACCTTTAAAAATAACATACTAAAATTTTAAATCGATATCTTAAATAGTTTTTGAGTTACAGCCATTTAAAAGAGTAGCCGCTCGGCAGTTAGATAGTTGCATTGGCTACGGGATATACCTGAGCTATTGTTCGGAGTCTGCCGTCTCTTCCAACCCTTGTAATACGATTCCGGTTTCTATTGTGAGTCTCCAGATATACAGAAATATATAAGTATAATTATTTCGGTATATTTTTCGTTTACTGCCACGTCACGTATTTTCGGAGCCGTTGTACCGAGTACTTCGTAAGTTAGCGCGTTTTATTTATTCTAAAATGAGTGAACAATCTCCCTATTCAGATAAAAAAGGAACTCACGATGTTCCCAGATACCGATCAAGAACAAGAAAACGAAAATTTACTGGAAACCAACATACATTTAAGCAATCTACGGCGAATACAAGTACGTCTGCAGAGAAACTATTGCATGATAATGACGAGAATATTGTGATTGACCCATCCCATGGATATTGTATTCTACAGTTTGTCTCAGTTTTTAGTGCAATCAGCAATTTAGTGGTGTGCAAAACTTGTCACAAGGAAATTACTTTTAATTAATTAAGTCCAATCATCATATTAATCAAGCGTTGCCAGATCTACGTCTTTTTACGTAGATCTACGTATTTTGAAGCCTTTCCTACGACCCTACGAACTTTAGTCCCAGATCTACGTATTTTCTATCAAAATTGTTAAAATTTGCAAAATAACATATCTCATTAGACTGAATGGTCATAATTTTCGTTACTTTCGCGAAAAAAGTTAATAAACGTTCCATTTCATACTAAAGCACACTCGCCTCGCTACTCAACACGTCGCGCTATTCATTTTAGAAACAAAGTGTCCATTCTATAGAATGGTGTCTCATGTGACTGTGTGAAACGAAACGTCTTGTAAGAGTGAAAAAAACAAATGTGATATATTCTTTTATTACGATAAATTCATTTTTGAATAAGGTTGAGCTTTCAAAAAATCCAAAATAAAAATCAAAAAAATGACGGAAACCTACGTATTTTCTAGAAAAATTCGAGTTGGCAACAATGTACGCGACGTTGACATTGGCAGAATTATCATTATTGCAAACGGTGAGCTTTTTTTGACATGAGTGTTTAGTGTGAGTTAAAATGCTGCCAGAATACTCGGCATTGGCAGAATTCTCTTCATTAGACATCTGAAGCCATTAATAAAAGAAGAAGAAGACGGTGAGAGGTCATTGATCACAAAAAGGGTTTTTACTATCTATCTGGCTACAGTCATGTTTATTTTTCATTGTCTGTGAGTAATAAAGATAATTTATCTGTAACAAGTTGTGGAATTTATTTAATAATGAATAACGCACAGTGCATAAAATGCAAACAAATTGGGTCAGTGGTGCTGCGAGGGAGAGACACGTACTGTGAGAGATGTTTCTTGACAAATGTTACTCATAAAGTTCGGTCTTCTTTGGGGAAAACAGGTTATTGAGATCGAATGAAAGAGTTTTGTTAGCGTTATCTGGTGGTTGTAGTTCTACAATTATGCTAGATATTATTCACGATGCTGTTCAATTGAATAATCATAAGAAACTGCGCGTGCAAGCTATTTGTGTTCATGTTATGGGTAAGCATTTGATATTAGCATACAAACGTGCATGGGCGTAGCCACAGTGGGGAGCTTGCCCCACCCTGGCTCTGACCTGTAAGGTACCCAATCAAACCTGAAAAACTTAATTATCTAGGTACTAACTACAATACTTAATATCCGTAAGAAAGTTCACACGAGTCGTCAGCCAACACAAAGAAAATTAACCAGGGTAAATAGTTTGATAGTTACATATTATTTTAGACTGCTGCCCCACCCTGAGCCCATGGCTGGTTACGCCCATGCAAACGTGCATCTTTTTTTTTACTTTTAGTAATTGGACTCCAATAGAGCGCTTTTACTCGTCAATACAAATATAAATGAAATAAATTTATTTATTTAATAAGATATTCATCTAATGTGTAATATGATTTTTGAATAAGTTTGCTTTTTATGATTTTCTTGAACTGACAATGACTGTGTCAGCACAGAGGTGGTATATTAAAGATATATTTTTCAGGTTGTGAGACGCCATTATTGCCTATCCAAAAGCAAACAACTAATGCTCAGAAATTAATAGAATTTTGTGAAGCTCTTGGTTTACAAATATACATTGCCCATATATCAACTCTAGATTTTGAAGATATAAGATCACCAAATGTTATACCTAAACTTGATAATGAAAATATAGAAAACATTAATCACATTTTGGTTAATATGACTCAAACAGCAAGAAGTGATTATATTTGCAAAATTAGAAGGAAAATGTTCATTAAATATGCTGTGAAATTAAATTGTGACTATGTGCTTGTTGGTGATTCTGCAGTAACAATGGCTTCTAATATGTTATCAGGAATAGTTGTTGGGAGAGGAAAACAGGTCCAATATGATGTAGTGAGTTATTTTGACATTTTTTATATTCAGATCCTTATGTAGTGCTAATCTTATTATGCTTCCCCCTTGTAATAGTTGTGATGTATGTAGCATAATAACATAAATAAAAATTGCAGGGATTTTGTGACTTTAGAAACAAAATTAACATCTTAAGACCAATGAAAGAAGTGACAATGGAGGAATTAAAAACTTATATAGAAATAAAAAAATTAGATGTTATAGAAAACCAAGAGTGCAATGAAAATAGTCTACAACATGCAATACTTTCCTTTGTACATGATTTACAAGGAAACTCTCAAGCAACTATATCTACTGTTTGTAAGACTGCTGATAAAATTGGTACACAAGATAATACTAAACAATTAGAAACACTAAGGGTTTGTGTTTTGTGTGAGGTGAGTTTTCTTTTAATTCTGATATAATTTTTTGAATAATATGCAAATTAAGCAAGTAACAATGCAAAAAAAGTAAATCTCGACAAAAATTTGGTGCTATCTTATGATCTCTCTGATTTTACGTCTATTGGCTTATAACAAAATGAAAACTTCAACAGCTTTGTCTTCAATGAAAATTGAGTTTTGGCATGATGATAACACAGCTTATTAAAAAATTAATGAATTCTCGGCTTTATCTTTTCCTCTTTATTTCAGAGCCCATTAAAATATGAAGATACTAAACTCACAGCATTGCATGCAACAAACTTTTCAAGAGCTATTTCAACTGATCCTCGACAATTCAATGACGAGACAAAAGTGGCAAATTACTTAGATTATAATAAACTGATGTTTCCTTTGATTGATGACGTCCTATGTTATGGATGTAGCCGTACACGTTCAGAAATGAAAGTTTCCGATTTGTTAACAAAATAAACTTGTCCTACATTATTTAAATTCTGTTTATGAAATTTTCACCTATTCAGAACTTTTATGAGGAAAATAAAAATTAAGTAAAATCAATTCAATTTATTAATAAAATTCCACATTAAACTTTATTAAATGCTGCGATGTCTACGCTTTGGACCTGAAACAAAAACAAATTACTATTATTTGCATCATCTCTTTGGGTTTAATGTGTTCATGGAGATTATATACGCACAAAGTCCTCAATTTTCTCAATTTCTTCAGTAAGCCAATCAATAGACACTTTATCATCTTCAACAACACACGAGATTTGAAGTTTGTGGATTCCATATGCAAGTGGCACCAGTTTAGCTGCACCCCACAACAGACCATCAATTGTGATCGCTCTTACAGCGCTTTCCATTGCTTTCATATCAGTTTCATCATCCCATGGTTTTACATCTAATATAATATTTGATTTTGCTATAAGAACTGGTTCTGAAAATGAAATTAAAGAATAAGGAGGTTAAGTAAATTGAAAACTTAGAAGCTAAGGTTAAATTTTATTTTTATTGAATAGATTACATTTGTATGCAAGATACTCACTTTTTGACTTCTTAGCATTGTATGCAGCCAGTCTTTCTTCACGTATACGGACAGCCTCGGCACTCTCCTCTTCATCATCAGAACCAAACAGATCTACTCCATCATCTGAATCTTCAGCAGGAGCTGCAGCAGCTGCACCCTGGTTTTAAAACGGAACTTTATAATGATTTACTAGAAAAACTTTTTGATTGTACCTATTACGAAATAAAGTGGTGATAGTAGTAATGTATCTGTATTCCTATTCAGTAATTCAAGAGATAAAAGGCAGATTTCTAAGTAATAGTAATGATCATTTTTATTCATCTGGCAACTGACTGTAATGGTTGTAAAGCAATGTCATTGAGACATCTGATTAAAATAATTAAAATGCGATAGTCAGCTGCTTAGTTTTAAAACTAGTTAATGATTTAACATTGCAAATAATCTCTAGAATAGTGATTTTAGTGAAAACACCTTAGCTGCTGTAGCATTTGTGGAAGATCCAACAGATTTCGATTCCAAATCTTGTACACGACTCAGAAGAGATGCAACTAGTTTTTTCAAATCACCAACAAGACTTATCAAATCTTTATTAGATTTCTCCAATGTATCAATCTTACTAATGAGTTCTGTATTAGGGACTACTGGTAAAGCTGTAACTTTGTTCATCTGAAAATAAAAACAATGATTTATAGTAATTATTTAGAAAATAAATAGCGCAAATTGAGGATATGGGTAGAGAAGCATTATCTAAAAAAACTACTTTGACTACCTAACATAAAAACAAATAAGCTCTAAGTAATAATAGTTCAATCAGTGGCTATTACTACAATAAGGGTAGGCACAGGTTATTTACTCACACATTCTAGTGAATTTTTGATATGTTGCCTTGCCTTAGCCACTTCATTTGCCAATGATGATTGAGATGACAAAGCTGGGCTTCTTTGCACCTAGAAATCACATTGAATTATAAATTCACAACAGTTAATTATATATACATTTTCATTTGTTATATTTCCTAGGTAACAAATACAATGTCAACCTTTTCATGAACTTTCTTTTTAGACTTTAATAATTTGAAAATATCATTTATAATAGACATTGAAGTGCAAAAAAGTAAATGTCAGTTTTGATTTTGTGAGTTGCATAGATTTGACTAGTTTTCTTTCTTCAATAACTACTAACAAATGTTCCAATCTTCGGTTTCAAGGTTTTTGGGTCCTGTATCCTATCCCATCAAATCAAGTAATAAAATTTACATAGGACACTATTAACAATGTTTTTCCTATAAATTCTTTCAACCTATTTTTGGAATGTGTCGATCAACTATAAGCAGATCTGTGGTGCAATGAGGTCTATTCAATACACATATTATCACTAGGACACAGAAACATTAGAGTTGGAGGTTTTTCGTCCTAGTCTAGATAAACCGCTAACTATTAAAAAATAATGTAATAGCACCTTTATCCTACATTTACCTCCAGCATATCTGTAAGTAGGTGTAATTGTAAGACTAACCTTTGCCAAAATTTCATAGTAATCACGTTCTGCGTCATTGTAAATGTTTTTTTCAACCCAAACTTTTTCATTGATTAAAGCGGCCATTGTCTCTGTAAGTTTAAATAGATAAAATAATAAAAGTTATAAAAAATTAAAGAAGTTTTTGCAGTTTGCTGGTGGGTACTTGATCTAACATCACAATTACGAAGGCTTCCAACATATTAATTAATAAATAAAAATAAACGAATTAAATAATAAAAGGTTTCTTGTATACGTTTTTATTAGAGTTTTTCAATGATTGCAACTAAAGTAATTCTAATAACTTAAAATAACCTCTGTTTCCTCCGGCAAGTAATAGCACACGTAGCAACTAATTCAAACGTCAAGAAAATACTAAAACGTTGACCGATTGTGTTGCCAATGTTGATGATTTTTCATCAAAAGCAAAAGGATCGTAGTCTATACAGCTCTATTAATGTATTTTTTCTTTTCTCTCTACTTTTATTATTTAAAATTAAGTACTGCATTTTTTAAAAAAAATTTGTAGTATAGTTTTTGATTGAACACATTTTTTTATTCGAATCACTTGCGCACGCATGCTTACGAACAATTTATAGATTTATTATTAACACATCACATTTATTATTAACTCTTATGTATTAATACTCGAAGATCCACAAGTTTATGAAAATAGTCAATAAATTGTCAATATTACTAAATTAATAGAGAGAGTAATCTCTTTTTGTAATAAGAAAATAGTTTGTTATAATATAAAAATTAGATGTAAATAAATCCTACTTATTCTCATTTTTAAATACATGGTCCACACACCTTCTTTATGAGCTGCTTTTTTTAACAGTTCCACTCACATCCATTTGTAAAATGTCATTCTGTGTGCCTAAATTTTTTAAAACTCAAACTCAACGTATTAAATTTAGCATATTATTGTGTAATATTCGTACCTACAGAAACAAAAATGTCTTTTATTTTATATTTTATCCGACTAAAGTCGATTTATGGACCTCGAACGCGCAGATTAGAATGTTAATCATTCCGTCGCAACCTCTGCTGTTTAAATAACGTAGGCGTCGTTGTAAAATGTAATATTTACCTATTTATTTATTCAGCATATCGCATAACTGCTAGGAATTTGGGTGTTGTTACTACCTAAAACTGTATTTTAATGTCAAGATGAAGCGTCGCTAGTTCAATTATGCCCAATCTTAATGTTTATCTCGATGGTTATGGCCGAGTGGTCCGAGCAGCTTATTATGCGTACTATTGTAAACTTGGTTCTGAGAAGTACTTAAATGGGCAGAGAAAGCTTCGAAATACGACTGTGTATCACATCCACTGACCACTGTCTCATCTAAATTTACAATTTAACGTATTATGTTTGTATATCAAGATTTATCTATTACAGTATTACATATATCTCAGAATTTGCACTATCTCGATGATCTTTCAACTTAGCAATCTCGCGTACGCTGTTAGATACGATATAAATGTTGTTTATTGCATACAGGCTACTAATTGTAGTAATATAATATTTTTAAAAGTAATTTAGTGACTTCCTAGATTTGTCATGTATGTAGTCTGAAACTCATTTTTACAGAGATAGTTTCATAGTAGAAAATAAAGTATAATTTCAGAAAGCATTTATTTCAAAATTCAGTAGTAGTAGAATTTTGGGAATAAAGAATCTGTAATTTTATAAACCCCATTATTTTAATTGATGGAACGTCCTAAATTGTGCAATCTTATATGATTATATAGTAGAATATCACAAGATTGTCCCTCGGTCATTCGAGTTTTATGTGAAATGATATTAAGTTGCATGAAAGTCGAATAAGGGAAGTTGCGTAAAGTTGGGCAATTGGTGCGTCGCAGGCCCCAGGCAATTTTGTAACGGCGACCGTCCGGTGACTGGTGGCTATGGCAGCACTCCTTTGCCTCTGGCGTTTAATATTCGTGTCAAGTATTTTTGCAGTACAGATTGCAGCTTTCGCGTCCTGGGACTTGCATGCCCTACTCGTGAGTCTAAACTTGTTTCCAAACCTTATTTCCACGAATTCTTATGATATTCGAATAGGAATCGGATCCTGTACCTCAAGCGATCGTCTATTTAGTGGCTACGAGCGTTAAGGTATATTGATGAGGGAGCCTGGAGAGGAGAGGCGGCATGTCGCGGAAGATAAATTCGTCGTTTTGGTGCGTGCGCGTAGATAGAGGGGCGCGCGGGGGCGAGGCGCGGCGCCGGCGCGCGGAGGCTGCTGCGCTCAGAGCACCTGCGCCCGCGCTCCGTAGCGCCGCACTCCGCGTGCTGATGCCCCCGCGCCGTGATTGAAGGTGGGTGATGCCGGGAAACGTCGGGGTCTGGCGGCATCGCGGCCCTCACTGCGAACGGCGCAACGCCCGGCTGGCGCAGGCAGCCGCCTCGGTCAGCCGGTTTTGTCATTTTGCCGGGCGGGCAGTGACGTCACGAGACTAGTTTAACACGTCTGCGTGACGACTTGCACCAGGACGCCTGTGCCGCCGCCCCCGACCTTCTGTCCCAGTGCAGTGACGTGCTTGTTTTGTTAATATATGCGGAAAGTGTGATGTGCAATGTTGTGTCGTACTGTTAAAGGCTCGTGTGGTTCCTGCTTGAATTTACCGAATCCAAGAGACCAATCAATATCACTCAACCCGGTCAGCTACCGCGCGCTCTTACAATTGGAATATGTTTGAATATTTTCTTAACCTTGCGAACAGAGCTTAAAAGTTTAATCGATGAAAGAGCTACATAATTATTTTAGTTGGCGAGAAATGTTTGCGACTTAAGTATTGCTGGTTGATTGTGTGGGTAATCCATGCATTTCATCCCACTCGACTGACCACTGACGTGTGTGCACGCCGTGTATGTGTATGTGTGTTACCGCGCGGACCTGTAGACATGTCGTGTATTAATAGCGCACGCACACATAGTCGGTCGCCGCAGAGCCTCCGTTCGTTTATTTTATTTTTCATCTTGTATAAAGCAACGCCATGCTCTTGGCAGCTCTGGAAAGTACCTCATATGTATGTCTGGTTCTAATATGAATCTCCCACGAAACTGAATTAATATTTAATATCAACTTATAAATTATACAACTGTTTGGGTACGATAACACCTGATTCCAAATATTTAACTATGATTGTGGCGTTGAACAAGTATAACCTGTTCTGTTGATGAATGACAGTGATTCGAGTTTGTACTATTTGCACCACAACTATCAAATAATAAGGATTTCAATGACTCTATAGTATAGGTACATAAACATTACAAAATTCCTTTCAAGTGTGCAACTTTATAAAATAGTTATTTAATTAATACATAAATAATATCAACTCTCATACTAATTTTAAAAATTACAGGAAGATAAATATCCATATTTGAAAGTCCATGAATATCCAAGATTGGTATTATTATAAATTGTATAATTCAATAACGCCAAAAAGAAACCCCTTCAATCCGGTTTATAAATTCTGGGAGTTACGTTTCCGTTTAAATCATTGTGCTGATTTTTTATTTTATTGCTATTTTTCATAATATTTTGTAAATTCTAAATATATCTAAATTTAAAAACAGACTAATGTTTATTTTAATACATATAATTGTTTGGAGCATTTTCTTCTTCGTTTTTTCAATTCAATTACAAACCTACTCACACAATAACTTATCCCAATGTTTACTATTTCCAATAATGTAATTATACAATATTATATATTAGTAAAGTTATTTAGTAACCATAAGTAATAATACTTAGTAGGAAACTTTGCTATTTACAAACATTTTTTAACAAAGCACCACATTTTAGAACGCTCGCACAAATGTAGAAACAAGCACGGCATTGTATATTTCACTTTAATGTTAAAACACAAGGAAAAAATACTATATATTGCTTATTCACTTAAGACTAATAATTTTTTAAATAATAAGCGAGTAGGTCATTTTTAACTTGTGATTTTATATTTTAATGCAATAAATGATCTACTAATAAGAAATATTTTTATTACCTTTGATAATTAGAATTAGTGACATTGTAATTGTAAGTTATTTACTGTTGTTTTACAAGTTATCTATTTGGTAATAGAGTAATACTTTTCAGATAGTACGTGAAGTATCCGTGAAAGGTGTCGGGGAGCGTTGTAGCGGCGGCGCGACATGTCGGTGTCCCCCGGTGCGACGCCGGGCGATCCGCGCTCACGATCTGCCGCCGCATCGCCTGTATCCGCACCGCGTTCGCCTGCACCAACTGTGCTCGCCACCATGACACCGGTGCAGCCTGCCCATGATTATTATCCCCATAAAGTCGAGATAGACTCTGACGATGGGTATCCTCCTGAAGCCCACTCATACAGACATTCGCCACACGAACTCGCTGCATATGCTCCCGAGAGTAAAGTGCCGGTCCAACCAGATGTTTACGATGAAGGCATGGATTCTATTAACGAAAAAACTCCAATTGACCTCATATACGAGGATGACAAACAGACTGTGATATATACGACGACTCCTGACCAGAAACGCGTGGAAATGATCAGTGGACAACTCGAAGACGGTCAGCTGCTTGCGAGTGGAGGTCAACTGGTGGATAGTGGTGTGTCTGTGGTGGTAGGAACGCACGGGCCTAACACTGTATTGGTGCTAGCTGATCATGCTCTCGATGATCTTGGACAAGTCATAACGATGCCCAGGTGAGTTACATTCCAACAAATATAAATTTTAAAAGTCACCATTTTACCATTAGATAAGATTTTGTGTCGGAGAGATCTGAGTGTAACGGTCGATTGCCGTGTTTGAAACGATCATGCGTGGGAGGTGCGACGCGCTCACCTTGAACTTGCCCAGAGAGGCTGCGGTGTGCCAACATGATACAAAACACATCTAGCCGGCCACGAGGTGTTCTAACATCTAGTCTGATAATATTAAACAAGTAGCTTGCAATATGCTAGTCATTCCAGTGTTTTAAACAGGTTCGATGCTTTTAAAATTTTGAATGTTTATTTCGCATTTTCAACAAGAATTAAAGCTGGTTCTATAATAGAATAAAAACGACATAGTTTAAAATGTAAATGAACTGAATCGATAAATCAAATTGTTCATAAAATTTGATCAAGTAGGTAGGTATACGTACATACATATAATTACATATTTACAGATTAAAGTAATTATAACCGTGCGAGAGAACATTAATGAATACGCGAATAATAACTACTCCACCTACCGTGCACACAATCGGTATCCAATATCCACATGTACCCACGCGGAGATAAAATAGTATTTCCATTAAAATCATTCTAATTCTTAGTCGAAGTATTTGAGTAGGAAGTGTTATTTAGTGATATGTTAACTTGTGTGTAAGAGTGTTGCAAGTGAGTTTTTTTTAAAATTCATTCAAGAACCCCCTCATCTTTTAATTGAAAATAATTTAACAATAAATAACAAACTTAATGAAACAATACATTTTCAATTTGTCATTGTTCTAGAGACGGCTCAGGTCTTAAAGTTAGGAGTGTTGTTGAGTCCCGATCGCCCGTCGTGCGCGTAGCTTTTTAATGATCAGTTTTTGTGAAGGCGATGGCCGCTACCACAAAACTCTGTCCCGCTTCCACCTTATTTTATTGCTTAGCACGCGGACTGAAGGGTTCTTAACATGGAATTGTGGTCGCAGGCAACTATTCCTTTCGGGGTATTTATGTTTATTTACTTCATAAAATATTTATAAGACTTCTAGTGCTCCAAACAAAGGGTGTACGTAGTCGATTTCACATCTCGTTCATTCATCTCCACGTTTAAGTATATTGCTTATTTTACCCTGCCGTTTTATCAAGATGTATTTGTTAATTTTAGTTATGTTATAAAGTAAATAATTAATATTTCATCAAAAAAATGGCAACTTGGAATGTCCAAATAGTCGTTTGATGTAAATTTTTGTTGTTTGTTTCTTTCTCGCCCACTATTTGAGGTTAGATTTCGTAATGTCCCTTCTCATATCTCTTTATGAATTCATTCATTAAAGAAATTCATGGCCCAAAATCTAAAAGATTTATTTTTTTATTTAGTAACATTATGGTTTCTATTCTATATTAAAACAATAATTTATACATTTTAATGTAATTTAAGTTGCAAGCAACGTAGTGCTTAGCTAAAACGCAATTTCTTCCATAAATTTTCCTTTATTAGGTACAGTGTGTTAATTAAACCCCAGAATATTATTTACCTTGTCCAATTCAGTGAAATCCTCTTGATAAACCCTTGCATACAACCCTTGCGAAGATAATAAAACCAGATCTAGATAATTACAATCTCTAATGAAAAAACTTTCACTCGTAATTTGAAATTGAATACTTTGTTTCTTCAAGACGCGTTATTTTTTTATTCGGCTACATAATGAATTTTAATAATTTATGTTATTTAAATGTTTAAACTTAAGTTATTTATTATAATCTAATATTATGATCTCACTCGCAGTTTATTAACATGGAGGCAGGAAAACGGAGTCACGATCGTGAGCCGATTGTCTCAAATTAATTTTAATATGATCAAATCTTATAGAAACATTAAGACAAACTATTTTAGAAACGAATATTTGATTTAATATTTTACTTTACCAAAATATATTAATAGGATATTTTGAAATGTTTAAAACTAACTCTTCATTCACTCAAAACATGAGTCTACCATTACCAACCTGTAGTTTAGTTTGTTCTGTTTTTACTATTAAGATTAAAGCGTCTAAAAAAAGCATTGAATTCATGCTTTTATTGAAGACTTTTAAAGCAACCGAGAGTAAGGCTGTATGTACGAGTTAAAGGAACGCACACATAGGGAATTCACGCTTGGGTTGTTCACACAAACACAAGCGCGTCTTTGTCGATGCGAGTCTCTCGATATGCTCCTTTATATCCTCATTTAATAATTAAATTTATTACAGTAATTGTGATATCTCTTGATAAATAAAATCTTTTAAATTCTCCGTCGATAGTTAAGAACAGAGGTTGTATTTGAAGCCCCCATCGTCCTTTCTACCTGATTCGATGTCCGAGAGCAAATAAAAAACGGTTTCCCCGCGTAAAGGGTTCACTTCCCATCACAAGGTTAAGGCACCTCTCAGGTACACACACCGGCGCGGGCGCACCAACACAGACACCTCTCTTTTACCAATAAACATGTATCGACGCAACTTTAGACATCGACGACGCAGCATCCTACAGAGATCACCACGGGGGATAAAATTTCTTTGAAGCGTAAGAATATAATGGATATATTATTTTATGGATTGATACTATCTCTCTCATCTGTTACCAAATGTTATGGTTTGCTGGTGTGTTGTGTTTAAATTTGCATTAAATTAATTAATTTTGATTATAGGATCATATTTAAGTAGATATGAACACGTACTATACAAACAGTGTTTTTTTATAATCTGCGTGTAATTACACTTCCTTAATACGGTTTTGACGTACGAACATAACAAAGCTGTGCGTATCGATATATTTTTGTATGGCCAACGTCATATCCATGTAATTATATGAGAAGGTGAAATCTTCCATCATTTTATTTTTTGTTGAGTCACACACAAATAAAACTACGTGAATGTGTTTTATACTCTTTCTTTATATCGTTAAGGTTTTAAATTGATAAGCAATTGGATTTCACGGCAACATACACGTATCAGCTAAATTGAACCCAGATTTTAAGAGAATAAGATTGAAATTAAAGTAATAAGTGTTATTTAAGACACCTTAACGGTATCCTCGGTCATTCCTTAGGGATTGTGGTTAATAACATTTATATTCTTAAAAGTCACTTCACCTATTGGAATATTTGTTTCTGAATTATTGTTAAATTTATTTTGTCTTTATAATAATGACAAATTACAACAGAGATAATCGCTAGTAGAGTTTCTCACAAAAAAATATGTTGAGAATAATTGTCTGTTCGGCATGGTAACTAATTACCAGGTTAAATGGACTCGGCCCTCATTAATTGACCAATACGAAGTTCAGTGATCACTTATAAGGAAGAATGCGTGAGTGAGCGGTGCGCCCTTGTTTTTGATTGCGGAGAATTCGGCCTCTGTGGCCAGCCCCTACAGCCACCCGTAGTCGATGTGGTCATTTCGATTTTCAACATATCTGATTATTTCCAATTTATTTTAAATCTTATTACATTTACTTAAGCTACAATGTTTTGTTATGTATACGATTACATGTTGGTATAAACACCCCGATCTTACGTAAACCATAAGTGAAAGTGTCCCTTCAAAAATGTAGGTAGCTATCTGATTTAAAATACGACTGTTTACAATTTTGTTAAATTGGTTCAACTCAAAAACAACTTTATTGTACTTTTAATCACTTTAAAGTCAACTATAGAATGTAAACTGAAGGAATATTAGTTTAAGTTTATCCATTATCCAAGTCTATTAATTAAGTATGAAACGCCTGAATAAATATTCAATTTAATTTGACATCAGTAACATTCGAATTTTTGTTTATTAATTAATTATGTTATTTAAAAAAATACTCAAATGTATAGCTAATTTTATTAAGTATCATTTTTATAATTGTAGAAATATAAGATCTGTTACTAGCATCCGTCTTCTCGGTGTCCCTTAAAAGGCCAGTAAAGGATTAAAATTCAAGATACAGGAAATTCTCAGTATTATAAATGATGGACAACTATTCTATCTTAGTAATTGATGTGAGCTTTTTACCTCGTTTTTCTTTCAAAGTAATGATGTGTGATGGTTTGGAATAATTATTTTGAAATATGTTTTTGTATCCTATTATTATTATTGCGCTATATGTTCTGTCAACCAAAGTAGAAAGTTAACTGAGCTTTGGGAAAACCTATGTTTCATGACGCGCTGATATATTTCCAAAGGTCACAATCGTCATTATAATTAATACTAGGGATCTTAATTTGCCAATTTGTTTTTCAACATGTCTTTCGTGCTGCATGTCTTATATAAAAAAACTTTTTATAGTTAGTTAAAGGGTCTGTTGTTTCCAATAACAGGTATACAGTTCTTGGCAATTTTAATAGTTATAGTTTAAAAATTTATAATGATGAAATATATGTATTGAATTATATTAACTAGAGAAAACGCCAGGAACAAAGTTGTTTCGTTACGATTGATCCAGCGATTAAATTTGCAAGCAAATATAATTGTTTCCCCATCTGATTTAATACAACTCACTTCACGTCATGTGCAGCGCCCGTATTCTATCGGCTTACAAGTTTCGTGTAACATGTCTGCTCGTGCACATTTATCTTAGCGAATACGTATGTATTACGATTTTTCGCTTTAATTAGTTTTATTAAGGAAAACGCCTGAAATTAGAGTTTTCAGTTCGAGCTGGCAGTCGTATAATCCGGAATTTGTACGATGGTTTGTATGTACCCTAAGCCCCTAGGCCTTAACAACAATACAATTTAACAATTCATTGTTAACTGCAGGTAATGTGACAACAAATGAATATGAAAATACTTCTTTCTAATTTATTTAACCTACCTACACATTAGAGGGACGTAATAATTTAGTCAAAAGCCAATAGCGAAGACGAAGTGACTGTTAACCAACAACGTACCTAAAGGCGTAAATATAATTAGTAGCAAGGTGCTAGAATTGTGCTAGAAGAGAAACAAATGCTTGGCACACAATAATATTTCACAGGATAATAAATGTATCGATGACATGTTAAAAAAATATCTTTGTGTCCAAATATTTGTTGTCGGTTTGGTTCAATGACTTTTATGAATAGGGAATGTTTTAATATATCTTGAATTTATTTTTGGTTTAAATCTAAAAGTAAATGGCTTATTCTAATTTAAGCATTGGGCACAGATAGTAGTATTTGCTAGTTTTCCTATTATGCTATAACATAATATTAATTAAATTGTATTACTTACTGTGCCTTACAAAATAATAATACCGTTTACATCTAATAAGTTCAATATACTAGAAATAAAACCAAGAACAAGAGATCCTGCTACAAGGATTGGATAATATTTATAAAATAAAATGTGTTGGTATATTTAACTGATTGGTACCTATTTGTTTTTTGTTAAATTATTAATTCTGTTATTGAATAATTCTGTTATTGATATAGTAACATGATTGTATTACTTAAAAAGATCTCTTAATGTGTCGATGAGGTAAAGAGCCTATTATCTTGTAGGTTATATTTCTCGTATGCGAGTACATAAAGAGGCTCAGATAGAGCTTCGGTCTCGATGCGATGTCAACTAAAGTAACGGATTTCGCCAAATATGGACAAAGCGAGGTTGATCACTGCGATACGACTCGCGTACACAGAACAGATATATACGTATTTTTCAATACAGTTAATGATATTCAAGTAAGTGTTAGATAATTGAGGATAGAGATAACTGGTGCCCTCGACGACGGTAGCTTAATGGAATAATTTACATAAATACTTAAGGATTGCGCGAGTTAGCCGAACCCAATTTGAATATGATCATGCATATATCTACACTTATTATTCAACTTGATAAATGTTCAATATGCGGTTATCTAAACACAAGCTTGAAAATTACAAAATTCAAAATAAATAAGTAATTGAACTATTGTGATATGTGTATAGACAATCCATTATGTGAAGAAATCGCTGTATCACTGAACTACAATTGTTCATAATGATCAAGAATAAAATACTTAATAAAAAAATAATTGAATGTCGACTGAATACTACTTCTACTATAGGTGTGACGAGGACAAGCTATGCAAAAGCTCACTTCAGTATAAATGTTAACAATTACTGACTCTAGCCATCCCATAACGGGACTTTGCGCTCATGTATTTTATGACTTTTGAATCTATTTGTATCACATTTACACAGGAGAACTATAAAAAATCATTTAAATAATAGGCAACTTGTCACATTTTTTTATTATTATAGTCCGAGTGCGAGTCCAAGACTAAAAGTGTACATTTTTGAAGTGTATAAATACTCGCATTTATAAAATCCAAGATCAATGGTGCAGATTGTTATTTATCTACATCAATGTGAGAGGTAAATCGTAATTTAAGTGTTGTCTAACATTGTTTAATTTTTATATTTTTGATATCTTATTTCGTAGACTAGACAACACAGGATATGATTTAGCGTTGAGATAAAATTAGAAACGCCAAGCGTTTATTTTATTGGCAATAGTTTGTTAATTCGATGGTATGAAATTCCGAGACAATAAATTAACCGTGGTTAACCAACCATCCAGCTGGTTCCATTGTGCTAATGATTAATGAGACTACTGTACTTTGGTCTATTGTACTTAAATGTGTTTAGTTTGTCTGCTATTCATGATATTATCTTACAGCAGCAGATTGAGGAGAACGAAAATTTATTTTGTTTCCTTATTATGACATTCGTTTTTAAATAATGACATCATATTTATATTACATATTTTATTAATTTTAATATAAAGTGATATCATTTTGAGTTGCTTCTGCCTTTGTCTTACGTGCACTACCAAAAGCTTTACTTTAGTGTATCGTGAATTATGTAAAATTTTCTCTCGTTAGAAATTTAAAATTTATATAAAAACAACTTAATATCTAAATATTAAATCAGTGCTAATATCAAGTAGCTTTAAGTTCGAAGTTTTTGTTGCCCTTAATAGCATTCTTGAGAGGCATTTGTAAAGAAAACATTCCTTTTTGGTACCCTATAAAGTTTTTCCTGCTAGGTGCCGTACGCGTGCTGAAGGCATCTGACATAAATGGCAATGAGAAGTTTGCTACAATCCGCTGCGTTCGACGACTGATGTAAATGATCCTGAATAATGTATACTTTTCGCGTACCCTCTGATGTGACTCCATATAGGCTGATACAATGTTCACTGCTGCACCGTTACCATCATTTATGGTTTGTGAATTACAAAACATGATCGCCCTGAAATGTATGATCGCCGGTATTTTAACTTCGTTTATAATAACGCATTTTAGAAAGTATTTTGCGTAGCTTTTAATTATTTTCTCTGTAGTATTAGATACAAAATTAAATTTATTAACAACTTACAATTAAAAAGTTATGGATTGCGACACTAACACCTAGAGTCGGATTACATTTGAGGTGTAATTTTTAAAGCGTCGTTGGTTCGTAAGTTCTTTTACTATGTCAACGTTGTTTTAAATCCAAAGCCCGCGCGCTATTGCCTAGCTGCCTAGCGCGAGGCTTTAAATGTTGGCAAAACGTACGTTTATTAAATGGCTTATGCTGATACGAAGAATAAGCAGTTATGAGCTTTAACATCGTATACATTAGCTTTAAACTTGCATATAATATGAACAGATGGGTCACGACTGAGAAACGTGTGCGATCGTGACCTTGCCGTGTGCGCTGGCAGAGGTCACAGTTTGCTCAAGCCTTTGAACGCACCAGCATATTGAGTCTTGGAGAATATTCTTCTATCATATCTTACTGTTTAACGACCTCAATTCTGTAAACAAGAAAACATTAATATAATTCCAATCCTTCCACATTTACTTTCTGTGTCCTGTTCGTCGGTATTTCCTTTATTTCCTTAGTTATTCCCAAGAATTTTATTAGTCACAAACACAAGCAAAACTTAATGCTATTTACATTGTTAAGACACTCGTGTTGTGAGTAATTATTTATATAAAATACTTCCGTCAATACGGAACTGTTACTGCACTCAGACCTCTAACCGCTGACGTTTCGCATTGTTCAACAACGAACTAAGCACGTTACTTACCTATTTATGCGCTGAGTCATATTGCCGAACAAAATATTGTTGTACCATAAATTGTTATTTAATTCGTTTATTTAGAAACACCTTCATCCCACGCACACTGGAATTGCCCTGATTATACAGGTGTATTATTTACTAACGCGTGTAATGTTTCTTTTCTTAACTGTAAATGGCTTTGACCGTCTTGTAAATGTAATTGACTTTATGCTTTTGATGCCGATTCTAAAAAATAAAAAATAATAATTGAAGCACTCAAATTGTGTATGTGTGCTTACTTATGCAAATGTTATACAGCTGCAACGATTTGCATATAATTTAATAACTTAGTAGGTATATTTAACATCAATAGAAATATTATGTACCTCATGAGGCCTCGTGGATTCAAGGTATTATTTTTGTCATATACAATATTTATTATTTAAAAAGTTGAACGAATCTTTTATAGGGCTGAACTTCTGATATTGTTATTATCTAATGCAAATTATTGTATTCAAATCTTCATTAATACTGATAATCCAATTGATATTTAGAAACAAAACTGGAAATTTAATTGAATTTGCACAAATGATTCAATTTTTATGTTTTGTTCATTTATTTGAATTTTACTACTTTATAAATATTATCGGATGCTATAATGTTAATTGCCTGAGTATTAAAGCTTCTGCTTATTCATAAAAAAAAATGGAAATTTTACTTGCAGTTAGTTTTTATTGTCATTAAGTTTATTAGGTAGAAAATTAACTTTTACGCGGTTAGTGAATTAAAGTCTAAAAATAGATATTCGTAAGAGCTTTTATATTTTTTAATCATCTTCACATATATACACAATATTATGCATATATAAATTATTGATAAACTTCATAACCAGAGTATCTTAAATGAAAATCGTGTTGAGTTCAGTTTTAAACCGATTTTTCTTTTACTTTATTGATTTAAAATGAATAATGCAGACCCTTTTTATTATGATGTATGCTGAGTCATTTTGCATACAAAAAATACACTTCAAACCACTATTTGTTTATTTGTTCGATGTATTTTATGATTTTAATGTTTTTTTTGTTTCATTTCAGGTAAGAACTGAGAATGTTATATTATTAGGTAAATATATTTTGTTTATAATTTTTATCTTTAATCTGTTACATTACTCACTTCCGTTAATTAACAGTACAAGCTTTGAGGTTTAATTAATGTTTAGTTAAATGTAACGTCATATTCATTTGATTTATAGAGAACATTTTACCAATAGTGTTAATTATTTATATAAGAAAAGTATGGAATTATTTGTTTTTGTGTAGTATTCCTTTTAAATTTTACTTAATGTCTACTAGATAGAAAAAGAATGTCACGGTGATAATGTCGCTTTTGTTTGTTTTATACATTTGTAACGTTGATATAAAGGGTGCAATGCTAAGTAGAAAATATAATTTAAAAGATTTTTTTGCGATTATGGCGTTTATTTTTGATTATTATAACCCGACGTTTCGAAAGCTTTAAAGCTGTCGTGGCGCGGTCAAATTAGTCGGTAGTTAAATCGTGTTCGCGAATATCCTGATACATTACTAGAAATATAATTTCTTGGAACTTTTCCTAAGTTTAATATTTTTTCAATTTTATTCAAGCGGAATTCATAGCCATGAATTACTGCAAATAAGAAACATATGAAGAAGTTTGCAACATTATAGCAAATATAGATTTGGGCGCGGTCAACACTACCATGAGAGTTTGTGACTGTGTAGTATTACAGACTTGGCGGTATACAATGAACGCATAAAAAATATTGCTTACTAATTGTTCATAAAAACACAATTTTATTTCCTGTTAAAAGTAAGTACAAATTAAAGCAAATCATAAATATTATATGTGATTAGTTTTCGTACGAATTAAGAAATAATACCATACTCATGTGTGTGTAGCATTTGTACGTTCAGAGTAGGACTACTGATTTGAAAGGAAAGGCCATCGGACCGTAATGAACTTGAGATCGAAGTTTTATTGGAAATGTGACTTTATTAACCTGCATTTTAAAAGGTTTCATTCGCCTTCTCTGTCTTGTGAATGTATATTATACACCCCGCGTCCTTGCAATTTTTTGTTGTGACCAAAAAAATTGTGAATAGATAAATCTGTCGAGTTATTTTTAACATAAGAAAAAACACTTTGTATTTTTTGAATTTATTATCACTAGTATTATTATTATTTGCACTATTTTCCAATTACACTTTTAAGTATAGTCACCGTGTTAGGTTAATGCGTTAAAGATACTAGAAAAGACATCAAACAAATGTATACCACGGACGGCACATTCGTTTATTGTGCGTAAACAAGATTATATATATAAATATTATTATTATATATATTGTAGTATTTACAAACACTTTATTCATAATTATTACGGCGTGACGTCTAAAATATTTAACTCGATGTTATAGGAATGAATAAATTGATAATGAAATGTTTGACTTTGTTGTTTTCTGAATATTTAGATAAAACATTTGAGAAACAACGAACGAAGTTAGTGATTTAAAATAAAGTCTTTAATTGAAATGCCCTACAATATAAAATTGGAGGAAAAATATCTCCATAAGTTTATCGAAGCAAATCATATACGGTGCCATAATTAATGTTCGTTTTCCTATATGTAGGTACCTATATCTGGATGCATGCGTACCTAATCGCTCGTACAAGTAAATGCCGTGTCTTAAAGCGATTAATTCAACATTTAAGCTTAGTCATCGCGCTCCAAGTTTACTCTCTGACATGCCATTCCTCGGACTTGTGCAAATATATAAAAACGATTCACTCAGCTACACAAATCTAAATATTATCTATGGTTTAATGTGAACTATTTGAAATTTTGTGTCAGCAGATTGCGCCTAGTCTCTTGTATTGTTAGTGCGTGCTATGTATGATGCCGTATGCTTTTTGTATCACATTTGTCGTTTATATAAGGAAGGAGAAATGTAGAGGGTAGTGGTCTGTGCCTTGACAATGTTAATTAGTTGGGCAAAGAATTGTTACAAAACTAAGAGTTGCGGCTTATTATTGTGTTTATTTTAATCAGATTATTTTAAAAGTTTTATGCGATAGTAGGTACACCATATATAAATTTTTAATTTAGTTTAATGGACATCTTATGGCAAATTTATTGAATATGAAAAATATAATATCAAAGAAAATTATAAATTGTTTTGTTCAATGAAAAATTACCTTTATTGTTGATTGTTATTGTAAAATATAGCTAAATTAATGTGTGATGTAGAAAATTTTCTTATATGACAGTTAATAAGTAATGGTTAGAAAGGCTTGGTGGTTCGCTTGGAGGAATGAGAAATGCCGCCATAACAGGACGTTGTCGTCGACGAAGTGACTTTCTCTGAAGGTGACTCTCGCTGCGCCTGTGCACCATTGCATGGCATCGTACTAAGTATTAATACCAATAACACACACGTGGATTACACCTTTAACAGACAAGAAATAGATACCATATTGGCAAACAGTTTTCACACCATTTGTGATGTTTATAGAAGGCGTCCAGTTGTAATTTAGTGGCAACACTTAGATGTAGATGGGTGTTTAATTGCAATGAATTTTGTATCGTAACGTCATGTGGTATATATAATTCTCACAGTTTATTTAAATTTAAAGCTGTTCTAGACAGTTATGTAGATAACTTTATTACAATTTCCAACAAGAAAATGGATTTTCTTACCATACGTTTAATTGAATAATATATTACAACTATAACAATTATCTATTTAATATTGTAAAATATTTGTGAATTGAGGTACCTATACTCGTACATTTAACAAAATGTATACCTATAATTTCTATTACGGAATGTTTAGTATAATAGTATCCCAATTCAAATTTCAAATCACGTTGTTTTTTTTATTCTCGCTTCTTATGGCCATATAAAGAACATATTAAATTTACCGATATTTTATTTTTTTTCGTTTTTATTTATTTAAATTCGATATTTTATCTGGGAATTTAATTAGCTATTAGCCGATCAGTTTTGGTGTTGTGTAAAGTTCAAGGCTTCAAATTTATGACGGATTTTTCAACTTTATAGCTTTTGTATAAGGCATATTATAGGTTTACGTCTTTTATAGATGTTTTTCACTTTATTTTACTGTAGTAAATGTGAAACTATTATGTTAGCTTAATGCATTTTTAAAGTAAATACTTTCCTTCTGATTTTATCTTTTTTCACGCCACAATGTTGTGTAATGTCCGTTTTATTTTTATATTTTTGTAAAATAATTAGACTTTAATTTATTCTGTCATAATTTTATTAGATAAATAATAAATCTATACCCATTATAAATAGTCTATCGGAAGTCTAATTTAACTTTGTAGCGACATCTACCGTGATCATATAAATTAAGAAGAATCGAATGATTCGTGCTATTCGTAACAGATGGCGCCACAATGCATGTATCCACAATAAATTGACCTCTTAATTTAATCGATTTTTGTATTCCATTATAACTTCGTACACAGAAACTATATTTCATCATTTTATTTTGAAGTAAATGTAAAAAGGGAAATGATATAAAATAAATATATCATGATAAAGATCAGAATGCGATGTTATTATGCGACTTCATCGCCGCTTTTCGATGTCATTTAGTAACAAAATAAATTTAATTAATAGTGCAATTTCGTGTATGTAATTTCGTATGCGGCGATATATTGCTGTCCGCCCTTATCTTTAAACGAAGCGCGTATTCATGCGATGCTGTATCGTTCTTACGAGTCTCACTACAACGTAATTTGTCTTTAATTAAGAATACTTACAATAAAGACTCTTCATAAGACACGAACGAGAAAATTATTCAGCAGATGTATGCAATAAATAATACTTTGTTCCCACGTTGTAGAACCGGTGCTAAACTTAAAAACCAATGAAACTTAACTTCTTTTATAAACCATTGAGAAGGCGAATAATTAAAGAACGTGCCGGTAACACGGTTGTTACACTCATATTATTAGCCCAATGAACTAATGTTGTTTACTAATCACGGGCACTTTTCGTAAATATTGCCTATTTATTTCAAAATATCTAAAAAGTACTAATGTTTTCGCATTATATTATACAAACAACTGTTTTTTTTTATATCAATTTTTTATTTAATGAGTTAAAACTCACGCAGCTGTCCAGTGAACGTAGTAAACATATAAATCTATGATAGTGTCGACTCGTCGTATTTATGCATACAAATATTATACCGTTAATAATGTTCAGTGAATCATGAAAATGACATGTTTGTGAGCTGTCAGCGGTAAAGCATGTACCGAATCAATTCACGTAATTCTTGCAAACTAACCGGAATTCTTGTTTAATAAACCTATAATAGATGCTGAAATCTATCTGAAAAATTTTTATGTTAAAAGAAAGTAACCTAAGCTAAATATGTCATTCCATTTAAGGGCATGTAATATATTCCAGCAAAATCTTGTCATTTCCCTAAGATAATGAACAATATTAAGTGGTCCGCTAAGCATAATTGGAGGTTGAACAGCAAAATGCTCCGTTTATGCGGCGGCGTAATCACATATAATAGGCGTCTTGCAGTGCACACTGCACGCTCGCTTAACTACCGCATGGAAAAAATTAAAATTTAAAGAAAAAATATCATGTTTACTATGTAAAGTTGCTAACCAAATTAACGTTTCTGTTGTTTCCAATTCTTTAACTTATGTTTAACTACAGTTTTTGAAAAAGTCTGCACGTTCATTTGTATATTTCCGTGTATTCAGCAATCTATTTTACTTCACCATAATTCTTTGAATGCAAGCTGCGTTCACTAATTTAAAATATTATGCGCCTTGCTATCGCGTTTGTTTTGATTATAATATTTTAATCTGATATTTCGAAAGCTTCGTAATGCGAAGTTTCCGAAACGTTAGATTAAAATAATCAAAATACACGCGGGAGTAAGGCGCATAATCTTTTAAATCAGACGAATCATGTTCGTGTATGAGCTGCATCTAGTAAACATTTAAAGTAATTGTTAATTAATATAAGAATTGTTTTATTTTAAAACAATTGAATTGAAACTTTCCACGGTAATTAGAAAAAATAATTATGCTTGTATGTAATGACATAAAAAAAGTTAAGCTTTATTCAGGTTTCCTACTTGGTCTCTGTTGGAACGCAGCAGAATCCACAATTGGCGATGCATCGTGGCTCCCATTTACGGCTAACGAACCTCACGTGCAATGTATTAAATAGCCTAATTGTTATTGTAATATTGTCGCTTTAAGCAAGACCCCAATGGTCAATTCTTGTAAAATAAGTAATATTATTAATATGTAGCACATGCTATACTTACAGTTTTTTTTTGTAGAATGATAAAGTTTTGCAAATTTTTATAATGACCTGAAACGATTTCTTGATGAAAAATGTAAAACCATTTGAAATGTGAAACTCAAAAACAGAAGTAGAATTATAGCGTACGCCTTCTCGATATTAACAAATTGTTTTGTTAACATCAATTATTGTTAGAGTATATAAGAATAGGGCTTTAATTTTTTGTTCGATCGCGTCGATCAAGATCGATAATCGCGTCATTATTAAAGTAAATGTCCCTGTGCCGAGCTTTTCATGCAGTCTCACACAATAATCGGAAATGTAACGGTAATAATAATAATGTACCATCAGCATGTAAAATTAAGACAAACTTATAAAATTTATAAAATAAGTGAATTGTAATAAAATATAGTTGCCTCTGTTTTAACGTGCTTGTATGTAACATTACTGAATTGCGTATGTGCGTTTTATTTATAGTGTTCGTTGAAATATTGATCGTAAAACATAATAATGCAGGCTGAGGTGTTAGAGAAATGTAATATTTTTAATCATTAATAATATTTTATATTATTATGTTTGTGCTATTTTTTTTATTTGTAATATATAAAATATCTATTAATTTTGTCATATTGCTGTTGGTATATCAAATAAGTTACAAATTAATTTCTACTGAATGTTTAGAGTACTTTATTTATTTCATTGTGTCTTTTAATGTGCGTATATAGTCTCTAAGTGACGAACAAAGCGCACTTTGTTTCTGTAGCCAGTACATGCGTACTTTGGAATTCATTAATAATGTATGCTGCTTCATTAAACTTATTAAGTCACTATGAACATATAGTAAAAAACTCTTATTAAGAAATTACTTGGAGTTTTATTTAGGCCTGTTAATGAGACTCACAGTCGTCTCCACTTTTTTACAATTCCGTCATCTCATTTTTTTCTTTAATTGTTTTAAAATGTTTATCTTAAATATTATTAATTAGTACAACTTTTAGTAAATCTAAATTACTAATTTTTTTAAAAACTATAGGTAGATTAAGGCTTCATTAGACTTGATAATGTTTGTTTTAAATTTGTTTAGCAATTGGCTTTATAAAAGTGTAAACGGTGGAAGGGACAGGGCCCTCGGCTACTGTGCACCAATGAGAGGTAAAAAACAAACTCTTGAATCGATGGGACACGTCGATTCGTTCGAGTGTCCACATGAAGCGTACTTTATGTAAAAGCGAATGGACGCGCGCTGAATAACAAATGCGCGCGCGTCAAATTATTCCACATCTCATTATTATTGTCTTTTTGTTTATAATTAGAGTCGTGGTGTTGAATTTTTATATTTCAGCAATTATTGTAATTTGAAATTCAGTGCGTTTCTTTTAAATTCATACATTTGTTTATTGTAAAAAAATACCAAAAATGATATATTAAAAAAATTATTATGTTTTCTCTACTAATAAATATTATAAAAATTATGTTAATTGAATTTGCAAACTTCGATATGTTTAATTAGTAGCAATTGTAAGAGGAAATAAATGCTATAAGTTTCTATAAAACGTTTTATAAGAACGTACTAGCAGTCCTATATAGATTTAAATAATCATATAAACGGTAAGGGTGTAAGTTATGTTTATTACTTATTGAAAAGAAAAATATAATACTTGTAGGCATTATTACACACTTAATAATGTTCACGGTTTCTAATTATTGCACCCCAATTACTTCCTATAGAGTATAGAGGATACTTCTACCGTCAAAAAATCTATCAATCACGATGTTGCCAGACCATGACCATCGGTCGGTGTTACGTTTTTAGTGAAGTTTTAGCTCAATTGAGTTGCTAAAAGTCATCGTGTAGTGATCAAACAACTAGTGTTTTGGGATATGTAATACTTGCATTATATTACTGATACGTATTATTATATTATTTATTGTATACACGTATATGTATTTATTTTCCCCTCATTTATACGACATTATATCAATTTGCAGTGTTAAAGTAAATGTATTATTAATCATTCTAACGGAAGTTTACAACGAAGATTATAAGACATTTTATTTAAAATAAATATTACTATAAACTTCGCCACTGTTAGCCATGCCTTTGACAGTTTATTGAAGTGTTAAAAGCTAAAAGTTAATAAGTCGTTAGATTACTAAATCAATCAACAAATTTATTATAAATATAATATTTCTGGAAATCCATATAAACCTGTAGAAAATGTAAGACTACGTAAAGATTGCTACGAATACTCGTAGCGTTCCCTTTTGTTAGATTAGAGTTCAACGACTAGGTTACCATATTTATCTTATATTTCAATGGTGTAACATGTTAAATGATTTCAATAAGGATACGTTTTAAATAATTATTAAAATAAAAATAATGTCATTATAATCTTAATTTAGAACGACTGTAACTCCAAACTCAAAAGTTACATTATTATTCCAGTGGGATAATGAGGTGTTTATTTAGTTACTAATGCTCTCTCTGATACATCTTTCCGTGTTTAAATTAAATTGATAGATTTATCCAAATTCTTGTGTCTTCTTATTTTAAATTCATGTTTACATATTATTATATTTTATGAGCAATAACTGCCGTGCGTTCGTGCCTTCCTTTAACATGACTTCTAGCGTTAATTTAATGCTTTTTAAGTATATTACGACAAGGAGCTTCCTAAGTACATAGGGTATTAGACTAGTTGACAACTTTAATTTACAACTTGATTTAAAATTCGGTTGAGTTATATAAAAGTCAATTAAGAACAAAAAGCGAAAATGAAGAAAAACTTAGAACATAAGTTGGAACTAATTAGGTCCCTATGAATTGATAATGAATGTAACGAATTTATTTACAAACTTTCTAGGTAGTAAAGAGAAATCACGTCTTAGACATTTAAAGACAAAATTTATAACGCCATAATATCACAGGCATACACAGACACAGAATGTGTGCAAATTGAAATCGTGCAAGTATCGCAATGATCCGCGTGTAGCTATTTACTCTTACTAGTTATCATATCTATAGCGTTATTGACCTTAATCTTTACAATTTATGGTCATTCAGTACGAACTACCATAAACGTTTTATTAACAGTCGTTATTTGAACCCGTGGCTAAGACGTTTTTATTGCATTTTGCTGTTCGTATATTACGCACAATAAGTACGTCGCACGTCGACTGACTCTTACATCAGTTGATCAATATCATGGAGGATTCTGAATGCGCGCCGCCGAATTCTGTTTATGGTCCCGGTCGCTGTTAAAACTGACAAATATTGCGCAATATCAGAACTGAATTTACACCCGCTTTAAAATGACAGTCCTTAGTGGCGAAAGTAAAAAGCAACAACGACATACTATATAAATATAATATTAACCACGCTGGAGTTACGCGCTCGCACTGTAATTACGACGCATTTAGCAAATCACCATAATATATTTCTAAATGTTATTTCACAAAAATAAAGGTGATAATATCATGTTCAAAGGCATCTAATCGGATGGGTCAGAATTTAAGTGTGCTATACGAAAAATAAATAAACCGCAATGTTTTTTGTTTATCGTATCGTTGTGCCACTACTCCGTACTACAGGTAAGAGGCAACAACATCGCGAGCGCAGCGGCAGTCACGTTCTCATTGTTCGTGGGCGGCAGATAAAAAGTTCACAGCGAACTAATAATTAGTTCCAGGATCGAGAGTGGGCCCGAGACAAGAAGCTTAATTAGCTCTCATAAAATAGCTCCTGGGGGTATGAACGTGCACAGTTGAGCGGCCGCATCATGCGCTCGGTGCTATCTGGACGTGCACTCTACACGTCAGATCCTCTTATTGAGATTGCTCCACTAGATTGTAGTTTATCATAACAATAACAGTCGCGCTGTAGTTATGAAAACCACTAATTTCTAATATACTATGCAGTAAGTGGTAAGTATGTATAGAATAGGTTGTAATTTGCTGTTGAGTATATTCCTATTTCAATTTATTATCGCCACAAAGACAGATCGTGAGGACTTAATATAAGATAGGAATCTGTTTCGTAACTATAATCAGAATGAATTAATAAAAAGTATACTGAGTGTAACATTTTTTGTTTCATTTAAGCTTAAAAAAAAGAATCGTTCCGATGATGATTTCTTTCAAAAAAAATTAAGTGTAAAAAAATTAATAAGGAACAATTATTAAATCAGAACACGTGTATTGATATCAGCATACTTAAGCTATTATATTCACTTTAGCCAGAGCAACCAGAGGAGTCCTTTGCGTCAATTTCATCCCAAATGCAATAGTGGCTCTTAGTGTCACCATTCGTCACTGTAGTCGAGCTGTTCGACGTTTAAAAAACAAACGTGATTCGGTTATTACAAACCACTAAACGAACCACTTTGATGGATCATTAAATAAATTTATTCTATTCGATACGATTGCGAACTATCTTCCTTGGAATACCTTTGATTAATGTGTGAGCATATAGAGAAAAGATTTAAGTAAACGTTATTGGTCTAAGAGGTACTATGCCTGTGTATCATCTAAATAGTTAGCTATGGGCGTCGATTATATGCAAATTATTCTTCGGTTAATAGAAATCGAAAGATCAAGCTTCGACGTTTCATTTCAGACTGGGGCATAATTGCGTGACCAAATTGTGAGGCGTAGGTTCTGTATTGCGCTCACAATTCATTCACGTCATGGTAGCTGTTGTAATAAATGAGACAATAAATTAAAGACGATTTCGATTATTCGTGTGAGGTTCAACTTGCAAATATGCATTATGATGTTTGCCGCTATGTTTAAAACATCTCAATTTAGTTTTTTATTTTAAATTGTCAACACACACGTCCCTGATGTAAATGAACGAAATAAGAAATCACGTTAAACATAAGATTAAATAAAATATTTCGTCATTGTAACTTTTATCGCTCTCTCACGGCCCTCAACCCGAGTGCTCTAGCGAAGTCAGATCTTTTTTAATTAGCCACAAAAATCGAGGCTCTATAAATTTTATAACGTATTGGTAGACGTCGGCAGTCGTCTGTACGTTCGTTGCCCGCTCTGAGCGCCTTCTTTCATTTCAATATCACAATTTTACGATAGCGTTTATGATTGATTAATCAGCGTGCGTAATGTTGATCGCTTCCGGAGTTGCCGCTGCTCGACTATCTACTGTTTACTTTTAATTGTAAAGAAGATCAAGAATAATTATAGTCGAAATATTAATCAAACGTAATGCTATATATTTTTTATAATGTATTAACCTTAATAAACATTATTGCAACATAATGTAGCGAGTATTTATGTTTAAGTAATAATCGAATTCAAACGTAAAGCTCGAGATAGAGATCTGGCTCGGAGATTAGTCCGAGTATTAATAACAAGTAACGTCGCTTTCCAATGTGAAGTCGGTGTTTTAGTCGGACAGTGGGCAGGACAGGGGAGACATGCTGGCCGTTACCGCGTGGTCTGCTTCTGTCAAACGTCTGCGAGATAGCATGATGCCGTCTGATGCCGTCATAACAGCAGGGGTCCCTCTGTTACGACTACCTTCATTGAAAATAAGACACAATTATACTTCACAGTTGATGATTGTTATTTTAATATTTTATGTTCAGCAGCTATTATAAAAATTAAATAATAAATAATGGTGTTTTAAGGATTAAAATGACTTCTTATTATACACTTATGTAGGTGTAAAACTTGACTATATAGTAGTTATTAAAACCTAATTCGACTGAAATTTTAAACGATCTATATTAAATGGCTTTAAATCCGTAAATTACAACACATATGATTGCTTAATAATTATTCAAATTGATGTTTGTAAGGTATTTCAAAACAAGTCGAGCTAGATGCAATGCGGGGCTCCCGACACAAACATTATATTTGCGGTTCATACGCACTATTTTTTAAATTTAATTAGTTCGAACGAGAGTGACATTCGAAGTTGTCAGATTTAAGTCGTGTTCAAGGTGATAGTTGCTCCCACTTCGGTCCAAGATGGCGGGCGAGTTGACATTTAAATGCCATGCATTTTTAAATTCATTCGGCGTACGCAATTAACAATGCGACTGTCGATTACATTGTCATAAATGTGGTGGCGTTTATCGAGTCGGCCGTTAGGAAGTTAGTTAAGAATTCATGATGCTATTACCTTTGAATTAAATATTTTATGATTTCTGTGAATAATAAAATGCCATGTTCATTGCTTTCTTACTAGTTTGTAATTGCGCATGGACAGGCAATAATCCTTAAAACATGAAATTATCTGCTTTATCTTTATAAATTGTCAGCGTAACTGTTTGCCTATTACATATTACAATGTTGTTAATTTAATTTTTGCATAAAATTAATATAATTCTGTTTATCAGGAGCTGATATTGCTAACTAATTAGGTATTGCGTCTAAAAATAATATTAAGTTTAAATAGGGAGTATATTACGATTTAAACGATTATAATTTATGTTCGGGTCTTATTTTTCCTGCATTCCATAATAATAATAAAAAACTGAACGAATTGAGCAAAAACTTTGCCGAATAAGTTTTATGTTACAAATGACAGTAAATAAAATAATACAAAAACAATAATATAATAAATAAGAACTTAAGTGGCAATAAAATGTTGACGACATATCGAGGTGTGTCAGCTCTGAGTGTGTGACAGTGTAAAGTCACGCGTTTTCATCACTAAACCACGTAAATTATAAATAATGTATAGAATAGAAGACACATAAGGATAGCTGTAATATTCACTAGTCGGATCGGGACAATTTATCAGCCCTGTCAGATGAAGTGATTTACTGCTTTGCCTCTGCGCGCTAAAATATACCGAGGCTAGGTAGTAGGTATATACCCCGTTGCGTGTGACTGAGTGCGTAGGCATTCCTACCGCGGCTAATGTCCCTCTGAAGGCTGCATCCCAAATTACAAATTGCCTAATTGTTACTACTTTTTATCAACACATTGTAAACTATTAACAATTAATGGTTTTATAAATATATGTCATTATGATTATTTTTTTTCAATCAGTATTATTTAGCTTATGATTAAGAAAGAAACTCAATCTGAATAAATGATGTGTAAGCTTGAGTTATCCTTTAGCACTAGAAATCAATAAATAATGGTTGATGCAGCAGTTATTATAGGGTGAAGGCTATAGTTGTGAGAGCTTCTAAAGTTAATGGGTAAGCTCGGGCGCGACAGTATCTATTAGCGAGCACTAGTAGCAGCGAAACCAATTTCGTTTGAAGTGATGACGGCAACGAGACATCCTGTCTTCGCCGACAATCAATTATCAACAATCCATAATCACGAACAATTAATTTTTTCTCGACGCACTTAATGGTACGACCGCGCTTTCGTTGGTTATTTTCTCGATAAGGGCCAAATTGACCCGCCCGCGGCCTATGCGAACAAAACAAGCAATTTACAGCACTCGATGTATTACAGTTTTTATTATTATTTTACTTGGTTATCTCGTTATAGCGTGCTCCCCGCGGTAATGATAGTCCGCGGGAGTGCGGCCGACCCTCGCGCCCCGTCCTCGGCTAACGGCACTCTTCTAAAGTGAGGTAATTACTTACGAGCTCTTCTCTACTCCCCTATGTACTCTCCAGCATATTCTCGTGCATGCCACTTACATAAGCGGGCATGATTTAAATACCTGTCCATGGAACGTCCACCTTGCAATTTAATTATAAGCATGAAATAGACAGGCAGAGTTTAACATTCCTAACGCATTAAAATTAGTTTAATTTTTCACATCCTTTATAACAAAATATAAATCGAAAAAATATAAATCATATGAAGTTAATCTTTATTCCAATTTAATTTATTTAATTAATAAAATCGTCGAGACAATACGCAGTAGAATGCAGTGTATTTATTTAAATGAGGCACCTTACAATGATTAAATTTTGGTTGAATAATTAAATATTATTTCCATTGTTAATTGTACACACTATTAAAACTATGTTGATGAGGTATGCTCAGCGTGATAATTGATGCGCGTTAAGTGTGCGATAGTTTTAGCATTGGTGTTATTACGGTTGTTATATGGAATATTATTTTGACATAATATGAAAATATCTGAACTGTTGTGTATCATAAAGTTTAGTTTAAACAATGACACATAGATTTCTGAAGATCATACCTTGTATGTTTGTATGTGCATGATATTTTTGATAAATCGTTGAAAAGAAACAAAGAGCGCATAAATTTAATCGGTCAGGCAGCTTATCATGATCATGGCGACTTTCTCCTATGTATCGATACATGGTCAGCCTTTATGCGGCAACACACGTGTGCCAGTTACTGGGTGTGCCCATGAAGAATTATTTTACTTTTGAGTGCCTTATGATATTCATATATTACGAGCATAACCTACCGCCTGATAGACTTTTACAAACCTGAACCAATTAGGTTACTTTTTAATCACCTGTTAAGCTATAATGTTTATTAAATATTTTATCAGAGTTATACTTTTACCTGTATCTAATTTGTTTAACGACATTAACTATTAAACGATTGCAACATTAACGTTAAATACTAATGGTGTAATTAATAAAATATTGCGACAAATAATAAGCATAAATGTTATTGATTTTAATGTATATTTCATTATAATAATGTAGCCAATAATAATTATGAATGCCTGAGTTTTTTTGGAGGCGTAATATTTTTTTTCCATCACGATTCACGACCTCGAGTCTTACACAAGCGTAGTGTTCGGACAATTCTCAGAAAAGCGATGTGATAAATCGAACCCTTCAATTATTGTTGTATTTGGTACGCGAAAGCACTTCGAATACTTACGGTTATTGGTCAAAATCATTATGTGTTCTCGTTGCGCCAATCAAGAAATGCGCACAGGTTGCTACAAATGTGTGTGTCATTTGTCAATGAATGCGCTTCAGACTGATAGGCATGTACTTTCTAATTACTCGCATTTTGAGATTCGGCGCACTTCAAGGAACTAAAAGTATCTTAATTCTTTTTATATGTATTTACATATTTTTATATTATATAGGTATATAAATAATTTCAATATTGTTTTTTTTTTAAAAAACAAATATGATAATAAACTTCATAATAACATTGACTTAGGTAGCTAAATTTGTTAATGTATTTAGGAAGGGAAACCAGTTCTTGTGATATTATTTTATTGAGACATATACCTACCTACATTTTCAGATTACACGGAAATTTAACCGTTACGTATTTCTCTGGCGTTGAAAAAAATCAGACCTTTGTATAATGTATAATATCGGATGATGATTGGATGAAGAATGGCATGAAGTTTTACGTGAATGTGAATGAATTTCTTTCGAATCATTTTAGCAATTTGAGTTAATGTTTTAAGTGTTCGTTGAAGTATTTCAAGTAGTCTTTAAATACATAATAATGCTAAAAGGATAAGAACACTACATTCTTGTACTGTTTACGACGTGATTGGTGTTTAATTGCCTATTTGAAGTCAATATTAGCTTGCGGGTATTAAATTTATGAATATACAGTTACAATAGAATTGTGTTGGTTCTATGTAAGTTATATCGCCGGCTTGTTGTAATTGATAAAAGAGCTGACAAGGCACTTGCACTATATCAGTCAATTACTTAGTAGTTTACCTTAGTGCTGGCTACAACATTGTTTCTTCTAGTGAATGTACGACGTTAATTCACAATTGCCAATTATAATTAGGGAGTTTTATTGCCTTAGGCAATATTTATAAGATAAACCAATTACGAAAAATATAATTAAATCCGAATTATTATAACTACTGTACATCCATTTTTAAATTGAAACTATAATTTGGTTCTTCACACTCTTAGTATAACATCTATTTTTATAAACGAGAGTTGTAATGGACGTTATCAGAATCAGATAAATAAACCAATTTGAATGTATTGCAATTGCTAATAGACACGAGTCAAGTGAGAATAGCATTTGGCAAACAATCCATTAACGATTTGTTTATAGTTAATGCTTCGATTACACACAAAAAGCACATTACACTTATCTGGTGTAATTCATCGCTTTAGTCAGCTCGTCTCTCGTCTATTAAGCTGGCAGAGAGTGGGCGCGGCGGCCGCCATTTATACCGCATAAATTTGTAATTATATAAAACGGTAAAAAAAATAGAGTCCAAACTGATTGCTATCAATAAAGCAATAGAAATTAATGACTACTATAATAAAATCTAGCGACGACAAGTCGCTTAGACACACTAAAACTGATGCTCTCATTCCAAATCAATTGCTTTTGTAAATGTTTGGTACATTTATTGTGTTTTATTTGTTTAAGAGATATACATATGTGGGCTCAGCAATTACGTTGTAATTTGTGTTATTTGCTATCACTTGGTTAATTGGATGTTAATTATATCGAGCAATTTAAAGAAAATGCTATCTACAAAATCTTCCTTTTAGCTACGTACGAAAAATGTATATTAAGCATTGAAATAGCTACACATGAAGACTACGTAGTGTTAACTTCTTAATAAATAAACATTTTTATTATAAAGCATATTATTTAAAATAATATGACTTTTATAAGTGGGTTGATGTGTCATTAAATTAACAATTTCACAATTTTTTTTGGCTGTTATAAACTAATAATGAACACATGCCTACATTCATGCCTATAAGTATCTGAATCACATGACTAATCTTATTTGAATTTAAAATTAATATCTCTCCATTAATAGTTAACGTTTTGCAACTAACATCATTAAATGTAACAAGACAACATCAGATAATAATTATCATTCTATATTCACTGAAAAATTCTTGAATTGTTTAAAATGTTGTTAATTTTTTAATACTAATATGCCAATAAGGATTTGTTTAAATCCAAAGCTTTAGGTTTTATTATTAGATAATTTGAGACTCCTGATGGACGGGATCCGGTGGTGTTTGATAACAATTTTGATATGTTATTTCCGATAGATCTGTCGTAATAAGTTTGTTCTTTTAATGAATATGAAGCCTTCGTGTTGGGCTTGAAAGTTTTTATTCGTTTAAATTATTTATTTATTAATATTGTTTAAAATAAAATGCCTATATTCTACGAAAATATTGTATAAGACAATTTAGTCATTGCTATTTTTAAAATACAAGTTCGGAAAGGGGCAAGATGACTAAATGAAACTTAAATCGTGACAAATTTAAAGAAATTTAATAAATAAGTGGAATTTTGAAATGATGTAATTGGTATAGGTAATACAAGCTGACTAAGTAAGTCCGATCAAGATTTATTAAACACTTGCGAGAAATAAGTTGTAACTCCCCATATATTTCTTGTAAGTAAAACAAAGGTTTAAGATATGCTTAATGCGTCTTAAATTATTAGTAAAGGGACAGGTGGATATTAAGCCGGTAGTAACTGTTTCAATACGCAATATAATGTTAATTTTGTGGCCTAACGTTGTTAAGTTATTATTATTTTATGCTGAGAGGCGCAATGGCCCCGTATTTCCGTGTGTGCTCTAACTCTATGTTAAATTTGACTTCTAATTGCGTCCGCGGACTCCACGTTTTATGTTTCCTTTTATGTTTCCTTTTACATAGATTTGTTTTTTAAAATAGTAGTCGGAAAAAAAAAATTCCTGAAAAAAAAATCTGATCCTGAAAGAGCTCATGATCAGGCCATTATTTTAATTAATTCTCGCATCGAATAATCTTTTCTCACGATGTATTATCATTATTAAAAATAAATTTTGAAAATCGCGCGCGAATAAAATACAAGAGCGCAACGCAAACCACACCCTCGACGGCGTAAGCCCCGCCCACAACGATAGTCACTGGTCGCTTTGTATGGAGCGCTATTTAATAAATTTAAATAATATTTTTAATTATTTCGCCTTCCATACTGGCCGCGCGATGAAAAGCGTCCAAGCAGATAGGGGTCCGTGAAGATTTTTTTTTTACTTTTTGAAAATTAAAAAAACGTTTTCGATGTAGTTTCGAATTCTCTACAACTTTGTCTTCCGGGGCTACCGCCTATCTGTTACCGTTTCCGAGATATCGCTGTCACTTCCGGTTTTTACTATGACTTCCGGTCAAAGTCGGATTTTTCCCGAGGTCACATGGAGGTCCTCTATACATCCCTATACGTCACACATGCCCACCACACCTGCAAGTGCTTTAGAATTGATGTCAATCAGTGAGTCAGTCAGTCAGTGGTAGTCGAGCTTTATATAGTATAATAATAATAAATAATAAATGTATTCATAGTTTTAGGTTAGAATTGAAAATAGAGGTACTTGGTATTGCGAGTTCAAAATACGGTTGTAAATAAATTCCTTCATTCATTTACCCTTCTGTTTAAAGTAATTTGAAGACAGACGAGGGTAGCTTTATTATAGGTAACGGTTATCAACCCTTTGTATGTTATCATAAAGGAAGAGTTGCAATGTCACCCTTCTCCGAGTGGTCGCAGGCCCATAGCCTCGTGTGAGGCGAGCGGCCAACGACGACGCAGTAGCGAGTCACGTCGCATCCGAACCGCACAAGCGCTGGCGGCACACTGAGCCTTCTCAATGGTATCGGACACCAATTGCGAACCTGTTCCCTAAAACGGACCCCTTTTCTAAACAAAGGGTGACCATTACCGGACATCCCATTGTGCGAAGTGACCCCTAGTGGACGATACTGTGTGAACCGCTCGATGGCTCTCCCGTGTCTTGCGGACTGACCGGTATGCGAAACTCCCAACGACAACGCCATTGATACGGGGTAGTCCAGCTGCCCCGGCCCTGACGAGTTTTGGACTCGTTCGACAGGTATGCTCGATTAATACTGTGACCCATTCGTTGTGGTCGATGATTGACAATCGTGTGTGCTGGACAATAGCCACTGCTGTTTGCTCAAACGATATTAACGATACACTGTTTTGTGTTGAACGATTCATAATTTATATGTAAAGATATCTATTAACGGCGACTACGTAATATCTGGTAGATGTTATCGTATCGGAGTTTTCCGTATGTTTGGTGAGCACGGTCACCAACAGATTTATTGCGAGTTTGACCGTGAGATCCAACGTTTTGCTTAATGAGCTATTTATGAAAATGTTATTGTAATAAGGGGCATCCTTAATGATATCGGTGCTCATCGATGTCAAATTTTAGATGTTCAACATAAATAAAATCTTTAATTAATATTCGTGGAAAAATAAGACCGTATAAAGTTAATATTATCGGAAGATATTTTTATAAGTTATGTAACTTTTTATGGCACTATTATAATAATAACTATTAGGAACATTTATACGTATGTTATTGTATTATATACATTTTTGAATATAAATGAAAATGCTAATTACATAATAGTTTAAAAAATGTGATAATACTTTTGAATAATATACTAAAACGTGGTGCTCATTATCATCTTCAAGCATTTAAAATTTCAGGAGTCTACTTTGCTCCAAATTTTATAATAGGTAGTGAAAAGAATCGTTTTTGAGATCAAATTCAATGAAAAGAATAACTTATGGTCAAGTAGGGTGATTTCGGGACGCACGGACGGACAATAGAACTGTACCCACTGACCATACTTATCTATTTATAAAATAACAAAAACATAAAAGGAATAAAATTTGAATATTTATAAAAAATAAGTACTACTATTATAATAATGTGAGAGACAATTGGAATTTTAGTAAAGATCTTATTCTAATGATAAAACAACAGTAATTAAATATGGAAAAGAGTTAGACCCTAAGAGGTGAGCATATACAAAGACATCCATTAGAATAGTATTTTCGAATATTAAATATTTGTTATAGCGACGGTCTTTGAATAAACAGATGATGTTTATTTCTCTAAAAACGTCGACATCAGCGCACGACCGCTCGCTTTTTGTTTGGCTAATAATTGATTTTTTGTTTACACTACTATATGTAATGCCGTACGTGTACAACGAAAAATAACGTTAAGGAACATTTTCTCACGAAGAATTCGTTTCTGGCCTTCTCCTAATAGGTTGTGTTTGTTAGAAATGTCACCGTGTCTCTGTCACAGCGCTTACCTCATGCGTCACACGTCAGATCGAGTAGATGAGATAAAATTTAAACTAATGTCCATTCGGAACTTTTCACATTCACCAGCGAGAGCAATAAATAAAGCTTCGACGAAGAACGAGAGCAATTAATATGGGCGCGTCCGTCTCGCGTGAAAGTAGAGGCGAGCCGGCATCGCGGCAGTCGCCTATCACATGTGAAGTTTGCATTGTCCATAATCCACAACACAATGCATTTAAAACAACCGTTAACATAATAAACTAGAGTAATTGTCATTTTATTGTTTACACCATGACAAACCATTTAAATTATTACCCAATAACAATAAATCTGTAGTTTGATTTTAAATATCCATAAGCAAGTAGTTAAGTTAATTTAGGGCACAGCTCTGGCCGCCTAAACATACCGTATCTTATACGATTTTGATTTATTATCGTTTAACCTCGCTTAAATAGCATACTGTTAATTGGTAATCCACTAAGTTCGGTTACGTAGTCACTCAACAAATGGTTTATACGCTTTTAGTAAAACTATTGACACAATGCCTACACATTTATATGTATATAAAAAAATAAGTCGGACGTTTGCAGAACACTTTCAAGATTAGTCATTGTAATTGTTGGCCTATCGATTACCCATCGCCAAAATCTTTGGCCCACTTTATAACGATTTGCGACAGACCCACGCATGGCTGCCGACGCGTAAGTTAGCACAAAATAAAAATAATGCAATCTAATTTATGATCTACAACCAATACCTTAGAGTTGATAATAATTTGTATATCGTTTTAACAAATAATTTATCTAGGAGTGTAATGCTTGTGAGACAGTTCGAGTATCTGGCATGGCAATAGTGGCCGGCGGCCGAGCCCGAAGCCCACGTCCTCGTAATCGACCGCACCGGGCTCGCCACTACTACTGAATTATTACTTATTTACGATCTTCATGCCCCGGTTACGCTCATTTGATTTCGGAATTCGCCGAACGCGAAATTCGCGAGCACCTGCAATTTAAATCGTTTATGATATTATTATCTTAAATGTCTATGGATCTATTGATAGCTTGGACAATTATTTACAGTCTCGGCTAGTCGCTTATTACCACAGTACATTCTTTATATTGAAAGTTGTAAGTCAAATTACCACATAAATATGTAGAGCGGACATTCACTCACTAAATATCCAATTTATGACCGATAAATAATAATAGCAGCAAAGATATGATTTTGGACAGATGTATAATATAACTTTGCATTTTCATTTTATTGAAATATGAAATCTTATAATGTCGTTTTAAACTCGGTCTTTATTTGTTGCAACACAGTAGTTTAGTACTACAGATATAGCAGATATAGGCACAGAAATATAGTAAAATAAATGCATGACAACCTAATACGAATGCGACGTTTGAACAATCAACAAATAGTGGGGAAGAGAAGTGCCCATGTTTACCTAATATCGTTCTGTTAATATCCCCCGCACCTTCACATGCTGGCGTGAGTTTTTGTGTTGACTGCAGTCCTCCCGAGAATGGCGTGCATGCTTACATGCTGGGACGTGCGTTTTTCTAGGTACCATGCGCGCCCGCACTCAGGAATGCAACCGTATGCCGTGTTCTTCAATACTAGCTTGCTCGCGTCTTTAACTAAGTGGAATATTTCTTTATTGCTTTGACAGTACGGAGAGAAAAAGTAGAGGAGCCTTTCTAAGTGTCTTATAACGTAATTAAATGTAATTATGTATTAGGAAAGCGCGTGTTTTCTATGGAAGTTATTATAGGAAACTTTCCTTGTAATAAAAATGTTCTAGTTTTAATGACATTGGTTTTTATTCCAATTGTATTTATGGTTTTTCACGTGACATTCTAGTGCGATTAGGTAATACATAACAGTTAATTGAAATATTATTAAATAAACAATATTACTATAGTATGTAGTTACTAGTTATGCACGTAGCAAAAGTCTACGAACTACGAGTCGTAGATCATAATCTGACGAATATTTATCGGTACGCGCTTTCTAATCCCAAGTCCCATCCTACCTTCGAGACAGTTTATTTATGACCAAACTCGACTTACACCATTTTCCAACATCTACTTCTCATTACACGCAGACCATTTATCTACATACATGGCGTTCAAAGCAATTTAAAACACACCCTATTTGTAGAGGCAGTTACTCGCGGACACGATGATGCGTCTCAATTTTGATATGCAAATAATCACCAATCAATCATCGGCTACCATGTGTATAATTAAATTGGTAGTGTTATAAAAACGTCGATAAAATTATGCAAGCTTATGAGTTAAAAATACTTATTCATTGTGTCCATTCATTTTATAGTATAGTATTACAATTAGGCGAGTTACGTTTTAATGCTTAACATTGTCAACGAAAGTAATAATAATTTTGTTATTAGCAATTACGATTTTATAGAAACGCACACATTATTGAGTTGGGCAAACGAGTCTTGACACTTACTCGATGAGTAAGTTAATTTAACACGACGAAACCGATAGAGTGTATGAAAAGCGCGTCAAGTATTTCTTTGCGTTAGCTCTCGTATCAAAATTAGTCATTTGGAATTTATTTATTAGAGAGCCAGAGATGCGGAATGCCGGTCTAACTTGCAATGACGTCCATCATGATACTAATTTCTAACAGTTAACTGTAATTGTATATTATTGTTTTTTTGTTGTTGTTAATAGATATCTAAGACAACGATTGAAATATTATATTAGATCATCTTATTTTCATCCTTAATTAATTGTAACACAAAGCTATTAATTAGTTAAAATGGTGAAGTATCAAGACGCACTACATGTTTGCTAATAAGAGAGAATATTAAATAGGGTCGAAGTAGTGTTGGGACAGCGGGTGCGAGGGATACCTGCCGCGAGCGTGTGAAGTCCGGCCCTAGGGTACGCACATTGTATAAAAGAAAATTCAAATGCGCTCCTGGACGTGGTGCGCATGAATATGCATAACCCTATGACCATATTATTTTTAACATGCGAAGATAATGGCTCATCGGGGCGATTCTTAGTTTTTTGTAGCTTTCTTGGGTCCCCTTTATTGGGGTCGGCAATGCTTTAGGGCTTTTTTGCAAGCAACGTATATTGTCATTAAGGAAAATGTAATTATATTCGTGACGCGTATGTGAGAGAATATAACGAAATTTATTTTGACCTCATTCTTTATTATAATAAGTTCTTATTTAATATTAATGTTTTATTCGAATTTGTTTACTTACTTTATGCTTTTCTGTTTTTAATTATGAATATAATTACAATGCTTTTGCCAAAAATGCATTTTAAGCTTTTTAAAGTATATAATTTAAATTTTAATCTTGTGAAAAATTGTTCTGTTTTACAAATGAAAGCTAAACTTCTAATCTTAAATAGTTTACTGTAAATTGCACTTAGTTACAAAAGACAACAATAACCAGTAGGTGCAGTTGCACACAGTAGGCGTCCCGCACTTGTGGTGTACCACCCTATAATTTTCGTCAAACACTTGTGCTTTGAATATAGTTTTGAATGAACAGAAGGTAGGTAACGGAGGGAGAACTGTTACGTCCTAAACCTGTAATTTTATGATTTAAACTGAGAGTTAATTACAGGGGTAATATTCTTCAAAATAAAAGATTCCTGTTCAATTACGTAGGTATTTCTGTTTAAGTAATAACACTTGCATATTACCATTTATACATAGATTCTATGTATATTTTATAATATTTGTATCCAATATTAAGATATATAGATAAATTATACGTAGCCCATTAATATGTATTTAAATATAGTAGGCCTGCGTGAGTTTGAATAATATAATATTTATTCAAAAATTTGCATTTCAAGTAAGCAATTATCTTCGAGTAATTCTTAGCGAATTATTGATCATATTTATTTTTAAATTTTTATGATATCGTACACTATATTATTATTTACCGTTGGCAGATCAAAATCTGTATTTAACTCTCTTGAATCAGTGTTCATATAAGTTTCAAACAATAAATTGCAAAATAATTTCTTGGAAAGTATGCCGTATAGACCTTTCAAAGCAGTCGCATAAATTCAATTATTAAATATTGCGTAATATGCATTGTTAGATGACCATTCTTCGGCACCCCTTCATTACGCAGACAAAGTCGGCTATTGTGTCCGCAGGTCTGCTCCCTTAGGTCCGAGGCACTAGTGAAGGGTTATAATGAGTATCTCACAGTTTTGACAATCGCTTCTCGGGAGATATCTCATTGTTCACAGCATCCCGATCTCCTGCAGTGAATTTATGCTTCGCTGTCATAACAAAGTGAATTTACGCATTGTGAGTCAATATAGTAATTTGATCTGAAGAGATATGTTATTGTGAGCTTTTGTCTTTAGGCGTCGAGATTTAGTTAACGTATTGGTATGTTACATAATGGTGAGCAGAGACACAATAGATGATTGTTTATTATGGCAATATCAATTGATATTACAATAATTTATAATATGTAGTCGCTTGTTGATTTAAAACAATGCGCTGAATAATTGAACAGTATTGCATACAAAATAACATTAATATTTTTTATATTATTTAAACTTTTGATAAATGTTAATCTTATGTAAAATTCAATAGTCATTTAAAAGTCTACCAAATATATATTTAATGTTAATTTGTGTCACATATAATATAATAAAATTTGTTACATATGACGTACCTAGTCATGGATCACACAAAAGTTTTCCTATGTTTTTATTTAATTTATAAGATAAACGAATGAGATTAAATATAAAGGTAAATAGGCACACAAATATAATTAGTACCTACTATTTCGCAATTACTCGGTTGTAATTAGGCGATCGTTTTGTTTCGTAGTGAGTTTGCCTCCCAGACTCTCGTGTTTACACTCAATACAGCAATTTCATAATTTAAGCGTTTAAATGCATAGCTTTTCGTGAGGGTCGCAAAAAAGCGCAGAGGCACGCCGCAACCGCCATTATGGGCCTTAAAATAACATCGTACGTTTAAGTTAATGACAGACACACCGACGAAATGCACTTATAATTGGTTATACAAAGAGAGTTTTCGTGAAAAATTAATACTTATATACACTGCCATAGTAAGAAGATCCCACGGGTTGTTTTAGACATTCCATGAGACAGACATTTCTTACGACATTATTTTAGGATATTAACTTTCTCAAACAAATGGCTTAAATAAAATTTCAATGACCTTTCAATTTATAAAGTAAGTTTTAACTGTTTTTGTCAAAAAAAACCTATTAGCAAACTCTAATAGGAATTGCAATTTTATTACGATTAATCTTTTTAGTACTTCTTTTTGTATTATTTATCTTCTCAGTAATAGTTGATGGGTTAAAATTGGTTTAATTAAAATGTAAATTAATGTATAGATCAATGTTCGATATACATAAGAACCAACTTAGGCCGTCAACTGTTTTACCGGTTGACACATTAGAAACTGTTAACCTGATTTTAATAATTAAAAATGCACTAATATTTTCCACAATTTTCATATTGTTTGTTTTCATAAAATCATATCTTTAGGCAATAAACAAGAATTGTTTTAAAAAATAGTTTACTCAAGTTTTTTGCCGTTATAATTTAAATATTGATTAGTAGTTGAATAAACACAGCATACCTGGCGTCTTTGTACATCGTTTCCAAGAACCATTTAAAGTATTTTCATGTCAGTTTTTTTCTTCCAACACTTATAATATAGTATATTGTGTTGATAGCCAATTGGAGAACAGATAAAGTTAATTATCGCTTAACATTGCAGAACTAGTTTTTAAAAAATGAACGGAAATGAAGTTTTAAGTTTTAAATAGCGGTCAGTCGATAATTATTGCGTTTCGATGTGGTTGCGAATGTCTATAAATTGTGGTCCTCGACTATGTAGTTAATGGCAATTACATCTGAACACTTGACAATTTGCAGATTCTGTATAAGCGCATAATATTACAGGGAATCGATAACATAAAGCCACATAATTTAGAACTACCAATACCCATTATTCAAATAAGACTTGATATTGATTCTGATTGGTGCAAATACTATTAAATTTACAAATACGATTCCATCGTGAACCGAATAGTAACTTATCTATATCTATACGCTTGGTAAAATAATACGTTTTATAGCTTATTAATTATAGGATGTTAAACATAAATAAACACAGTCGTAAAATTAAATAAGTACAATGTATGGAGTTTTGATTCAATAAAAATGATTTAGAATTGATGAAACATCACCGATACGTACCTTATATAAATAAACATGCGGTATATAGGCAAACGATCTTATGCAAATGTTGATAGCTCGTGGTAGCCGGAGCTCGTCTTTGGACATAAACACCTGACAAATTTGCATGTATTGAGATTCTTAGATAGGGACGTGATAGATTCTTGTGTCATCCAATGTTTAATAGATAATTCTGACTCTCAATTGATGAAATATTTTTAGATGAATGAGACAAAAAGTCTCTAAAAGTATTTTTTCATATATATTTCAGCAATTTATGAGCGAAGATGACCGCTGCGACTAAATAACGTTCACAGGTGCCGGCTTGGTATACTTCGGCTACGTTCATGCTAATCCCAAAACGCGACTAGGTTGCTAGTGTAGTTTGGCTGACTTCTGGGTTATACATAACCAAGCTGCCTTCCATTCTTTATTTTATTTTAAAAATAAACGTTTATTATTATTATGATTGTCTTATATTGAAGTAGATAGGTATAAACTTTAATAGTTTAATGACTTAATGATGTATCGCAATGTATAAATATTAGATTACAGCATTTTAATTCGAAACTAATAAATTTAAAGAATACATTTTCCAACATCAATCACTGCTGTTAACGATGTATACGGGGATTTATAGCGGTGACCCCAAGTAAATGACGACTCCACGTGAGCGCTACACGAATAAGTGGTCGCTATTCAACATATTATAATATCTATATATCTACGTATGGATATATACAATATTGCGTTTAAGAAGCTATTAAATATTTGAATTCTATGATACCTATAATGAATGCACTTCCGAAATGGCTTTTAATATGCAGAATTTAAATAGAAACAATTATAAAATTATTGATATTAAATAATAGATTTCCCTATGTTTGAAGCGTCAGATGCTGCCAGTTCTGGGCGGTGCGGCGCCGGCATATAACGGTTTACAGCCGCGAGCCAGAGACTAATTTATAGGTGGACATCCACCGAACCTATCCGATTTGCATTTAGATAGCTTGTGCGAGCCTTTACTCTATGGCACGTAAATTAACTATAAAATTATGTTTGTTCAAAAAAATGAACTTGGCGTTCCCTTCTCCATAAATGAGAGATTTAATCGGGCAATCATCGCGTCCGTCGCGCGACGCTCTTATGAAAAAACTTTTGCAATTCAATATTTAATTTAATAATAAATAACGAATAATGCAAAGTTTATCTTTTATTAGTTAAGCAAGGCAAGTGGTATTTGTGGGTGCTGAGACATGCGCGGGTCGCTAGGGTCAAGCTGACTGTTAGGTAAACGGGTGGACACGCTGAAGATGCGATATGTAAATTAATTAGCATACGGAAAGATCAAAATGATTGCTTTAAATGTAGATAGATATTGCGATTTTCAGTTAAATGATTTTGAATATTCGTGCGATAAGATCATATATATTATATCTTTAAGAATTGGATTCGATATCTTTTTTTTTTTTTGTTTTTTATCAAATAGAAAAACGGATTTAGTTTTATTTAATATTAAATCGAACAGAATTTGTAATATTGAATTTGTATTAGCTTAAAATTAACTTTGGTAGTTAATTCGAATAAGTGACGTTTACGAGGCACTGTGTGAACCACGTGGTCATGATGGCTGCTGCAATCCAGGTTGCTCATAAATTACCAACCTCCGCAATTAGTAGGCGCCGATTTGGCGCATTAGGTACATGCTATGCGGAGTTTCTTGCTCTGTGATAAATGGTCCACCTCTCTGATTATCACAGCCGGAATTGTCCTTTAACTTTGACGTTTATTTTAAATGTTATATGCATTAATTGGACACTTATTGTTTGCCAGTAGAGTCAATTTGATAATGGTATTGTCGCATTTTTTAATGTCACGTATAGATTTTTTGTGGGTAGTATTAATTTGCATAATCCATGTACTTAAATGATATGAGTTAAGAATTATCTTGATACTACTCGTATAATAAATTCAGATACAGTGATGCGGGTCTCAAATACACCCCAAATATGCTCTTTTCTGATGTATTAGAAGACGTTGCTTCATTGATAGGAATCAACAGTGGCAAGTCGTTTAATCTCTACGTCAAATAGATATTATCCGAGGCAACAAACTCTACGCCCGTGAGACGTAAAAGGAAGAAATATGCGTCCCTAATTGCGAGATATCTTCGAGTATCTCCTACAATATGTAAATAGGCGTCGGACGCAATTAAAACCTTATCTCGCGAACGGCCATCGCAGCCTCCGCTGATTGCTTCGCGAAATGATTGACATGTTATTTTGACGCCAACTCGATAATGGCACAGTATTCAATAAAATCATATTTTATTTTTAACAATTACTACTTACGCAGCATAATTGATCGGGTTCTCACAATTGTCAACTCCTGATGAGCGGCCGTAGCAGTTTTTTTTTATAAAGTGGCGTTAGCATATCTCTCATATCTTTTGAATCGGTATTGCATACTATCATTACTATTTTTTGTTTATTATTTATTTGCAGATATAATTAATATTTTAATAAAAATTGAGATAGACAGCTGTTAGTGTCAAATCAGCCTTAGTTCTTTTGGATATAATAGCGAGTCGATTTAATTATAATTAAAGGACTATAACATAATCGAATATAAATCACCGCACATTGATACCTGCCAGCCAACCTGTTCCAATTCGCACGACACAATGTGTACGGAAATATGTGCTTTGTAACCCTGGCGACATCTCCTTTAATTTATACCTTCATGGCATATTAGTGAGCGACGCAGATCGAATCTAGTCGAAACTATCACCTTTTAAAATATTTGTTACCTATTATGTTGATATTGCAAAGAATTGCAAATTTTATTTTTTATTCTTTCATATAAAATTTATAGAGCGACCCCTCTTTGTTCAGCACTCTGTTTGGCCGTTCGTTTAACACACAATTGAAGATATTAACATCGCAATGGAACTCTCTGAAGTTGGCACATAAATTATACAGTTTTTATTTTGTATCCTTTAGTTACAGTTATTAGAACACGTGATAGCATCTCGCGCTTTAAACGGTTATCATGTTGATAGATAACATAGCTGTTATAGTTTTTAATTAATTATAAATAATCAAAAGAGCATTACTAAAAAATGTTATGGCCTGTGTTGACGATCTTTATATTGAAGTATGCGGAAACCGTTTTATTGCTTCATAGCGGAATAGGGCGAGGTCAAATGAACATTATTTTTATTAAATATAATATGTGCGTGCATGTGTTCAAGCGGTAACAAAGTATAAATGCTGCCTGTTGGGTGTTTGTGTCTTTTGTGTGTCGTTATCGAAGTGATAAGGGCTTTGATAAAGTGTTTTGCTATTATTGTATTATTGTAAGTGCATAATTAATGCATTACAATAATAATCAAGTTACATGTTATTCGCGGTATACATTTAACAACCATTTTATTACGACTATACGTTCTTTGTTTTTATCATTCAACATAGATTTTACATACATTATAAATTTAATTGTTAATTTAAATTAGCTTTGTCATTACAATAATTTTGCTGATTTATTATACCTATCTTACTCGATTATTGGTTAACACTATTCTAGTTTCACGGACCACACACCGATATTCAAATTAGAAAACTCAGACAAAGCGGAAATGATGCATTTATTCACGTTTTTCTATAAGGCGTTCGCCGCGGGCGTTCCTTCTTTCTAAGCTCGTAATTCTTCTAATAAGACATTTTAAGCGAGCTTAATGCTTGCTCCGTCGATAAAATATTTCATTTTGATTTGTAGCGAAACCGAAACGGTTAGTTGTTACTTGTTTGTCTTTCATAAGACGATTATCATAATAATTTTTGTATGCATCTTAGAGCCTTTAGAAAACATTTAAATCATTTTGGTACGATCGCTGCATTATAAATACATGATCAGATTACAAATCATGAGCTATTCTTTGTTAATGGAAAATTTATATTTAAAACGAAAAATTATTTCTCAAATCATAAAATTTGTAACAATTGAATTTAATTCGACTTTTATACGAATTTATAATTTTGACTTGAGTACATTTTGAGTATTTTTATTGGCAAGACGGTGACGACCACAGCTCGACAGATCACATAAGTACAATAGTTTTCTATTGAACACGCGTCACGCTTCCGACTCTTGTTAATTCAAAAGCGCGTCAACGTCACTCAAAAGTTTAACGACAACGGTTATATCAGACAAAAAATGAAAGAAATAAAAATGTACAGAACTATTCAATTTTACCATCCATGTCAAATGTCAGTGAAGTTGAAATTTCGATGCTAGCTTTTATAGTGGTCAACCCTCAATTTCATTATAATCAGTTAAAATAGAATCGCAAAATTTTTCAGTAATTGATTACTAGTAAGGCCATAGGGTGCCTTATTTAGTGCTCATTGCGTTTCCATGTTGGTCTTCGAAGGTGCATATTTCCAAGAATACATATCTTAGCGAGCGTACATAATGCTGCCAACAAAACAGAAGTGTTATTGTAAGCCATACAAGTCGAGTGCAGAACTCCGTAAATGAATCATCGCATATGCGCGCCTCGTCAACTCGCAAAAAGAAGTTTGTCAAAAATGCGTCTCTCTTTAGTGTGCTGTGCGTTCTGTTGTACTCATCCCTTATTTATTTATACTGGTATGAGGAATGTTGGCTTTTTGCGAGTACACATGAGCGTGCGTCGCCCACTATACAAACTGAGATGGCTGCAAATTCTTTAATTGACAAAATGCTGCGGTGCTGCATTCCTCTTTTGATCGTTAACTTTAATGTGGGAAGACAAAGTCGATTCCTTATGGGTTATTGTAGAGATAGTTGTCATGGCAAAATCTAGACATTAAAACTTTATTAACTTTTGTAAATAAAGTTATTACTTGCTTTATTAGTATAATAATAATTATAACTGAAATTGTCTTAAAGTTAGTTCAAAAATGATTTATATGTCGAACTTTTTGAATTTTAGAACGCATTCTTTAACTTCTATATCTTATTATGTTTATCTGTCAATCGCGCTTAAACAGCTATGCCGCTTGGGATATCGTTCTGTATCCAATTTCAAGTTATGTATGTATGTATACTGTATTGCAAAAGACATCGATTCTGACGCGTTTTCAATACATAGTGTGCTTAAATATTAAATGTTAACCATAGAATGTATTACATCATTACTTCGTCCCTGACAGGGATCTGTTGATGACTGTTTTTGTTCTATTTAAAGAAAGTTTAGACCCTTTAAGGTATCTACTAAATACGAGTATTTAACAAATATAAAAATCAATTTATAATTATCTGTTATATCTATATTCAGGTACATTTACTTATTATCAGACTAACTTACATGAATAATATTAATAATGCATTCATGATTTCTAGTCTTTACAAGTAATTTAAAATTTGAGTTGTAGTAATCACAATCTACGTCTGTTAACTCCATGTTATGTTGCCTATAATGGATACCTATGAGCTTAGTTGCGCAAAATGTAATATGAATTCCTGTTATTATTATAATATTATGTGTAAAAATAAAGGCCATTAAATGCTCTCAGCGGTATCAGGTAATTACTCGTTAGCGTCGATGATTGCGAGCTCCCTGTCGCTACTCGTCTCTCGCTTATATCGAGCCATACTAGTTTCTCTTATCACAGATGATAAAACATGCGTATATTTGAGCCGCTCCCTGCACTTTCCCTTGTGCGGTACCTATTGGAAGAGGACAGCAAGCCACAAAGCCTGTTCTGCTACTAAGGACGGTGATTGAATGCACTCTGTAAAGCGAATTCAACGTTTATACATGGAGCTACGTGAGGTTAATGTATATGCGACGGGTTAAGGGGAACCATGTGAAAGTTTTCATTATTAAGGTAATAAACAACTAGAATTGTTGCATTAGGTATTATATGCGACTATTCTTGGCATAAGTAGACATGTTCTCTAATGCAAATATATGGTGTGTATAATGTGATTGTAAAAGACATAGTATGTTTGTTCATTCGACACACTCTCGGCGACACGCGTGGCGCTCGACCCGTCCTCGTTGCGACATCAACATCGAATTTTTCCACATGTCCGAGCAGCTCAGATAAGCGGCAAACAGCGCCGACGTGTTATTTATTAACGAACCGAATGATGGATAGTTGATCGCTGTTCCGGACGTTGCATGTATCGAGCGCGACTTTATAACACACCGTGGCGGCGTTTAATCTCCCCAGAGATTTCAGACTTCATTGAGTTGATATAATGAGACAGTTAACTTCGTAATAACCTCTTGATATTTTTTATTTTGTTTCGTAACGTTCTAAAGATTTTATAGATTTTAGTCTAATTTAGTAAAATTGATCTTTCAACAATGTTACGTGATTTAATTGAAAATGTTCAATGTAATCAAGGTCGACATTCTCATAGACGTATGTAATGAGCGCGCGCGTCGTGTTCTGTATGTCCGTGACGAATGCTTTGTTTGTATGAACAAGACTTCTTCAACCCCTCATCGTGTTGAACATCATCCGTTCCGCTCCAGCATTCGTCGCTTCGTGACAGCTGTCGCGCAATAACTACTTTCTAATCGTAACGACCCGCTCGATCCATACAACACCGACAATATCGAAGAAATCGCTAAGGATCGCTTGCGAAACCCCCATATAAGAGCACTATGACATAGCCTGTAGTAATACGAATGAAATGCGTGTCAGTATACAAGTTATTAGGTTCTGACGTCGATAGTGTACACACCTGTGTGTAGGTTAACGTAGCGGGTTGCACCGTACGATCGTGCTAGGAAGCGGTCGGAAATTCGAGGTTCAGTCGCGCCGGGCAGGTTAGACCAGTCCCGGCGGCCTCACAAGGACCCCCAGCAAACCTGTTAGATTCGTTGCACGATTTTTACGTACCGCACCTACCGGAATCTCATTGATGTGGTGTGCCGCTGCTCGCACCGCTGCCTGCTTCTTTACGAGTACCAGTTAACTAAATGACTCACGCTTCGGCTGGTTGAATGCCAGCAGCTCACTTTTCCAGTTTTCTGATCGACTTCACACATTCTGTTCTAGCTTGTAATTCAATTACAGTTCAAGTTTTATAAAGGTGACTCGGATATAACGTTAGAGTACACAATTGTTAAATATAGTTCATGCTAATGTCACCAGAACCATACTAAAATTATCTTAAAACGATGTCTCTAGTCTATCACACATAGACATTTATCATACACAGTCATTGTATCGATTTTTTCCTTGATTATCATATAGAAACCAATTATTATATACGTATGCATACAAACTAGTTCGTTATTACTTGCACTTGTTTACTTATTCGATTATAGACCGTTACCGCGTCGCGTCGGTGCAATACTGTCATGATTTAATTTCCATAGTGAACCAGGAAACAGGAATCAGGTATGAACTACGATCCGGTCAAACTCGTCCGAAGCGTGCTTCCAACATTTTTTTATTTATTTGTCTGCATCGTCGTATACCGCTGGGTGTGACGTCACACGACCTAAACTGGTTGGCGAGGGAGCAGGGATTTGCCCCGCATCCTTCCGGTTCTGCGAGCGGTACGGACCTGTTCTGCTGCAAGTTCCAGGCCACTCCGCTACGTCACCTGAGCCCTCGTCAGCTCGTCAATATCAGATCTTGCCAAACCACCTAAATTTTCCTTAGAAAGCATCTGCTTTACAAGTAACACACGATCACTCCATTTCGTTGATTATTATTGATTTCACTTTCAAAATGTAAATCTATGATTCATGGCAGTGTACATAACAATTAGCACGGCGAACGTCACATTATGCGTCGACGATTACTCGAGGGTACCATCAGAGGTCAGTATCCGTACCAAAATGGTCACGCCTAACAACTGGTTCGTAAGTCGTTCTCGGCCTCGTCATGCAACATCGATAGGTCAGGAATGTTTTACTCACTGTTTGATTTTGTTTTGATGTGCAAATATCTACCTACAACATTGCGAAGGATCATAAAACTCGCTTGTAGTCATTCATTGTAATAATTATTTTTATTAACTTGGAAATGTTTTCTTTTCCGCAGGAGACGCAAGGAAATAATGGATATTGGGGGTGAGCCATGGCGTACGTACTATTCTGGAGTTCCGGGCGAGCACCCGCTGAGTGCCGCCACTTCCGCCGTACTCGGGGTGCAGGACGACAGTCAGCTGGTCACCGAGTACTATAAGATGACTCTGCCACAAGAACATGTCACTCTCCATAAGGATACAAAATTGACCGACATATGGGCGTAAGTTTAAAATATTGTATTTGTTACATATTACTATTGCAATTTATGATCAGTTTATTATATTATAATTAATTATCTATATAAAGTTTGTGGCATTCAACCAATATTTACTTAGATACATTGTTTAAAAACATTTGTAAAATCGACTTATAATCGATAACATCAACAAATTTACCAAATTTTAATCGAATCACGATTTCTCACGACCATACATCATCGACTGTTCGTGTATCGAAGGCATTATCATGATAATCATCGAATGCAAAACGAGCTGAATATGGAATGAATTTGCGTAAAATTTATATGTAAACTATGATAATATCCGCGCCTTTATGGAGCTTTTTTTGTTAGTAATAGAGTTAAGGAAACGGGGTGATTGGCGAAAGGTGTCTCTCACGGACGAACAGTCTGAGACAGAAGCCGCGTGGCTTCCTGCCCCAGGATACATGTAAGAATAACAAATAATAAAAATGATAATGTTCCACTCAATAAATCACAAACCCTTATTTGCATGCCTATGGTGGGATTAACGGAACTCGAGATCGCAATGCTACGTGCTTCCTTCAATCTTATGTTACCGAACACTCCCCTAACATGTATCAGTTAAATTATAATATTTATAGAAGTTTATTCTAAACATTTATACGAAGCTGTATCAATAAAATAACATTAAAGTTTATTAATGACGTAAGTGATCTGTATGTTAATAGTGTTTTTGGTATAAGTTGGTACCTATATATTTTTCTGATTAATAATATAATATGAGTATGTAACTTATAAATACTTTAGCTAATTAAATACAATTAATGGGCACAATCTACGTTGTTTTCATGTCCTAACGATTTAAATTAAGTTTAACATTAGTTATAGTATTTAAACAGATTTAATATAATAATAATATTTAATGCATGCATGTATTCCCATAGAAATGTGACCCCGATCAAATTATACCGTTCTTTGAGCGAGGTTGTTAACAACATCCCTTCTATAGGAGCGAAAAAAGAGCAAACTCTGTGTCATATTCTTAATGCAGACATGGGGTGCAACAAGTTGACCTTCAGTATTATTAGAAGGTTTACATAGAATACCAAATTAAATGTACAAGTAAAAAATATAATGGACCAAAAATTGGATAATTAATATATAGGGTTGCAATGAGTAATAACAGAGTAATATATTTATGGTTATTCCTGTTAGTGAATGGCGGTCTCGAAACGCTCTCTAAAATAGACAATGCGACAACCTCCCACGTACCGCACACGTCGTCCTCCACGTGAGGGAGGGATCTCATCACAGAGAACTCGCTATAGTTGCAGGCGGGGGACTGTTACGCGCCACACATACCACTATTTGAATAAACACCGTCATTCCCATTGCTTTGTTTACTTCATTCATAGATAGAAATAATTATAATGAACGGATGTGGTTGGAAGCGGCTCACATTGACAAGGACGCTCGGGACCTGTCTCGAGTCATTGTCGCGTCGTCCCACGCGCCAGTTGAACGCACGCTGAGATTGCTCATTCATACATTCAATATTATAACGAATTCCCGGCCTGCGCCCGCGCCCATCCGCGTGTCGCCACATGCGTTTGTATGCTAATATGTTCGTTCCAAGCGCCAGTGCATCGTCAGATTCCGGTCGCTATATTTGTTGTCTAAATCGCTCATATTATTTGAATTGAATGCTCTATGTATGAAGAAATGAACTAGTTTCATCTGTGTTGGTATCTCAAATCCGTCTACGTAGGCGTCCGTTTTGTAATAACGCATTTAGTACACCTAGATAATAATCAATTATTTGCAATTACTGTTCTGTTAGTCATATAAAATAGCGAATATCTACTAGTACCTTCTTAACACTGGGAGTGGTTATGCGTGGATTAACATAGAGATAGTGTGGCGGTAAGCAGTGAGCGGTGAGCGAGGGCATCCGCACCTCTTGACCCTGTCGCTGTTCGCACCAGCAACACAGGCGCACGTTTAACTAACGGGAAAACTTTTCTCCCATTACTTGTATGATACCTACACAAATGTATAACCATTAATGTGAATATAGCTAAGTCTATTGACTATTGCAAAAACGTCTACACTTTACACTGTAAATATTAGATAGATGCCGTTTTCCTAATACTTATCTGGAAAAATAACTCAAATTGTATATGTACTTATAAAAAGTATGCTTAATAGTAAGAGCCCCTTTGCGTAGCTTCAACCCGTGTGACCCATTTCGTACTAGAACCGGTTTTCTTAACAGTGAAGACACGATTGTTAGGGCAGCAGATACCATTGAATACGTTCGAAGACACCATAACCATCTGCGTCGCAAAATATCATTATGAAGTCTCACAATGGTCATCCTATTGATAAAAAAGTGGTGGTCATCGTGGGGCGAAATGACCAGTGAGTTACAGCTATTGTTTAACGCAATGTTCACACGGCAAAAATACGCGGGGCCCTCACTAATCTCCTTTTCGGATTTATAAAGGAACCGTTACAAACTGAAGTTCGCATAGTGAATATATTAATTTATTATTATTATTTAGGTATATACTATGATGCAGAATTAAATGGTACATCATTTCCGTGAGAAAAATATCAATAAACCTACTTTAGACGAAATAATATTCATATAAAAAAAGTTTTAACGATCTCCATATCCGGGGCTTAGTAACAACAACTTCTAATAATTATCTAAGATCTATTTATTGAACTGTAAATCGATGTCGTCACTTGAGATTTATAGAGATATAACTAACCTAACGGCGAAATTATAATAATATTTTATTTCTTAACTCTAACGAAGTTGGCATCCTGATGATGCTCATTAGTCCACTCTGTTGTTCTGGAGTGGTGTCACCACTTACAAATATAAGATCTGCAAAGTGACCTACTTGCGTTTCTCTGTCAGTCTAAGGTAGGATATAACGCGAGGAATATACTATGTCGATGACTGACAAGACTGCTTGCTAGCTGACTGCAGTTCTCTGCTCATGGCCCACATTCTAGTTTAAAATTATGCTGAGGTATTAAAACAGTATTTACTCGATATAAAATTAATATTTATTCAACAATGGCTTAGTTTTTAATATTGTTACATAGAGGTCTGCATAAAAATTATAAACATTAACTTCTATTGAAGGTGTAATGTAAACTTGAGATTGAACTTATTTCTAATTCATTGAGTGGGTCTTTGATAATGTAAAATGCCGGGTGTAGATCGTCCCTAAACTGCGCCCCTCGAGCGCATTGTTGGGAACTCATCATGTGTGAAAGGGTGTTAAGTAAACATTGCAAATAATTATAATGGCAATTGCATCTGAGCAACGTATTCTGATTTCACATTGATAAGAGAATTTGTGATTTGCATGAGGAATTTCGATCACTGATGACGGTATGTTACGTTCGTTTTTATTCAATTTGTAATATTATGCAAATTTAATGCAATTTGATACTGATATCAGATTAAACTTGGTAAGCATATAACGAAGAAGGTGCCTTGTCTTATCCAACGCGTCTGTAAATATTGGTATATGTAAATGTTCTAACATGTTCATAAATATAGGTTTAACATTATCATTGATTGAATTTCAATTCAGGATACATTAAAATGAAACAATATTATAAAAAAAAAGTTATAGTTATATTATATTAGCATGACATGATAAATATTAAAAGCGAAATTGGTTCCTAAATAAACTATAATATTGGTATTAATTTAAAAATAAAAGCGATAATGCGTATGGAAAAACGACGGTTATGTGTAATGATAGCTACTGATCGTCAGCTGTCAGTGTGTGTTCTTTGTGCAACGTTTTTGCAACGCGTTAACAATACAGAACAAGCAAACAACGCATTGTCGCTGAGCTTCAGCGTATGAATAACGTTATCTTCGAGTCGTCGCCGCGAGCACGCAGCGAATGGATTATTACAAATTCAATTAGCATACCTGGAAAGTCACGCGACCTTCATCCCCACAACCCTATACAATGTTTATCACATCGACTGTCGAGTTGAGATACAATCGCAACTATATTTTCACGCTGTAAATTCTTAAGATTTATTTCCTCTCTCTTTATTTTATTACATGAGCGATTTCACACTAGTCGTGTTCGCTTACAAATCGCCACATAAATCGAAAAGAATCAGCAAACCATGTATCGCAATTTGGCTCGGATGTGTGCTTAGTGAAGTCAGGCTCACGGGAGGTCGCGCGTATCGGCCAATTCGGACGTATGAAATAGTACGCGCACAACTCTAATCTAAAATAAACATCTGAACGCAATGAAACATGTCTTCAATTATCATAAATCGGCGCGCTCTGACATCGGATGTCGAACCGCCTCGATGCATGTCGCGGCGCGCCGCAGAGCGCTTGATTCAGATTGCAGACCCACCTCATTTTCAAAGGGAACAATATCTGTTTATATAAATTACATATACCTATCTTTGTAATATTATTCATCAAAATAAAGTACTAAAATATATATCGATAGGTACGAATGTAATGTCGAAACAATACTGGTAATTTAAACTAATAAATAATCAATAATGCAAGAATACAAAACAAGCCTACTTACTATTTGTTATTTCAGTGTTATTTATTATAACGGTTTTCTAATTTTAAAATGTCTTAATTAGAAGTCCGAAATGGTTTTTAGATATAATACTTATACACAACATTTCTATTGAAAACAAGAATATGTAGGTACGAAAAATTTGCAATTAACGGTGATAATATTGGATTGCAGTCGCTTGTGGTTGAATTGTATTCCTGAACTCCTGAAAATACTGGTTGAATGTAACATTTTTATGCTATCATATTAAAACTAGGTAATACCTAATTAGATATTCATAACGTAAAAATTAGGATGTGCTTATGCGCACTATTTCAAATGTGTCGCGCATTGTATCAGTAGTGCGCGGCAAGTACTACAAGGTCGGGCCTGAGCGCGATCGCCAATAGAGTTTTCGTCTCCCCTCCGCAGGGCCGGCGGCGGGCTGAAGGCGACCAATGGCGCGCACGGGGCGGAGCTGGGCGAGTTGTCGGGGCTGCTGCATGCGGGCATGGTGAAGCGCGAGCCCGAGGACCTGAGCCGCAAGGTGGTCGACGAGCCGGAGCCGCACGCGCTCAAGCCGCTACGACATAAGGTGCGTCAAACGTCCGCACGCTGCCGTCGCGCGCGCACGCACACACACTATATAGTCGTCACTTTTCATACGCCGCTCTCGGCGTACAATGCGACGTAACAATCGCGCCCGCCCGCGCCCGTGCGCTCGTGATATGCTCTCCTGTGTCAGTGATTACGATTCGTGAACGTGGACCTGTGAACAGTTATTTTGGTTTGACGCGGCATGTATGCGTCGACATTACGGGGTGCCCAATTTTCGTGGGATAGCGCGTGTAATAGACGCGTGTGTCCGCAGGTGGCGGTCGGCGAGCCCGGCGAAGCGGCCTCGCCGTCGCCGGTGCCGTCGAGGGCCTCTTCTGCAGGATCCTTGCTGCCGGAAGCTACCATGTACACAGCTCAGATGTTTGCGCCGCCTGGCACTCCAAGCCCAACGACACCCTATGGGGAGCAGTACTCCCGACAGCCGACAGCGTTTTCGGCCGAGCCCTACTACAGAGATTACTTCGTCGGTGATGGATATCAACAGCGTGCTGCTCCACCTTACGGAGAGCCTGAGCCGGCAACCGCCGCTTCATTCGGAGAGCGTTACGCCGCTCCACGCTACCATGGCAAGAGTGTAATCGCCGCCGCTGGATTAACTGTGGATTTGCCATCTCCAGATAGCGGTATCGGTGCAGACGCCGTCACTCCGCGTGACCACACCGCAGTGCAGCAGGTCGGTGCAGCCGGTACACTCGGGCGCGGGCGGAACCATATATACATATTCACGTACACACATTACACAAAGCGACTGGACGTGCGGACAGTATCTTAATGTTTTGTTGCTTTTATTGTCATTTATTAAAATTATCAGCAACTACTTCATATGATGGTTAAATATTGATAATTTTAATAAGTGACTGTCGTTCACATATATCATATATACCAACCAAATTATATTTAATGCATGACCAGTCCGCCTGCGCTCGTTTATACATTAATATATTATTATATACATAATTTTGCTCTCATTAATCTTCCAAAAACCATTGATATTATCGTTTGTAATGAATGCAATTCCATGGTCCTACTACTACTTACTATACATTATTTGATAAAACATTCAGCCATCAATAATTATTGATATTTTTGTCAGTTAAATCATTATAAATCCAGTCACACGTAGCTTTATTAAAAAAAAATCAAATAAGACTATTTGTAATTTCATATAAGAACAGAGATAACTAGTTTGATTCTACCTTAATAATGATCGCAAAATGTTTAAAAATAAATCATATACATATTATGAAAATAAAAATAACATATTATAAAAAGTAATAATATAACAACTATTAACGTCAAAATCGACTAAATTTATTGCCAGATATGACATACAATAAAAACAAATCCAAGACATTCACTTAGTTAATCGAAATGAAATATAAATAGGAAATCTATTATTGCCAATCATTTTCATTAGTGACCAAAATTGCGGATGTAATGTTTGGAAAGTTAATAGGAAGCTATTAACTATTATACCTACCTAAAACCAGTTCATTAAAGCGCTTTACACTATTGTAAGTCACTATTTTACAAACGTAACCTGATATCAAATTCTTAAAAAAATAATTATTTTATAGTCAAATAATAAAATTATTTTCCTGCCTTAATATTTCATTTGCATTAAATCTTAATCAAATCAAGAAAAAAAATCTACAAAAACATCTCTGTTTTTGTTCCGAAAATTGTTAAGCATTTGTAATTAAATAAGTTGATTTCATACCTTTTTATTTGTTTTTAGGGGGAAAAAAATTGGCAATAATATGCAAGTCATTTTATATACGATACAAACATCATAAATTACTTACTTTATTTAAAAACTGTCTTTGATTGCTTTGATAGACTAAAAAGATACGCCAACACTATCCAAAGTTAGGGACTTGTCTGAAATAGTCTACTAAGGGCAAGACATAGTCCATGAGGACTTTAGGCACATACGAACTTCCCTAAATATTTTTAAAAAGACACTTCTTGATACAAGAATTATAATTAAAAGCACTAGTTGCCAAGTTTAAAATTATTCACCCTATAAATATATGTAGGTTTCCGTTAACAAATTCAAGTAAATAATTTATTCTTTTAACTTTAATTAAACTTTACTTATAATTATCTGTAATTATTTTCCAAATTGAGTAATCGACAATGAGATTATTATTGAAGAGTGACGAATGACCTTTATGACCCGTGTTTAACCATCTATGACACTCTTTGTATGGAATATGTTAATGACAACTTATTAAATTAATAAGTAAATATTTACATAGCGCAATATTTCTATTTAAGATGCGCGCTCTAAGAATCAAAATACACTACATATATTGAAAGTAATTGTTTCTGTAGCCACTTTCAATCGATAGTAGCAGTCACTTGGCTCAAATAATTTAAAAAGGGGAAGCCGATAGATACCGGCTTGTATGGACGTTTCTCTACAGATATTTTTTTATTCATAGTTATTGATGGCTTAATTTTGTTTGTATCAGAATATAATTTTTAAAAAATACTTGGGTTAACAATGGAGCATTCGGAAAAATGGAAGGGGTAGGCAGACTAATGGTGTCCGTTGAAGTGAGAGACCTGGACACTGCATACATTTCTTATGAAACCAAGCGGAGACGACCCTGACTGCAGCTTATTCTACTGATTAGGGTTGTCATCACTCATAGTCCGCACTTTAACTTATCATCAACGAAGTGTGGTCACATGTCAAATTATTATAAAAAAATAAATCTTTCTTTTCACTCATCATATTCCTCACTGTGTAAACTTGAAGAGTTTTATTAGTTTTATCTAAATCTGCAGAAATTCTTAATCATAAAAATCAATGAATATTTTAAAATAAAAGTTTACGTAATCTCTTTGAAAAATTGTAAAATGTGAAAAATGGATTGAACATTTTACATTATTAACTATTAAATATTACACGTTATTATTCCATCATTGGGTATTGTTGTAATTTCTTGTAAATTCAATTGCCTAATTTTTGACGCTTTGCTTGTTCTGGTGTGGCGCGATATGGCGTGACTACAGTCATTCGATTACACGGTCATCTGCCAACAACCTGGAGTCGGTGAAGATGGACGAGGGACACCTTCTGCTCATCATTCCCCAGCCCAGCAACCTCGCACGAGGCCCTGGCATGATTTCGGGAGACAAAATGATGCTGACAAAATTCAAATACCTAAATTGTAAGTATATACGAATTGACTACAAAAATAATTAGATAAAGATTAAGCTTACGACATAAAAGAAATAACGCAGAAGTCCTGGATCCAATTTCCTTTCAATACAAAATTTTTTTCGTGTATTTCTTAACTTAAGAATAACAGAATATTATTTAATAAAAGTACTTGTTTATTTAAATTACCACACGTGTACAATGCAACTCATAAATATCCTCCAAAATATTTGGCTACACAATTACCGTAACGTGTTTATTAGAGAGTATGTTCAAAGAGCACTCTCTTCGATCTATCTAATACCCAGAACACACAATCAACAGCAGTAGGTAATAGAGATCTTGAACAAAATGTGACTGTGTACTCAATTAATATCGTTAGTTGTACGAGTATGTGGGTCCAGCATTTGACACCTCAGAGTGTGCTTCGTCGTTGCCCCTTCTAGGAAAGACGTTTTCTATTACTTAAAAAATGGAATAACTCACTCGGAGAGGTGCTAACTGATAGATCGTGATTTCAAAGTGTAAAAAAGGGTTTCCATGTTAGCGGATGTTGTTAGAACATATTTTATAATTGTACTCGATTGATCTGAGTAATTCTTCATGTTATTTGAATGCAAGCTCAAAGACAAAAACAACACCATGTAAATACGGCAATTAATGTAATTTTACTATATAACAAGAAAGAATCGCTTACTTGGCCACAGGATCTGAGTTTTTGTTTAAGCAATTTGTTAGTTAATTGGGAAAAATATGGTCTTAATGTGAATAACTAAACGTAGTCGACATAATGTAAAGTAACGAGTATTTTACACGAGCCTTATTAAGTAACTTATGAATAATAAAATTAATTTGTTTCCAAGCGGCCAATAATAAGGAAAATAAACCGTAAGGTATGTATGAAGGTCTTCCACTTTAAATATTAAAATTTTTAATAGTGTCATATTAGATTCGATTTAATTAATTGCATCCTATCAAATACTTTAAATGTGTCCATATATAGACATATATTTCATGTAAATACTACTTGATAATATAATTAATCGAATTATTTGTGTATTGGCGATGTTAAACCACTTGTTGCCTCGCCCTCGGAACAAATTGTTAAGCAAACAGAGCTCAGTAACGGCGTGCGGCGGAAGCAGCCACACCGACATGATAAGTGCATTAGCATTATTATCTCGATAATTACTTGCTTGCATTTGGCCCAAATAACTTGGTGGCTTCCAACGTCTTAAATTACCGGTACCGATAATGTTCTCCTGATGCTACCCCACGCAGTTTTTTTTAATTTGAAAGCAACAAAAAAGTAAAATGTTCCTACACAAGGTATTGTTAAAGACCCTTACCCTTTAGATACTTTGTTAATAAGTACGCTAATGTCTATGTCGTTTATTGCCTTCTTGTGTTATTTCACGTGTACAAACGTTTAACTAATATTTGGACAATTATTTATCATTCAGTTGTATGGTACGAAGTTATTCATATCTGTGTTCAAATCGTGTTTTCGAATAACGGATGTGCGCTTATTAAGATATTCTCAGTAACAATTAAATAAATGACAACCAATTGTTTGTGTAAAAATAAATGACAAAGCAAACAAAAACTCCTAATAAAACACGCGAATACAATATAATTGGATAGATTGAACATTAAAAATTTTATTTGCACGCAATCTAAACACCTGTCGATCCATTAATTTTGAGCTGTTCTTAACGCGTTGCGGTGTAGTAGTATGTAGTGAAATACGATATAATATATCGATTTAATGAATTACGAAACATCATTAGAACAATAACACGTATGTTTAAATTATTGTACAGTAGCGGTGCTATTAAATTGAAACCAGACCAGAAAATTGTAATAGTGGAGAGCCATTGAAGATCGAACTGCGACGCCTACTTTAGCGTGAGCGCTAACCTGGTGGTTAGTGTTGGCTGCCGGACGATCTGCAGGCCTGCTATTACCAACCTCTTTCATTAAAACACTCGAGCGCCCCATACTCATAGATCCGACTTGTCTTATTTCAAACGCATACTTTACCCTTTTAGCTATTCACACGTAACAGAATGCATTGCATGTATAGGTATAATTATGGACTGACATCGATGCACCTAGGCACCAAAAGTGGACAATGTACGCGAGAGTACTTAAAAAGCCGCGTCACATAAAGAACCGCAGATTTATGCGCATCTAATTTGGCGATGGTTCTCGGCAGGACGCCCTCGCGCTCCCGTCGCTTATCCAGTGTGTATTTTTATTGCAAGCACTTTGTTGCCGCTGCGTTCCAGCGCTTTTTGCTCACTCATCAATTTCCGCGCCTTCTCGATTGATTTATTCATGACCAGTGCGCGTCCTCGCATGGTCTTAACGCAGGAAGTAGATTTTTTCAGTCGTTACATCTCTGAAATCAGTGCTCATTCGAAAACAATGTCATATTTATTTGTCTTTTTCTTACCACATCTTTTTACGAGTTTCTAAATTTGAAGATCCAGCATATATTTCATATAATACACGCAATTTGTGTTTGCTCAGCGTAATAAAGATCCGGAAATAATAAATCATTTGTAAATTACTGGGTAGGTTTAAGAGCTTCAATATTTTATGCCAAGCCCATACCTCCTCATTTTGCATTCATTAGAATACCATTTTACCTGCAGCCGTCTTAGAAAATATATATTTAATTTATGAGAAGCTAATATAGCTACGAGCAAATCCTTGGTTAACATTTATATTGTATTTAAGAAAATATTTTGAAAGAAACTTATTATATTGTCGATAACCTACAGTTTAGTTAGGGCAGTGTCATATACATTTATGTATATATATAATAGCATATAACAACAATGGGGACGATGCTCGTAAATGGAAATTGCGCTCGAGAATCACTTAGAGTCCATCAGATAGCTGGTCTCGTCCACCGATCCATCAATGTCACCCTCGGTTTGCATTACACAAGATTTCTCTCCCCATGGTTTATATCGAACATCATTGTTATTGTTTTCCAGATTAATTGAACTCTGCTTTCATGACTTTGTCGATTCAACATGTCATTATATTTGAAATAGGTGAAGAATTGTTAATCATGTGTGTTATATACTCATATCTATAGTACCTATGTACCTATAGGTTACCTATAGTCGAGATTGTGTTAAGCGACAAGTGTATCACGCGCACTCCACAGCCCTTCGCTAACACGACAGATCGTCGTCTAACGAGCCTCGGCACGCGATCCTCTAAATTAGCGGGGTTTTCCTTCCGCCATTCGACTCGTAGGAAATCGCGAGAAAATACAGTTTTTTTTATCAAGTTCTCAAAACTGGATTTCCACGCCTTTATGTAACGCGACAAGCTTTACTGGCAGCGTAATTAAGATTTCCACTTTTTGCTGGCTTTTATTGCTTTACTTCATGGAAATTTTATTGTCGAGGTACTTAATCTTATGATAAAGAAAGAAATGGCGCCTTTTCTAAAATTGCGAAGAAACTTGTTTCTTTGTAATGATAATAGCATGACTTGGTGTTCTACTTGTCTATCATAAAAGATGTCCTAATGGGCAGAATGTGTTACGTTTCTACATCTCGAATATTATGTAGTCCTAATAATAAAAAGTAGAAAGTTGTGACTAATCTAGATATTTACACAAACAACAATATTTTCAAGTGATTTACATTCATTTTGCAAATTTTACATATTTCATTTGTTTATATACATATATTCATTAGTTATAAATAATTAACATCGCCGTCCTCAAACTTCATTACTCCACATACTAACATTAAAAATACACATATGAAAACAGAAGTACTAATTTTAAGTATTTGCATCAGGTTCTCACCATACGGATTCAAATATCACCTGGAAACAGCAAGCAGCAGTTCTCAGAGAAGAGAGGATGACCGCATCACTTATATAAATAAAGGACAGTTCTACGGAATTACACTAGAATATATTCCTGATCCAGATAAACCACTGAAAAATCAAACCGTTAAGGTAAGTTTTATATGTTTATGTAACTGTAGTAATAAATAATTAGGAGTAAATACCTATTTCAAAATACGAGTAACTTTTAAAATAAAATAAACTTAATTTTACATTGTGGTTACGACTAATATCAAATTTCATCTTGATTTCTTGAAATTTGTTTATTTCTTCTTAGACGGTTTTCTTAGGTTATCATGTTCCCATGGTTATCTGTGGGTGGAACAAAATAGCTAAATTTTTAAAGCGTTTGATATGCAATTATATTTAATTTCTGTGTCCTGTTTGTTCGCTGCAATAAAATAAAATTTAAGAAATATATTGTTAATTCATTCATTAGTCACGACTAGACTTTAGAAAGTTTGTTATAATCGAGACCTATAAATTGTTATTGTACATTTTGTAATGGAATCAAATTACTTAATATTTTATGGTAATCAGTACCAATAGGTATTTGTAATCAATTACCTATTTTTATCTTACGATAAGCTTTTAAGTTCAGGATTTATCGCTCATGAAGTTTAATATATGCTACTTTAAGTATCTGACTACTTACATGCAGTTAATATTTTCCGATGAGGTCCTCTAGAAAGTTGCGCCGGACGTCTGCTAAACATGGAAACCGCTTCTTAGAACATCTCAATTTATATTGCAACTTCGCTTAGAATAAAATGCATAAAATTATAGCTCCCGTACGGAAATGTACTCAATGTTTGCTCAATATTTACGAGCAAAACGTAACGCGTATAATTTTATTGGTTATCCCACGCGGGGTTGTTCTTGGAGCGCCTATTGCCCCGCAGCGTCCGTGAGTTGTGCATCGTGCGGTTCCAGGTGCTTAACCACAAAAATGGCTTCTCATTTTCACTCGTCTCTTCCATTCCAATGAAAACATTCACTTATGAATAGTCAGAATAAAATGACACTTTATTCTTAATAAAAAGTAAACAATTACCTTTTTCAACTGTAATGTATTTATTTGTGTCAATATAACGGGTTTTTAATTATATTGTTTGACTTGTTTGTAGCTAATATTACGATTCCGCTAATCAATACTAATCTTACATAGGAATTTACGGAAATTTTCTATTAATCTTACATTATTTTTTAGCTATTTTCGGATTCCGTTGTTATTTTTATACGAGCACGTTATAAAAAGCCTTTTTAACACATTTAGTACCTACATAGCACGCATCATGGTAATTCAAAATAATCGCTGTCAAGAAAACGTAAATAATATTGTAATAACAGTAGTGCGAGATTCGCATAGATTTTATTGAAAATATAATACAGGCAGTCCTCGTACTTACGGGATGTTAGCTTCTCGAAATAAGCAACGTAAGTCGAGATATATTTTTTCATATGTTTACATGTAAAACCCAAGGGTTAGGTTCCACATGGACTCAAAATTAAAAAAAGACTGCATTTATAACAAAATATATGCTTTATTATCGAAAGTAAGTTCTTTAAAAAATTTCATGCCATTCTCCAAACTTGCAAAAGCTGCGGAAAGTTTTTTAGTGTAAATGTAAGCTTCCTCTTGTATCTGTGCCGCTAATTCAATGAGATCTTCATTGGTCAGTTCTTGCGAATGTGAGCATAACAGATCATCAATATACACTTTGCAAGATGTTATAACTTTTCCAAAAATTTCTCAGCTCTATGCCATCTTTTTCATTAGCCTTTACAGCCTGTGAAAAAGTTCTCCTGAGATAATAGGCCTTAAAAGACGCAATAATTCCTTGATTCATTGGTTGCAACAACGAAGTCGTATTTGGAGGCAGGAACAAAACTTCGCAACAAGTGTATTCTCCTATGCCGTTAATCGAAACAATTGACGTATGCTCGAGGAATAGTGTCAAAAAATTGTTCGTCGTAACTCGAAACGACGTAAGTCGAGGACTGCCTGTAGTTATATCTGTTCTGTCTCAATATAAAACCATACATTTAGTTAAATTAATTTATTTTTTGCTATTATAGAAAATATATTTTTCACTTTACATTTATTAATACAAAATTATAAAATTAATACTCAAAAATTACTTATTAAAACGCATTAACAATACATCGCGTGTTTATTTACATTAATAAGTTATAATAAACACATGGGAAAAATATCTCGTATTGATTATCAACTTTCAAGAAAACTTATATGAAACGTCGTATTTTATTTTCCAATCGGAAATCCCGTCGTGATTATTTCCTCACATTTCCCCAGCGTAATTACGGCAAGTTGATACAGTGTAACAATACGTTAACTACTTACTACACCGCGTGATATCATCTTCACGAGATTACTTGTTTAACCAGAAAGTTAACTGACAATTAATATTATTTAGACGCCACGAGTTAATCATTATGGTATTGTTATATTATTGTAAAGTCTTTGTTTTATATTCTCTCATGTTAAGAATTAACAGAGATACTTGTTTGAGTTAACAGATAGTTGTAATGTATAAATATTATTTAATTATTATTGTCATTAGCATCTGTTTGCATTATCTGAGCAACATTAAAAGGATTAATGTAAATGTATTATATCTTTAATTAAGATTGCGGGTACATAATGTTATAATTTAGCGAGTTTATCTAAATCCATTGCTTTAAATATGCAGAATAATCAATGATACAATACAGCATGGAAGTTATTATATATAAGGAAGTGCACCGACTCACTAATATCGCATTCAATACTCTGAGATAAGTATAAAGCTTATCTGTGCGCAATCGAGTCCGCATTGTATGACCGCGCCTGATAATTAAGACGACGCTTTTGACATTCGCCATATAGGAACACAATGACCGCCCCGGGAGCGCCGCACCGCGTCCGCTCGGATAAAATCGCTCCACATAAACAATAACCCAGCGGAATTATATGATAAAACGACTTCAATGTACAAAATGTTGTGATTCCTTAACGGCCATTGTCTGCCAGTTTCAAAATGTTTTTATTTATTTTATTATAATAGAATACAAGAGTGCTTGGTTTTTACACGTTTTTTATTTGTATTGAATTTACGAAAATAGAACGGAACGGAGAACTTATAACGACATCGACGGTAAGATATCTAAATATTATATAGAATTATATATGTAAGTGAATTAATTTAAACTTTAAGACGCCATTAAAATAGTGGTTCAAAAACAATTAAGTATTATATCCGATGAAGACAATCTCACACGCGATGAAACGTTGTTTCGCATGTTGGCTGGCGGTTACCAGACGTAAGAAATTTTAGCAAACAGTGATTCCTCTCCGTACTGTACCACGTTCGAGGCAGTAATTATGTACGGCGCCGCCCTCGTTTTGGCGGTACAGGCGATGTTTTGCTACATCGATCACAATCTAGCGAGATGCAGAGCTCGCTACACCCGAAATTCGAGATTTTGCACCTAATTAAGGTACTTCGACCAACACGTCCCAAATAAGAATCAGACAAAGTTTTTATGACATGGCGCGGTCTCACGCTACCGGCTTATTTTCTTTTTAAAAATGATAAATACAGTTTTAAAGCATGTGTAAAGAAGGAGCTGAATAATAACGGGTACTCGTTTAAAAACATATAATATGTGATGAAAAAAGTGTCATTTTACAATGTAAGTGCTGTCGATCAATCACTAAATGATAGCAATTAATCATAACGGTAACAAAATCATTTCACTGTTTGTTATTCTACAACCCTTTAAGAGTTGACTTTTTTATCATCCCCTTTATTTAAATTACAAATCACATTTATTACTTTAAAAAAATTTACGTATTGTAAAATGTTATACACATTACAATGTTTGCGAATAGTTAAAATAAATGATTTAATTTAAATGGTCAGTTATTCGTAGATAGCTGAACACCACGCGTGACCATTTATTTATAGCAGTTTTTATTATCTTTTTTATCGTCATTACTTACATCATTGTGTTCACTTTCGCAGGAACGGAAACTCTCGTAACGAGACGTTGAGCATTATTCTATAGTTATTTAACCGCGTGCTCTCCTGTCAATACTTTTAAAATATTTTAATTAGATATCGACCTACGGACTGCAGCCGCCGCAACAACCGGCCCTTAGCAATCTTTAATTATGTCTTATAAAGCCTGTCGGTTGCAGGTGACGATAACGGTTTTATTTGATACTCATTTCTTACTCCCGATTAACTTTTCGACATCTTCAGAAGAGCGAAGTGAAGGGTTGACAAGCGCACCGAAATGCCTCACACAATAAGCGCTCATTTGCATGCGTCTCGGTTTAAGGGTTCATTTTAGTAAAAAGTCGGTCTATACATTTCGTGCGGATTTGCATCAACTCCTTAATGATTGCGCACAAAATGCCAATCATGTTCTCGATCAATCATACGGCAGAATGTCTCAATTTCTCGACGGTATCATGTGCTCCTCTTCTCCCCTTATGCTGAAATAAATGCGAGCCGTCGCCTCAGAAAAACGCTAATGATAACAAATTGCAAAATTATACATCTGAATCGTTGATTTAAACAACGGGACTTTTTCTTGAACATGATAATTCTACCCACATTCTTATATGTTTATGTTTTTATACTGGCTTTATATTGTCCTCTATTTTTCGGTTAACAATATTCACAAACATTTACATATTTCACTGTGGTATTTGATTAAAAGAAAAAGAATGATATGTTTAAAAAATAGAATGAAATGATTTGTATTCGTAATACCTTGAAGTACTACTGTCCATGTCGAACGTGAAGAGTGATGTCTTTGAAATTCAAAGCAATGTCAAATAAACCTTGAGCGAGCGCAGTCATGACATCGTGGCACGTGCAAATACTGCAACAAAAGCTGTGTACTTGTAGATATGTCGCAGATACTTATGAGGTTGTGGTTGAAGGTTGACCTTCTTAAATGTTAGTGCACATGCCTTTTACTAGCTAACCCGAACACAATATGTATAGACGAAGCTTTGTGTGTGTCAAACGGTTGAGTAATATTCGATTGACAAGAATGTATTAACTGAATCACTAACAAATGCTTTCTCGTGGATAAATGTAGACCATGACTAATTAGTTTTATTGCAATTTCAAAATACTTGGACATAAAATAGATACCTTCTCAATCATTTAAGACCGTTGTTAAGCGACCGGTCAATTTATGATTCACTCTTTATAATTAGAATGTTAATAATTATTTGATCAATCTTCCGTGTCACCAGTTCTTAGAAAAGTTACGAGATTATATTTTAATTATATTATTTACAAGTTTATGTTACATTAAAATTAATTATTATTACAATGTAAAATGTAGATAAAATGTGTATAACTTGGGATAATATATTCCCACAATCATCATGAAATATAGCTTAGAGACTGATAATTTATTGAATGCATTTCTGTAAAATAACATAATTATGTGAAAGGAAATTCCATGCAATGAATCATCACTACGTAATATAAAACTGTTTCTCCCGCCGCGTCTCTCTGTCTGTATCTGCTAATTTCTGAATCTACATATTATTCAGAATAACTAGTTTATTTCTAGTTATTCGCGAACATTATTTAATTAATTTACAAAAACTACTGCTTACTATTGCATCTATTTTGATTAATTTGATCCGATATTTCTAAAGGTTTGCAGCCATCGTTATGAGAAACTGAGGTATTGTTTCAAAGTTGACAAACCTTTTCTTAATGGTTTTAATTTGATGAGAGTGGATTGTTCACAGTTATCATCTTTTAATAGTATTCGCAAAGATTAATAAACTAATAATTAAATTGATGTTAATTATTAGCAAAGTTTAATTAAAAGTTGGATCAAATATTACAAACAAAAAACGAATAAATGTAACACTAGTGGAAAAGTTCATGGTAGGTGAGCACATGTGATCGCATCGCTCCACTGAGCGTAAACCTTCCACGTTCGATTTCAGGCTAACGTAATTGCGATATAACTATTACGAAATATTACGTGTTACTCTGTAACTTATTCAGCATGAAAACTTATTACATGCTATAATTATTTAATAACTGAAAATGTATTATAATACCGTTGTTCATGCTTGTTTAATATAAGTTATTCGGTTTGAAATATTCTTCTTTTCTTTAAAGGACATGGGTAACTTGCTGTGCATTTCCTGAATTGTAATGTACCTACTATTAAAATATATATTTATTAAGACGTACTCTGATAGTTCTTTACGAGAGTTTAAGAAAAATTATTGACGAAATAGATAATTAAATCGTGATTATTTCTTTGGTAGAAGACGTTTAACCATTATTATAATTACATATATGATTATATAATATATTGATTTATATTTATATTTATAATTTAAATTTCACATTGACACATTCGCTAACAATAAAATCGCACAGGTCGAGATGTTCCCCTCAATAGCCAGTAAATGTAATTATTATATAATTTTCCAATGACGCTAACTACAATGAAATGTTCGACTGACAATGTTATCGAGTAACATCGTAAATAAAGTTAAAGATCAATCTCAAACTATATAAGTCTCATGTAATAAGCTCCGTGTGATAATGCCCTTCAAACATCATATAATAATACAAATTTTATTTCAATGAGCATGAACTTTGCTGTAATATCTTGCTATATATTGTTATTTATTTTCGAACAGGGCTTTGCCTTTTTTTAAACAGACTTGCAGAGGGATTTAAATTCTTATTACTGTCATATATGGAACGCAGCTTTCGTTTTGACGAGCGCTCTCGCGTTCCTCGTCATTAAGAGAGAAAACTAAGACTTAAAAGCTGCCAAGTGCAAGTGTCTTTTGCCAATCCTGATTCCGTAGGATTGTTTATTTTAATGTTTGTGTTGCGTAATTTGTGTGTTCTAAATTATGTAAACTGCCTGTCGCATTACATTTAACGACAAGCCACGTCTCGTATAAAGACAAACAAAGTATCTGTAACAATGGAAATCTGCTTGACTGTAGAATTATGTCTTATTAACTAAAGCCGATTTGATTACGTGAGCCAGATAAAGTTATGGTACCTAAGTTACACCTAAAAATAAAGGTAGGTAGATACATTAATAGCGTAGACCAAACAATCGCAGCGGTTACAAATTTACATAGAATATAAAGGCTTTGATCACAATCAATCATAATTATTCGACGCATTATTTTACAGCAATGGGTACGTGCACCAGTTTGTGACAATAACTGATTATATGATTGTTGGTTAAAGCAAGCCATAATAAATTTTATTATATTGTAAAGTGATTTTGTGTAAACTCGCTAGATACCTAAATCTATACCTCCCAATCAAACATGGATCTGAATAAACAATACACTTGGAAGGTATCATGGTTTATCACAAATAAATCAACTTATCCCAGTAGCCTTGTAACGCCTACGATTTGGATTTATGGGTCCCATTGAATATATATATAAGTCGAATGTTTAAAATGCACACTGCAATTTTCTCTCCACTTACCATTCGCTAGAGGAAATTCCTATGAATTCCTTTAACTGAATTATTCGTGGTAGTTATCTGACAATAAAACTAGGTTCATTTAGTACTCCATTTCCGCGGCGCGTGAAAACTTGTGCAACCTGCACTATTGCCAAGGAATTAGCTGTTTAAACGCAATACAAGAGCTATTGTTTTTATCGATATACCACGTAACAATATCGTTTGTGCAATCTTTTATCTTTATACCAATTGAAAACAAGTTCTGTGGTCAGTTTTTATAAGACAGTTATCTTCGTATTATGTTTATGTAAATTTATATGTTTACATTATTTATAGTCATGTGTATTGAGAGCATAGATTTTTCACATTATATTGTAAATTATCACTTTAAAAATACTGTTTATCTATTATTGAGGGAGTGAAGGCTTATTGGTGTTAACTTATCGTAATAACATCTGTCAGGGACCTTTATTTGTGTCTCCTTTCGTCAGAGAAAGGCAGTGCAAGATACAAATTTAATAGTGTTACGTAACACCGAGTCCGTCATTGTCTTGATATTGGAACTGTCACAGTGTGAGCGTATTTAGCGTCAATCCTAGATACGCATCGCTTGACAACTGAGAGTGGAGACTGCGACATTAGGTGATCACAAATCTCGTTGTGCAATTCATGCGTGAGTCGGGTTTTATACTACTGTTTACTCATTAAATTATATCCACTATCATTGACAGAATATTTGTTACGTATATTGTTAAGACGGATCTCGTGGATTTAATGATATGTGTGAAATGCAAATTATGCTATATCAATGTTATTTTTAAAATATCTGAACTAAAGTGGTGCTTAAAGTGTAAATTGGAATTGCTAAGATTTTTGAGAGATTCGAACACAGGTGTTATTGATTACGAGTCCATGTCTATACCTACTCGACCACGGCCGCATTTAAATGTTAATGTTAGCACAGTTATATGTTCTCTCGATGAATAATAAATTTCATGTGTAGTAAAAGATAATCTTGAATTTAATTTTACTCTTTAAATTAATACGAGTTCAACATATGCTTTAAGAACGTGATTATCGAAGTAGTAACCAATGACATGTGTGCAGTAGGTACAGAGAGTGGATGTGCCTAGCCCTGCGCCTCGCAATCTGACATTTCCTTTCGACATTTAAGCGGATTAATGTTACGACTGAGTTTGAATCTTAATCCGACGGCGGACGGATCGCGGGAATCGCTCCGATTTAATCGAAACTAAGCGCTTAGTGGGCAACACGATAATGCTATCATACACATAATGTAAGTCTTTCTATTTCGCAACGCGAAACCAATTATAAGCCATCAACGTTTCAAAATTAAAATTGTTTTAGAATGATTAACTTATTCAGTCTAAATAATAGCTACTTAATGCTCATTTAGTAAACTATTTAACGAGTTACGTCATGTTTTTACGAAATAATTTATTACTTTAATAGTTAAATTACTAGATTAATAGATACCTACTAGATTGCGAAAGCGGAAACGTGACACTTTTAGACGAAACAAATTATAATTGATTATCATTTTTAAGAATATACATACATAAATTATCTACAAGATAAAATTGGTATAAGTAGGTATGCAGTTAGGTGTGTTATATTCAATTAGAGCAATCATTCTCGCCGGATACGCAACAAGCAGAGTGTGGCAATTTGCCGGCGCCGGATGCTGCACATCTCCCCTAGCCTCAGGGGAGCGTCCTGTAGGAATGCTTGCGTGTTCGTTCTAACTAGCCAACCACTACTGGATATATCTATCTACCATATAGGTAATGTTAGTGATATAAATATTTAAAATTAACATAGGAAGTCGTAATAGTTTTACAGCGATTTGCTTTTAATTTTATTACTGTGATTAATTTAAATATAGGCACTTAATTGTCATGTCGCTTGTCGCTTGTAGTACAGATTGCTGCAGCCGTCATTCCTCTTAATCACGCAACAAAAATGACTATTGGTATATTTAAGTTAAAGTCTAATAAATAGCAACACGTAGTTCGTAGGCTGTGGCAGTTACACCCACAGGTCTGCTCGAAATTTATGGCGAAACCAACATTCACTGCGGAGAACATTCGTAGCAAATAACTTAGGCGTTAAAACAACTCGCAGAAACGACTGGCGCACTTAACAAACAGACGTAACTGTATCAGATATGGCGTATCGAGACGGCCGGGACATTACTTCTGGCTCGTATCGATAAAGCGCAACGGTAAGCGAAATAGTTTTGCCACGCAGAGAACATAAATAATTGTCATAAAGTAGATAGGGTCTGATGGATGGACACCGCGCCCTGAGCCTAACGAGGAAACACCAACTGCAAACAAAACGACAGACACCACCCGCGCTCGCATCTCCTATGACAAAATACTTCGCTTGTGCTATCAGCTCATTTCTATCTTTAAGCATAGATCTTCATGTCGCCTTTGTCTCTTCTAACATCTTTATCAAACAATATTCACACCAATATTACATTCTATTTATAATATCGTGTAGTCTGTTAACAAATTCCCATCACAAGTCAGTGACTCTTATTCCATGCCCTTAGCTATCGTATTGTACAAATGTGAAAAATTGAGTTCAATATTAAAATGAAATGACTACACGTTCAGGAGAGACTGTTAATTAGACTATACATCAAGGGTACCTGTATTATATGCCGCCATGTTCCGCCAAGGATGCCATTTATACAACCGCTTTGTGAGTCGTCCGCGTATGCTCTCATTGTAAACTCGGCTTACAAATACGGATTTATTACATGAATATAATAGTTATCTAGGATATCTAAATTTTAATTCTTTACAATGATTTATTACGTTTCGCTTTGGTTATGATGACAAAGTTCATTTTAAAATGACGCTTTATTATGTATCCTTTTTATTACATTTACTTGTAAATAATACTTTGAAGCCTTCGAGTATGTTGAAATTCAGAGTGCGTGTCAAAGTAATCTACGGCGTGCGGAGGCTGCGCGGGCGCTGGAGAAAGCGTGCTTAATCAGATAACTCAGATTGTCAACCGAGCTCCTGAAATTGGGTCGAATGTCGATACACTCGATTAATTAATTGACAGCCCGAGCTCCGACTAACTGGTCCACAACACCAAAACTGTGCCCAGGCTGTGTGCCAATGGACACTTACGTGAATGTAGCGACTAGTTTCAAAAACTTGCCGCACACACGTTCTATGCAAATAAGGCTAATCAAATAATTAAAAATATATAAAACAATTAAAACACTTTGTTTGGAATAATCTGATTTATTATTTATGTAAAATAGATATCCGTCTTGCATTTGTAATTGTAATTATATCGGTAAGTGACATGTAAGATGAAAATAAATTAAGAAACCGCAATGTAAAATGTTTTATTTTAAATTATGTTACTAATATCTATAATTGATATATCCGCTAATGACGCCCACTGCTTTTTGTTAATTGATAATCATGAAATAGTAACATATTATATTAAGAATTCTTCCCACGACATTGTAATTAATATACACACATATTAGGAGTTTTCTTAATTTGCAATGAAAGATGGAATACCTAAATATATTTTCCATCGGTGTATATTGATATTAAATGCTGAATGCTGCAATTAATGTTGGGGACGGGTGCGACTAGTGGCGACCTATTCATCACTAAAATAAAGATATTCTAATAAAGCGGTAAATTTTTATGTTTATTAAGAGTCATAGATAGTGACACGAGGGCACCGTTACAATTTTATACATGGCCTATTCATTAGTATGCGTGGTTCCGTTCAGTTTACGCCGCTCGCTTGATCTCCGGAGAAAGCCAGTGTCCCCGCTTTAGAAACTTACTACTATCAGCGTTCAGTTGACACAAATTACTCGTAAATTCACCGATTTACTGTAAAACTATATTTTTATTGCATCTCATCAACTGGTGGAACTAAGAATCCTTGTTGAATTTAATTGCAATAGCGATTGGAATTTCTCGTTTGCATATGATAATTAGTTACAGGCATTAATATTAACTCCTCCCCTGAGGTTTGTTCAGATGAATATATAAATTAAACAGTAAATTTCAGTAGTGAACTGTATTTTACGCGGAGGAAAATATCGCGCGTGGTTTTCTTGGACAGTCGTCGCGTCGATCCATCAATCAGCAGCGACCATCCGAGAGCTTTCTCGTTGTTAGCCCTATATGGTATTGCACCACGCCTCGTGCGAGCCACTTCTTTTTCACTTCATTTTCTAACTCGTCCATAGATATCTCTTGCCGACATATTTCACTCAGACGTTGCACGGAAACCGTCGAAAGGTTTGACGTTCTTTATGAAAAACTGCTCGAACACCAAATAGATTTTAAGATGCTTGGCGCTTCTATGTAATCGCCCTCGTTTAACGTAATTACAAGGAACGTGAACCACTTCATGTTATACGCAGAAAAAATACTTTAACAATAATAGTTGATTTGTCTACCTATTTTCATTATTTACGCCAAATACATTTTATACTAAGTCCAAAATTTTCGATTGTTTCAGAGTATTGTAATGTTAATGTTCCGAGAAGAAAAGTCTCCAGATGACGAAATTAAAGCGTGGCAATTCTGGCATGGTAGACAGCATTCTGTCAAACAGAGAATACTTGACGCAGGTGAGTTGTTAAAGAATTACTCATGTGTTAAATTACATTCTAAAAGAATGATGACACACTATAAAAACGCCAAGTTCCCAAGCATTTTAGATATTGAATGTTCATTAAGTTATTAGCGAAAAATAATTACCTTTGGGAATACAATAGTGTGTTGTCATCACGACAATATAAGATGTACGTTTCGCGCGAGATTAGCAAAAACGTGCTGGAGGCGACACAGAATCATGGTGCGCGGCGCGTTGCGTGTCAATGGCGACCGGAGTTCGCGTGGCGAGTCCGACCTAATTACTGCAGCCGCAGGGGCTGATTGCTATACCCGCTTGCCCCTCATACCCGCTGACATCGCAGCACTAGCGATTACCTCTCGTTAAAGCATTTGCATAAACAACACTCATCGTCAATTCCATGCCATACACTAGTCTAAAAATATATGATCGCTACCGTTCATAGAACTGCTGGTCGTAACGCGAACGCATCTAACACAAGTTCCTGAAGTAATGGCACATTCCTAAACATTAACAAGATCGGAGATATGAAAGTGTATATAACATTACAGCGCGGTAACGTTAAATAACACGATCTAATAAAGATATCCGCCTCGACTCCTCCGACGACGCTGTGAATAACAGGAAATCGTAAAATTTCGTGAGTCGTGTGAAGCACTCGAGTTAGTTGTCTGATTTTTTTATACACATTTATGAAGTAAAATAATACTTATTAAAAATATATGATGACCTTCAGAAAACAGAAGATATACCTACCTATCTACATTGTTTTGATAAGGTAATATATGCATGTGCCGTTTAGGTGTCTTAAGTTGAGAGACGTAAGATAAACAATCGTACAATATTGCCGCGCGCGGTCGTAATTACATGCTGTGCTGAGATGATATCGGGGAGCACTCATTACCATGTTAATTGTGCACGATGCCTACACTAACGCCCTAAGATACATATAATATAATAATATTATTGTTTGTAACTACAAACTTAATAATTCAAATAATAATTTATTTAAACTAATTTTAACTTTAAATTACAATTAATAACAAAAGAGATTAGCACATGCAGGTACAGTAAAGTTCTTAGGTTCTGTAAAGTTGTAATGTTTTTGGAGATGTAAGAGCGGCATGCCTACCTACTTAGATGAACTTACATTCATTACATCCCATCAGAAAAGACATTAATATAATGACCGTAATAATTCTATAGGAAATGGGATCTTCGTATCTGTTAACTCATTTAACTTTTTAGTTGTACGATTAGAGACGTTTACGCATATTGCGTATATAGTGGGGCCTGCCATCACCGAGGAATGCTGACCATTAATCTTTGAATCTTTAATCTAAGTAAACAAGTGTGATATATGACTCACTTAAACATTAGTTAGTGGAGGGTGAAGCATTAGCAATGATGAACTTAGTGACACGAGGGCCACAAACAGAGTCTATAAATTAAATCTCAAGGAAAATAAAAACGTGGAAGCCATTAATTCGCGCGCTGGGCCAAGTTTAATGTCAAGGCTTTTGCTTATCGCGATGTTAGGTGGATTTTTTAAACTTATTTGGTATTATGAGATTATTATTACCTATGATTTTCGTATTTTTTTATTAAATTTTCCTTTTATATAAACCTAAATGCACAATAGTGACAAATATTTTAATCAAATATTTAAATGTTAAAACTTAAAGTTCGTATTGGACTTATTGTTAACTCGTACAATAAAATCTAATTTTAAAACATGTATGAGTTTCTCTTAAATACGGAACTAATTTGTTATATTATAAAAATCTTATCCTACACATTTAGTTTGACGGAATAATTGATTTCCAAACAAGGTCTTATACTCCTCTTCTATTAATCATGAGGCCCTTTAGACAATTATTTTATTGTCATTTAATATATATGTGATTTATATATATGAAACAAGTACCTATATTATACTAAGGTTGAGCAACTTTATTTCTAATCGATTAAGTTAATCAATATAACTTACAAATGTCGATTACTTTTTTAATCGGTTACGTTTCATTATTCTCATACAAATGTGTTTAGACAAAATATGCTTCTCCCATTAAGTTCGTTTTATTTATTTTATTTTTCTCTTTTTTTATTCGAAATAAAAAACAGAACGACTTCGTTTATCGTAACTGAAATTGCTTAAGATGTTATAAGCGTTTTATAGTTAAAAGTATAAAAAACGAATATTGAAAACCATAAATAATCATACATTATTGGTTGATCAAATTATACGACACAAGAAAAAAAAAAGCGTATTTGCAACTTCGTTTAAATATTGAATATTTAATTCCATATCGAGTTGCTAAGTCAAAACACGCCTAGATTCGTGAATATAAAATTATCCGTAACCATAACTTCTATGTTAATGACAACAGTTTGTCTTTGACATTATTATCTCATGGTGAGCCGTAATATGTATTGAAGTGTGAGGGATGGTGAACTTGGCTGTGGTCGTCAAGGGCGACACCGGACACCGCTTGCCCGCGTGTGAAAGGGCTCCCGAGGACGTCGGGGGGACACCAGGGGTATCGGGAGGACGGGAGAACTCGGCAACGCACCGCGCGCCCATACAATGCCTTCTCCGATTACCTGCATGTCATGTATCACGTGTCTGTCGTTGGTTGTACGCTGTCTGATCTTCGTTTATGGTTTGTGACAGTTTCGAAAGGGCTAGCACACATTTTTGTTCAATTTACAAGCTCAAGTAAAAGTTTAACATAAACAACTAAACATCCTTTATAATGCAAAGTAATTTGCTGCGGATCGATGAAATAAATTGTGCATAATATCTCGTCACCTTAATCCAGAGTTAGGTGTTACGTAAGAGTGCGGTGGCCGTGATTCATTGCAGGAGTGTGACTTGGCAGTTGTCGACGTCTCTCAGCGGGTTGGCCGCACCACTCGTAAATTTGTAAATGCCAGTTAAAACAATAAGGCTGTGTGAGGGCGGCAGCGGCGGGTCCGCCCGCTAGTCTCATAAACACGTCGCCTCGGTGTCGGAGCACCAGATTGCACATCGAGTGATAGACGCCGCCCGCGCACCCACACAACACGCAAACACCAACTCTCTACCACAATATCTAAAGCAGCCAGCCGCACAAATCTTTCAGAATAAATATTTATTTGTATTATTTGTGATACTATTACCTACATCCGGAGATAAATATGTATACTTATTCACGATGCAAATATCAGTAATGCTAACTAAACTCAAACAGAAGTGTGTTTATTACAGGTGGCAATCGTTATTTGAGAAATCGATCATATCTCATGATTATTCACGCCCAGCAAATAAATATACGTCTCAGATGACGTATTGTGCATTGATATCTTAATCGAAATCTCCGGTGCCATTACCGCACAGTTATTCGACGACAAGATTAACGACAGCTACATTTGTTCTTTTGTTACAGACACTAAGAACAGTATCGGGCTCGCGGGATGTATCGAAGAAGTCTCACATAATGCCATTGCGGTCTACTGGAATCCACTCGAGAGTTCGGCTAAGGTAAGATAATTTATATATTTAAACACAACTATAAAATGTATATTTTAAATTGCAAATTATGGGAATACGTAGTCAAGTGCCATGTGTCTAAGTCATAAAGTTTACTAGGATAGGCTCTCCGTGGTGCGCATGATGTTAATTTAATGCGGAGACACAAGTAACTACACGTCGCCTTCACTTTGAATAAAATTAATACGAAATTCTTAATTTTATCACTACATAATTATAAGACGTGCATATTATCACTCTGCGTATCTAAATGTAGAATTAAAACGAAGAATTAAATTTCCGTTCGGTAGCAATCGCAAAGACCCGGTTAGAATATAGCTCATTTATAGTAGTCTTTTAATTAAGCATTTAAATATTGAGTTTAAAATAATAGCGAGAACATAGTTCCTAATTTACTCACTTTAACGTAAAATTATCAAGAACTGCATCATTAAGAAGACAAAGAAAAATTTTATTTAGATTGTTCAAGGCTACTCAAATTATTTAAAGCATCGTTTTTTATTAATGGTCCATAGCCTATCGATAATTGTTTCGAGTTTCCCGATATTTTACAAATATTAGCAATTACACATTGTTACATACGAAAACCGCAGACATCGGCCGGATGTGAGCAGTTAGCGGCAGATAATATGCGTACAGTCAGTGATCGGTGGCAGAACTGTCGGCGGCAACTAAAAAACGTTAAAGGAGTCATTTACATAGAGCGCGGTAATGAGAGTCGAGCCATGTCCACGCACTCCTGGCTTTCATCTCGGGAGCAAGGGAATATGAACCTTGCGTTAGCTTGTCACTAAAGAGTTCCGTCAATAATATGGTATTCACATTTATTATCACTTAAGGCCTCGAACGGCTCAGCTTGTGATTGTAGTGTAGTGACAATCCTGTCCGTCGGGCACTGCCGCGTGTGGCGCCTGAATCGACTGACTATCCAATTACAATGTTTCTTGTTTATTTCTTTCGTTCGATCAAACTAAATATACAGCTTGACATTGTAACATGCAGAAAAGTGTTAGTACCTAACAGGTTTTATTAATTGTATTGTATTTTAAAAAACTCACTTTTGACTTCATTTTGTTTAATAACTTTACTTACTATTATTATATTAAATCATAAAATATATAATATTACAAAGTAGACGACATTGTTGTATGTTGTGTATTGTTGTATACAGGACATTATATAAGTATGATTATTAATTTACTATCATCTTTTCAGATAAATATAGCAGTTCAATGCTTAAGCACAGACTTCAGCAGTCAAAAAGGAGTTAAGGTTTGTATTAATGATATATATTGTTTAATCTAGATATGTATTTAATTAAGAACAAAAACAGCCGTTAAATTATATTGATCTGATCGAATGATAAAACGATACATGTTTCCCACGCGATTTTAATCGAGAAATAATCTATATTGCGTACGCGCAGAAGCTTGAATTGAGGGAGGTTTGGCAAAGAGTGACGTCTGAAGGAGAGGGTCGATAACCGGCGCATGAGGCTACTTTGTGCCGATAACGCAGGATCCGCAGCGACGGGCCGTGTGACGGGCTTGCAGATACCGAACCCGTCCACTATCAGAAACTCAATTATCCACAGCCAGTGGTCAACGTAATACCGACCTCGTACGCAATTAAGACGTTTTAAAATGCAATTCGATTCAGACACGTCCGTATTTTTCCTTATTCGAAAATTTATAGTTATTACATTTTTTGATTATGCTTTCATACGGCAAATTAATCTATTAATATATCAATATATAACTATTACTATATTTGTTTTTAAATTGCAGGGTTTACCGTTGCATATTCAAATTGACACATATGAAGATCCACGAGATACGCAAATATATCATCGAGGATATTGTCAAATTAAAGTGTTTTGTGATAAGGTTGGTTATAGAAATAAAATATATTTTGACCTAATGTTTGTATTTGATGATCATATGCCAGATTATTTGAAAAACTGTGCTCATTGCCCAATTTTTATAATTTTAGGGAGCGGAAAGAAAAACAAGAGACGAGGAAAGAAGAGCCGCGAAGAGAAAAATGTCTGCAACTAATCGCAAGAAACTTGATGAAATTTATCATCCTGTTACGGAGCGTAGCGAATTTTACGCTATGGCCGACCTTACGAAACCACCGGTGTTATTCAGTCCTGCAGAGGATATAGAGAAACTGGCTAGCATGGATATTCCTGGTTTTTATGGACATGATGAATCGTCTCTGGCCGAGAATCACTTGAAAGGTGCTTCACCGTTTTTACTACATGCTGCAAAGCCTCAAGCTCCGGCTTTGAAATTTCACAATCATTTTCCTCCTGAAGCACCAGGGTAAGTTTTTATTGATAGATAAGAGAAACACTTACTTAAAAAATGAATTAGTAATTTTTATGCGGTTATAAATATTTTAAACAGGTATCGTTCCGACGTAGGCGGACTATCGCCGTATAGCGACCGCAAGGATTCTCTGGAATTGGAAGGCGTGCTAGGCAAACGGCCACGCACCAACACGCCGCCGCTGAGCGAGCGCGTGATGTTGTACGTGCGGCAAAACATCGACGACGTATATACACCGCTGCACGTGGCGCCGCCCACCACGCAGGGCCTGCTGCATGCGGTTAGTACACCCTTAACACGCACTCACCCTGCGGCTACTTTGAATATCGAAACATAAACCCATAACATCCTTTCGCTGCACCCAAATTACTAGTACTTTACAGACTGGCTTTGCTTTTTCCATATTCAAAGTAGCCGACGTAATAACCGGCACGAGGTGCCCGAGCACGGTGTAAGTAACCTTGGTGATGTCGGCTAACCGCAAAACACCAATCGGATGGTGATCTAAATTGCTCGGTTTCTCGTGAAATTTTGAATAAAAAAATATGACTTTATTCGTTCAAAATTTGTCCAATATGAAAGAAACTTGAAGGAATCGAGACGCTTCGTCCACGGCGCGAGCGAGAGTCCCTGGGAGGGGCCGTCGCTCGCGTCCTCAGTAACTGATGCGGTGCTTTTATAACCCCGTCTAATACACACGAATCATCATAACAGCATGAATGTTATTAACACCCGAATATGCGGCCCGAACCCGCAACGGCGAAATTTCGTACCATTCGTGAATAAAGACAGAAAGTTTAACGTGCGCTCGTCGACGAGACGTCTCGGTTCTCAGGCGTAAGGGCCAATTGTAATTTTCTGTTTTTGCCTCTTTCCAGATTGAGAATAAGTACAAAATTTCAAGTTCGGCAATTAATAACCTTTATCGAAAGAACAAGAAAGGGTAAGTGACTTTTATTGGCAAATCAGTTCCTCCGACGGCCGTCACGCGCTAACCGAGCATTCGCTTGTTTGAAGGACGCACACTAACTATACTTACCAGCTGATTTTACGATAAGAGTCGGTCAGCATTATCCCCACATAACAACATTTACGGTGGCTGAACAAGTTTGCAATCAGGGAAAGCGATACCGCGCGTCGTAAAATAGACTAAGATGCACGAACGTCCTCACCTCCCAGTTTGACATCCATTGCTCCTTCACACTGGGTACATACTCGGCTGCGCATTAATCCATAACTTATTGAAAATATTTGTTTGTTAAGTTTATGTAACTCATAAAAATCATCAACATATTATTAAATAAAATCATATTATTCATGTGTTGATGCAATAAGTATAATTATATAATAAGGTAATTAATATATTTTTCTTTATTTCAGGATTACGGCGAAAATTGACGATGAAATGCTGGCATACTACTGCAATGAAGATTTGTTCTTGTTAGAAGTTCGACCAGCGGGGGCGACGGAAGACGAGCCTTTGTTTGACATAACATTCGTTGAGCTCTCAGATGAACATTAATTTTGCGGAATTCTGTCTCCGTCATATCGGATCTGTCATTTATATAATGCACTCGTTATGTAAACGTGGTTGTGAACAATACGTATAATATTCACTTTATCCATGACGAACTTCCAATTAAGTTTTATAGTGTCTTGAACTCAATTCAATAATGAGAAAATCACAATAGTATTTATAAGTGAGTGCGTGTCGGAAATGCGTCGATCTCAGATTGAAATTTGTTTATTTTTAAGAAATTCATATTGTAACACCGTTGAACATTTTATATTATTTTGTTTTTAATTTCATCATTGACCGTCGCTTGGTTTCGACAATTTTGTAAATATCATTTTAGTGCCTTATAAAATTCAGACGAATTTGGTGTTGGCTAAGAACGTAATTGGAAATATTTTATTTACGAATATGATTTCAGGTTATTAGGTTTTATGTTTATGCTATTGATGAAGATCTGAATTTTAATATATTGTGCCATTCGCTCGGTTATCATTCTTAGAATAGTATATCATTTTAACAGGTACCTTTTGATCTTGCCATGATGAATTTATAATAAGAGGTATTTTCTCGTCACAAATGACATGTATTTTGTTACATGTAAGTGAAAAATATAACGTGCCTTTGTCATAATAATAATTTTAAGTGTTAGTTAGTTAAGTCAAATTAAATGCCATCCACTTTGTTAAGTTATGCATATGTAACCGTAAGTTTGTAATAGCCACGTAAGATCGCTCAATAATTACATTCTTTTGTTTTATATTAGTTTTACAAATACTTTTTGACGCTTTTATGCTTCCTATTGGACACTATCATTCATATGTTACAACTGATAGTTGAAATTATAGAATGATCAAATGGGGGCATAAAATATTTTAATAATATGAATTTAGTCACATGAACATAGTCACAAAAGTCCATCCTTTTCTTTTTATCAATTGTCACCGGATGGGGCGAGGTTTGTGTAGTTATAAGTTTTTTTACAATAAAATTAGTTTTTGTTATTTTATAATTGTAAAAGTCGATACGTAGGGTTATCGAGCCATGACAACGATATATATTTAGGTTAGGAAATAATATTTTGGTCCAAGACTTATATTGTAAGGTATAAATTTATAGAACCGTTATACATAGTTTCGGAGACCTTGAACATACCATGAGCCATGTTACTTTGGGTCTCCTTGTTGCTCACTTAAATATATAATTTGATTCAAAATTGTTGCAATCTTTATTATTGTTATGTATTCAGTGAAATTTATAAATTAGTAATTTCCACGGAATATCTTCCAAAATTCAGAACAAGGTTCTGCGTTAACCTTATAAGGACGTTGCTGGGACAAAATCGGCCGAGGGTTGTTTTCACAAGTGCTTAGTGCAAAGGTTCGATTAACTGCCATATTATGACATAGTTTAGAATTACTTTATTAGGCATAGAATCTTAATGATATTTAGTTGGTTGCAATTCTGTGAGACGTGCCTTTGAGCAACATTTTTATCCATATTTTCTTTTATCAAATTATTAATTTTTTCGTATTTTTGTTTTATTTTTTTTATTGGCTGCGTTATGTTTTATAGTTTGATCCGTCCTTCGCATTAAGTTTTTGTTCGCATTTTGTTGTTTCTGTTTTTCTTAAACTGTCATAATAGCTAACTATTTTTATCAAAAAGATTACTCTATTAGCAGGCACGTAGAGCGGCCGTATTTATTGTTATTTTGGTATTTTCTTTTAAATATTTATTTATATGTATTAATTAATGTGAATTTCGCAGCTTTAATGTTTACGTGCATCGAATTTTAGTTCGTGATTTTGAATCTCGTCATAAGTCACAAACGTTACTAGCATCTAGCAATAAATCCGTTTATCGTTAGAGAGTGTAAGGACAAGAACAGGGAAGTGATTTATTCAGTTCCCTGTCCAGCTTTGTGAGGAGTTTAGTCACACTAGTTAAGAAATATCCCGAAAATGGTAGCACGTTTTCGTTATTGATTATTTCTATAGATTAAGTTTCAAATCATAGATGTTACGTTATTCTTTTATATTGAAATTATTTTTAGGTTGTCATAAAATATTATTAATATAATTATTTTTATCAAAGTTTATAATCTAAAAATAAAACGTTTTTCTCCAATTCAATACTTTCTTTTTATTTGACACACATTTTAATTCAACTAATATTCAACGCACTGATTTCAGAGATGTACATTCTATTTTATTACATTCGTATCTCTTAGATGAACCAGTTGCGTGAAGCATATTCAGGCGAGAAGAAACAGTTTCCATCGGAAACAAAAATATATCTATAAAACTTAATAAAAGATTAGCCACTTCTAAATGTTCATCTTAGGTTGGTTAACTATAAAGTATATATATTTTGATAGCACATCAATAATTTGTGTTGGAATATACCGCGCCCTCTAACCATAGTAACAAGAAACGTTACAAAGCTTTCACATTTTAACCTCAAAAACAGGAATATCCTATCCTACTTAGCCTAACTTTTCTTGGGTAAGAGATAAACCTCAAAAAATAAACTAGATGGCGCTATAGCCTACTGAAATTTCCCGAAACACGGATTATTATAAAAAATATTTAGTCCAAATTTAACACTAGACTTTTAGCGGGATTCTGGATATAATGTTGTTTAAATAATATAATCAATTATAAATTCGTGAGCATGTGTGAAAGTGGGTAAATCGAAATTTGTAATACTATGAGTAGATAAAGTGTGTTTTATTTTCCGCTGGTAGTTTAAATATATATTTCATGACAATCAGTTCAAAATAAAAATGTGCTGTATGTGAAACAATCCCTTCATCTTTAAAACAACATCGAAATATAAGTGAAACATCACACAAACCATCGCAAATTGTATCACCCTTATAATATTAACCTAATTATAATAATGCGCTTTCCACCTTTATACGTATTTATAAGGTATAATTTTATAGAGGACCGTATATTTTAAGCACGTACCTATATAATGTCGACGACGACGTTTTAAAACGAAATTTCATTGCGCGATTATGATAATGATGCTATAAGGCGTACCTGAAACCTTTATTAGAAGCATTACTCCACTCGCAATAATATTTTCATAAATAAAAATGTGTGAACCGTTTCTATACTTTGTTCACGATAGCAAAAAGCTAATAGGTAGTTAAAAAGCTATATTTACCTAATGATGTATATAATAATAATAATAAATGTTTTTTCTCTAACAGTATTTTTATTACTGTGTTTAACAAATGTATTTGTTATGAAGGAGGATAAAAAGATCTCCATTGCGCTTGCTCTTTTACTCGGCCAACAATAACATGTCGGTTCATACATATACCTAATATATTAACTTTGGCGAAACTTAACGAATAAGAGTTGCATTTGAGACAGCGACATCTATTAGCGGATAACGAAGCAATTTTCATTTAAGTCCGTAACACCCAGCTCACGTCTAAGTTATTAGATGAGGTAGAATGTTATTCGAAATTTATAAGTACTTACGTTTTCTTCCAATTTTATTTTTGTTTCTATTTTTGCCTCCCTTACGAAATGTAGACGATTTTTTCTTTATATAGCTGTAAGAGACGCAAGACGAAGTGGCGAGGTCTCTGAAAATGGAGACAAATGACTCTTTGTCCAAGATAGTATTTTCTCGCAATACCTATTAATCTCTTGATGATCCAGATGTTGATTAAACGTGATAATTAAGTTAAACAATTGATCATTTGACTAACCACATCAATTACGAATAATAAATTGTTTATTAATTATGGTAAGATATATAAAATTGATTAAACAATTGAATACAAATTATTAAGAACAATACCATAAAAACTGTTTCGAAATAAAATTACGTTTAAAATATATGGCTACATTAGTAAATTAGCATATTAGTCAAATATACGCGATATATTGAAAAGGATAAAGAATTTTGCCTTGTTTCAGTTAGAAATAAATACTGGGAGCATAATGGTATTTTCTTGTATCGCTAGAAGTGAAGTGGTCCCGGCAGACTGCGATGTGCTTTGCTCATTCAGAACTTCGAGAGTATGCCAGGGACGTACCATTTTTTTATACTATATATTTTTATACATTTTTTTCGTATACCTTTCAAAGACGTTCTTTTTCGACGAAATTGAAATAGATTTTATTATTTCTTAAATTTATATTTTCCGTCTATTGAATTTAATTTTAATAAAATCTCTTCTTTGAAGAATTCACTCCGATTTTTCAAGTAATTTCGTAAAATGTCAAATGAAAAATACTGACATAATTGCGAGTTTAATACACTAGAGAAGATATTATGACCAATGTTGTTAATCTACGAGGATTGTCCCAAATGCTAGAAAACATTACATACTAAAAGTATACCATCTGATTTACGTTTTATATATATATACATACATATATAGGTATATATTACGACATAATGTATTACCGCCATAATCTATTGGTTTTATAGTACATTTAGAGGTCTTATATTTTTTACGTTATTTCGCTGCACTTATGTAATTTTGGGAACAGAAACAAAACACAATAATCAACATTAAATTTAAAACATTTTATTTACCTAACCTTAGGTTAACAATTACCACAAATTATTATTTACACAGAGCGTTTGGAAGTACCACAGAAGCGGAGGGAAGAGATTTGTATAGTAAAAAGTTAATTTAACTACAATTTCAAACAATCAAACCTATCTAACTACCTATACTAAATAGCTAAGGTTTATAATGACACGAAAAATTAAAACTACGAAAATCTTTTACTAGTAACATGTTAGCTGTTAATCATATTTGTTTGAAAAAATATATAACCCCTACTATCCACAGAGGCTAAATTTATATTTGAGATGAGAATATATCAGGTAAATTAGTCAATTGAAATCTATGCGAACTTCATTACACTATGAGCGGCGCACTTGTCTATTTTTACTTATATAAGTATGTAAATTAATTAAAACACTCCTATTAGACATTTTACAATAAATAAATAAATAAAATAATTCGAAAAAAAAAATGTTTTGCAATATAATTGTCATTGGGCTAATGGCGTGACAGTTTTCTTTAATATATTTATGATTTTTTTAAATCTCTTCTAGTAACAGCATTTATTGGTAATAATTTTAATATAATCACGAGTTCAATGCGAGTAGCCTCCGTGGACAATGGATCTAAATTTGTATTATTTCATGTAGTAAATCCCACTAAATTCCAAAATATACTACAGATGTAGTAGGTACCTACTTCTATTTAACAATTTAAATATCTACTCGGATCTCAATCTAGATGAAGCTTACTAAACATTGATGTCTAAAATGTTGATATCTAGAACGAAATATCAAAATTTAATTGCATCCTCCCAACATTTAATGAAAAATTGAATAATTTTTCATTTAGTAACATAATTTTTCTTTTATATTGTTTTTATAGAAATTGTAACAAATTCAGCATTTTAGTAACATGTTATTATTAAAGGAGATTGAAAAAAAAAATTATTTAATACCTACTTAATCACAACAACAATAAAAATAATTATCTAAACATTATATTTAGATATTAATAAATAAAACAAATAAAAATACTTACTTCAAATATTATTATAAAAATTATGTTCATTAAAGGATTATAATTAAAATTAGAAGGTAAAATTAAAACAATTACCTAAATACTTATTTGAAATCGCTCCCCAGTACTGAGGGCTGAAAACTGTGATTGCTATTGAATTAGGGGTGAATTCTGACTGTCGCTGAAGTCAAGAGTGTAATACATGTCGGTGGTATCTAATCCAGCTGCTGGATATGGAGGCTGCGCTATTGGTTGAGCTGGAGCCCGCTTGTCATGCAACCAATGATGTGGTGGTCCCGGCTCAGTCACTCTGGACATTCGTGACATAATTCTTGCGTATGTCTTGTTAACACGACAATGGCAGGCTGTTACCTATTTGTGAATAATATTTCATTACTCTAATATTCAATTACCTTATATAGCAAAAATTTGTGTCGTGATTTAAACATGAATGTGCATATTTGTTATAGATACATATTAACTTACCACAATGCCCACGATGGCTATTGCAGCTCCCAAAGTGCCGGCAGCAATGTAAACGTTGTGGAGTCGATCGTGATACAAGCCTAAAGGCAATCGAACTTCTCTTACTGAACCACCTCCTACATGTTGCTCTAATTCTGAAACTGGATTGTCTTCCCCTGCTACCACCGATTCCAGTATAAAATCCTCTGTTAAAATTTTAAATAAAAAATATTTAAAACAATTGTTTTAAATTACCCTAATTTATTTTATCTAAAGGAATATTAAAAACAAGTTGATTATGTTATAAAAATCAACGTTTTGGTATGCCAGAATATGAAATATATGAACCAATTTTCATATTGCTCATCCCGTGTCATCTCATTTAAAATGATGCCAATTTCATGCTGATACGGGGAGGAAGTTGAACAGCACAAAGGGAAGGTTCATGATGTCATGAATATATTTCACGATGGGGTAAAATTCAAAACACATTTTGACGGTGATTGGGGAAAAGAGTAATTGATGTGCGTATACTCTGCCGTTACAAATATTGAAAATGTGTTCTGTGATGCAAAATATAAACAAACTAAATGAAGAAAACATCTCAGAAATAGCTGTGAAATGGAAAGAAAAATAAAATCACGACTGAGGAATGTATAAGAGCAATCGTTCAGACCTCAATATTTAACTTTACTCTTGCTAGTATCAAGTTGTTAAAGTAACTATGCCGAGAAGTCAAAGCTTAACGTTATTTACTCAATCAGCGGAAAGCTCTTGCAAGTATTAGCTCCGTCGCGCGTCGTTGTGTGACGACAGGCTGAATCTATGCTAGTAGAGCAATTTCTATTCAATAGCACATAAGCGGTATATGTAACATAATTTTGTACAAAGAATAAACTATTGAAATTTTGGCCTGCACCCAATTCACATAAACTAGGTCAGTGTCACTGCGTTTCTTTCTTATTACTTTTTTCGGGTTATGCGTACTGATAAATCTTCTGAGCTTTAAATGTCGCATTTAACACAATTTAGGGGAGAAAATTCGCAAGTTTTATCTAATAAAACGAATGGTTTTTGAGTACAAAAATGTAAAGTAATTACCTTCACATAACTTCCCGGTATATCCTGGACGGCAGGCGCAATAGAAGGAATCGACCCCATTCCAGCAGGTCCCACCATGAGCGCAGGGATTATTGTCGCAGGCCTGCTTAATAGAATGTTTATTGCTGAACATTATAAAACCTTTTAATATAATATTTTATGTGCCTTGGTTGAGAAACAAGTTTCACTCCACATTTTAGCTTTTAGAACCCTTTATTTTAACTTCAGAGGAGAGAGAAATATAATACAAATTCCTACGTATAAATTCCTCGCTATGTAGAGGATCTATTCACAGATAGAAACAGTGAAGTGTTTTAAACCCAAAAGAAGCTTAGAGCAATTCGTAGCTATATAAATTCAGATAAAGACGTTTGTGGCTGTCTAGAAGTACGCGGCTTGGCGGGAAGCTCCAGGGAAAGCGACTAATATCCTAGCTTACAAGCCACTGGATTATGTTAGAAATAGATGTCGCAAGAGTGTAAAGTGCCAATAGTTTGCTGTAAACTTATACTAATAAGAATTCTTGAAATAATTTGTTAATTTTATTAATTATTTATTAATATTTAATAAATATAAATGTAAAATATATTTAAAAACAGAAACTTATCAACGCTCCCACAGCCACACTCAAAAGAAAAATATAAAAATCGTAATACGAAAAAGAAGGTTTAGATAAACCGACATAGATTTTGCAATTGTCAAATCGGATCCTTACAATGACCCGACGTCCGTCCCAGTATGCCCGGAGGACAGCAATCGACCCACACAATCTCAAACGAGTTACACAATAGCTCTTTTCGTTTAGCACAAAAATCAAAATCTTTCGTCGAAATGTTTCTATTTATTATTTTATAAGTAAATTTAATATTTTATTGAAAGCACATACAAACTTAACACTATGTTTATATGCTAGAATAAAATACGCACCGCCCTCGCTGGCACATTGCAGTCATCTCCAAGGAATCCTCTAGGACACTCGCAACCATAGTTGTTACCGCGATCAATGCAGAATCGATGTGAAGGACACGGATTAGGAGAACAGAGATCCACCTATTTCGAATATATATTCTAATTAAAACTCTATAAATATAATAAATAAAAAGTTGGCAGTCGATTACCGTGAGCGGTAAAGTGCAAAATAGCATTTTCTATGGCATAATATTTAATACAGATTGACGCGCCCTGTCGTGTATGAAGGTCAATATTATTTATTAGAAACCTACTATTATAGTATATTGCTATAAATATAATGAATGTAATGTAACACTAATCGACATCATAATTAAATCAGTGATTAGTCCCCTAATGTCGTTTACCTTCACTCATGTTACATTTACGAGGAGTAATGATGAAATTATGCCATACCTATATTTTATGTTATTAGGTAGATTTTTATATTGCTGATTTCTTTTATAATTGATGGGGTATGATGTTTTTAAAGATGATTTCTATTTCGATAGACCTAGATGATTTTCTGATGAATAAACCTAAGTGCTAAAGAAGTTATTAAACTAGGTTTGTAGAGAAAGTAACAACTTCCTTGTAAATGAGAAAGTTTATTAAATAGAAAATTATTTACATTTTAATTACGTAGTAAATTATAACATGAGTTGTGATAAAAGAATGCTAACAAACTTCTCTAAATTGACTTCATTCTTAATAACCTTGAATTTGAATTGAAAATTAACCGTGAACTTCCCTCAGTAAATTAAAATGTAACCCTTCAGAATATAAAATTTAGAGATATCTTACATCTTTTATAGCTTAAGAATTACTTTGAAGTAGACAAAACGAGGGAAAGTGAAGTTCTCATCTAAAATAAATCTTTTAAGAACGAAATAGAAGAATAAGAATGTTATCTTGACACAGTCATGAGTTTCGTGATAGTAAAAACTCTGAAATGAACATAAAGAGAACCCTAATGAACTTTTTTGCTCTGAAAATCTGTAAAAGAATGTTGAATGAAGTTTCCTTTCACCAGAACACGTCCGAAGTATCTCTTTTAAACGTTTCTTTCGCATTCCTAAGACTCCAAATCTCAGCTAATATTATAGTCGTAAAAAGAACGAGTAAGTACTTAACTTAAAACGGAACACACGTAACAATAATAGAGCCATTAAAAAATCTTGTAGCGAATAAAACGCGTAAAATAGTAACAGAAGACATATCCATTATCTTTATACACACATTGTTGAAAATAAGACAATTTAATGTCAAAGAAAGAGACACAAAGAATGGGTTATAAATGGAGGCAGTTGTTTTATAACTTTTGTGTTATCTGTGTTATCTTACGAATGTATAAAGTTAACAACTAGATGATAGTGTTTAACTGCAATGCTCCTCATCTACATTCAACTCGGTTTTCGCTAAAATGAGATAAAAGAAAAAAGGGTATGCATTGGAGTTTTTTTTGTTCAAAAAAGACGGGATTATCTTTATTATGTCCTTTTTGAAATTGCAAACTCCTCAGAGTGCTTGTGGAGCGGACGTTTAAGTACAAGCGATAGCAGTCGGGCGCAAATGTTTGACATCAGATTACCTAATTTTAAAACGTTCCTTGTGTCCACTTTAGTTTCTCATTTATTTTAAAGTTAATACAGTTCTGAAGTGAGATTGGAAGTAATGTTCAAGAAACTTTAATCTTGAAATTTTTAAATTAAATGTAAATAAACAACATTTTATTTGAAGACTGCAGATGTTGCGTAACATCACAACAACAATTTATTCCAAAGTTAGTTTCCTCCGCACGTTTTGCTTTGCCCGGACTCCTAACTTAATAAACTTAAAGATAAAAGCGCCCACTCCGAATTAGATGCAAATGCCAATTTGATTTATTAAACTAATATTGCTCCGAAGTTAGTTGACCAATTTACATTGAATATTTTACATTAAACAACATAAATGTAATATATTGATAATGCTGGTTATTTTATAATAAATAAGTGGGTATTGATTTGCAGCTGTATTACATTTAATTACTAGCACCATTTATTAACTTTTTATTTGTTTTTTATTGATAGCCCAGCATATGACCACACTCCACCTGATGTTAAGCTAGAGTGCGGTCCACATAGACAACTGTTACCAACAGTCGACTCCACTATACCGGCTTGAGGAGACGAATGTGCTGTGTCCAAATTGACAGGGCACACTCCCGGCTACTTCCAAGCTGATCCCGAAACTAATCTAATTTAAAATTAGAGCATGAATATCATAATCGAGCGATGGGTTTTTTATTCGGTTATGATGAATTATGTTGCCAGCTTAAAATGTATTTATCATTTTTTTAAATATATAATAAAGACCTAAAATTTAATTAAACACGACAAATAATTAATTTTATACCATGAAAACAAAAAAATAATATTAAATACGTTGCTGTGCCCCGAGATGCAGATTATTTTTTTATTTTTTCAATATGTTTTTGCTTATTTATTACAAATCACAAAAGCGAAGTAGTTTAGTTCAATTTTGAAAATATATTTTGTTTTTATAAGTAATTTATTACAAACATTAAATTTTATTAAGTTATTTTAGAACTTTTCTGAATTTGGCTGACTTCGCAACTACTCGTCTAGATTCAAATAAAGTTAGTCAAAGTTTCGACTCCATTTAAGTAGATTTATTATAGACTTTACAGGTTATTTAGATTTTCTACAAACGTATATCAAACTTTGTCTTAACTTTCATATTATAAAACAATGGATCGTAACTTTCTAGTCGAGTGTGTACCAGACACATATCTTTAACTTTGTACGCCTGCTTGATTTTCGTACTTTGGAAAAAAATAGTCATCATCATTATAACATATACTAACCAAACCAAACCCTACTCTATAGATATCAAATCAATGACAGCACAAGTAAGATAATCATTAAATAAACCACTTCATCACAGATGCCGCCGAATATATAAAAATATAATTTTAGTATAAAATAGGTAGATATATGTAGGTATAACCTATTAAGTTACATTCTGTATTACACGAGCGAACCTAATGCCGCAGGGCTTTTACTTCAACTTGACCTTTTGGATGAAACAGAATGGATGTGCAAATGGTAAGGAGGTAACAATACTTACTGCTACTACAACTTAATATAAATCTAAAGAATATTTTTACCTTGAGTTGACAAGTACGCCCTGTATATCCTCGTCCGCAAGCACATTGGAACCCCCCGACACGATCCGTGCATGTACCTCCATTCGCACACGGGGAAGACTCGCATTCATTGTATTCATACTCACAACGGGCACCAGCATAGCCTTGTGTAATAAATGGTGAAAAATATAAAACATAAAATGAAAGTATTAATTTATAGTAGTCTTTATTACATTTGTTAGGTATTTGAAAAGGTATTTGCTGCAAAATTTATTTTATTTTAAATTTGTTACAGTGTGAAAAGTTACAAAATGTTGAAGCAGAGTGATAGGATTTGAAATTGTCTGTAGAGCCAATTTTCGAGCGCAATTTCTTTAATAAAATTTTAATTGATTGTTAGGAAGTTCGCCTCAGACTAACAAAATTACGAGTACAAAATTACCTACCCCATAGTAAAAGCACAAATATTGACTTCGATGCGGGCCATTTGGTGGCAATTTAAGCGGAATTAAGAAAATTGTAAGCACCCTTTTCTTTTAGTAACTTTACGTCTTTATTTTTTCGTATTATTTTTCTTAATTTATGATCCAATCGAGCGCCAAATTTTACCAAAGCGAACGCGGTGCCTTATATTATTACTGCTATAGCCAAATTGCGGGAAGATTTTAAATAAATCACTCGCACAATTTCCGTTCCTTGTCCAACCAAACATTTGCAAATAAGATTAACTATTAATAAATTGACTAAAGTTATGCCGAATTAATTGTTTTAATAATTAAAACTCAAACAACTGACTTCAATCCTTATTGTTCTAATATCATTCAAATTAAACTTTAGCTGATTTATTACGAAATATTACAATTAAATAACTCAATTTTAAAGTTATTACCACTTGATTAAGTTTATATTAAACTTAATCTTAGAAACCGTTTCAAAGAATTTCCCAAGGGAATAAATAATACGTGAGTACAAAGAAATAAAGGTAAAAATATTTTCTAACAAAATTTCGTGTTCTTTATTATTTAGGTATATTAAAGAGTAACTCAATTAAGCCATTAAAGAAATGTTCAAGCCGTTGGACCTAGAAGCTTGAAATCTGACACATTCCTTGAATGACGCAAGTTGCCCATTACGAAACCAAACATGACCTCCAAGTATGTGAAAACAGATTATAATGTCCAAGACTGAAGAGCACTGAAATTCCCTTAATTATTCGAGCAAGGGAATCCTTTTGAGTTATTCCTAGCTAGAACAAACAGACAGATGCATATCCGATTTAAAATATATAAGTATATATTTGTGGCGGTCAATTCTACTAGCCGAAAATACTTATTTAAGAAGATTTGAGGTTTTGACGTTTAGTCTGTCAGTGTCATCTTTCTTGTTTCTTCCTGTCTTTTTATCGCCACAATGCATTGTGATAATTATATATTCTTAATCCGTTTTAATCTACTTTATTATTACACCTAAGTTTCTCTAAAAGTGGTGACCCAACGACTTTCGAACAACGCAACCAGAAAATAACCTTATTTGTGAAGTTATGAAGCTAACGGCAAATTTTGAGTTCGGTATATGTAGACATTCTAAGATCCCTCGGTCGTCATCTAATATACGGTGATTACAGGGCGCTTAATGCCGCTGCAATACCTAACAGAATCAGCTCTTCACAACATGGCCAGTGAAAAGTATCAAAACACATAAGAAGCGGAATCGGCAGTTAAGATCCTGTGCCTTGCAAATTTTCTCATGTATTTATGGATATTGTTGGATCTCTTCCACCATCCAATCTATACATTAAATATTATTAAATATTATTAATCGCTTCACTAGCTGGCCAGAAGACTCTGCCACGGACATGAACCTTCGCTTTCAAACTTAGAGAACATGTTCGTGTACTTAAGTCAGTTAATACAAAACATCATCAAACTCAAAATGCTACTTTCTTTCAACCAGAACATCAAAACCATCCTTTTGTCCATCAAGACAACATCATGTGTTAAGTATTTTCAAGACAGTAACAACATATCAATGGCCGCAGAATACCGCTTTCCGGATATAAATTCTTCTGAATTCACCGAGAGGGGAGTACTTGTGGCGGTCAATTCTACTAGCCGAAAATAGTTATTTAAGAAGATTTGAGGTTTTGACGTTTAGTCTGTCAGTGTCATCTTTCTTGTTTCTTCTTGTCTTTCTATTGACACAATGCATTGTGATAATTATATTTTTAAATCCATTTTAATCTACTTTATTATATCACACTAGTATCTCTAAATATTTTATTCTGTAATCAAAATAAAAATGATTTAAAAAATCGCAGCTATACTAAAAAGGCACGTAAACAAGAAAAAATTTCAAAGGAGAATCTCTGAGAATGCACGCGAACTGTTAAGTTTGTGTGATAGAGTCGACTCAACAATTTTATCAAAGGTTTCTATGCTGGCTGCTTTCAGCTGACTTTGCTACATAGTTGCTCTAACCCGCATATGATAGAAAAGCTTTTAAAGGCAAACTTTAACCAACTACACACTTAATTATCTCCCCATTTACATTTATGATTTATATACATTATTATTCAGAACATAAACCAGAAACATTTCCTCATAATACTCTTATTAAAATGTCTAAATTGTACCTACATTGTTGGCAAAGATATTTATTAATGCTGATGCCAAAAGTTCAAGGTAATCGAACGAAACGAATCCACTAAAAATATATTCAATTTAGTAAACTTAGTTTCTTTAATCATTGCGAAACTTATTACAAAACAAATACGTATGATACGTATTAATACCGGTAAATTAATTATAATAGATCCTGAAGGAAACATTCATCGACAATAATTAATAATATACAGTAATATACCTATATATACTCTGAGTCCAAACAACAACTTTATTTATATTTTAATAAATTACATATATAATTATTTGCTCATTTTACGACCTCAACGTTGATTATATGATTATCGACATACCTGGCTGACAGAAACATCGATAGTTATCTTCCTCCCCTTTGGCATCACTAGACAGGACAATACAAATACCATGGACACACGGCTTAGAAGCACAAGCCCCCACGTTATGTGGCTTCTCGCATTGCGTCCCCGTCCAACCTTCTGCGCAAGCACACTGATACGTACTTGTGTTCTGAGCCCCAAAACATGTGCCGCCATTCAAACATGGTGCAGATTTACACGGATTTGATTCTTCTTCACAATGTTTTCCAGTATACCCTGAAAAACGTATGGTTATTAAGAGGCGGTATTTCAATTCTTTCTAAGTTTACAATCATTGATTTAAACCTTAAACCACTGTCTTATGATATTTAACTATTGTAAAATAGCACTCCTGTATCACGACTAATTAAATTGTTATATTCTTCATTTCATTAACTAACAAAAGTCATAATTATTTTTTTATTATTTTATTGATACATTGGTATTAGTAATACTATAGTTTTTCGTTTTAAAAATCACCAATTAAACTAATAGACTTTCTTCTGGATCTTTCCTTTTTAACACTTTTACTCACCTCACATAAATTGTGCAGTAAATTCCGAGTAAAAATCCAGTTTTGAAAACTACTAAAACTTTTCGAATACTCTAAATCTAAAAGTTTTGATGCTAAATTGACTTTTCAAATACGTGAACGAAATCACGTTTTTATAAATATCGCACAATCAATAAAACATTATATTTGTAAAAAAACGTTTTTCTCATATTTTATTGTAACACAAAAACGTCTTCGTCTGATATCTTATATACACGCGAATATTACATAAAAATAAATATGGCAATAATTTTGTCCTCACATTATTTTCTTCACTCAGAAGAAAAAGGTTTCCTTCTAAATATCAGAGTCGTATTGTATCTAAGGTTACACAATGAACTGTCAACGGATATTAAAATAATAATGTAGACGTTCGTAATCCTTACACGACAATAATATTACGTGGAAACTCTAATAATACAATATGCCTATACTTACGTGGAAATACAACAATCTACTCGTAATTAGTTAATAGTATTGTATACATCTATCTACACAAAAATTGAACAATATTCAGAAAAGATTATTTGCAATTTCCAATTTCAGCTTCTATCTCTAGTACATAAATAAATGTACATTAATATATTATAAATTGTTCATCATCATGTTACGGAAAACAACAAAAAATCTGTCTATCAATCTATCACGAAATTTTTTCGTAGATCCAAAAGTTACATGCCAGTATTAATCATATTGCGAAAGAAACATTTTGTCAAGACATATTCTAAGAAAAAGTTGCCTCAAACTGACAAATTGTAGGAGCAAGACTAAGTAGCACTTACTATTTTTGTTTATTTTAATATTGTCATAAATACATAAAACTATCTGGAATATTAGATGACAAAAATCACATTATTTAGACGTACATAATTTTCGGCAACATAATATATTGTTTTATTATGATAACGAATATAATTTAATCAGCAAAAAGTTATCCATAAACAGTTATTTCCCACATTTATCACAATGCAAAGCAATTTTCCACATCGATTCTTTGATATAGGAGTTACAGTTAAAAATTCCTGCAACGAGTAATCCTCGACATTTCAAAAACCAACGAGTTCCATTCTACGCGTTCCACAAATTCCAATTACGTAACTTTTTCGCTCTTTCCACTTGTTGTTCAACACAAGTTAAAGCCCATCACTGAATGGAAGTACACTATTTATGTCAGTATTTATGCTATCATTCTGTTCGCACGGAAGCGAATCTCTATGGAATAATATAAAAGAATATTTCAACACTTTCAGTTAATATTTTCCTCCGAAAATAAAACAAAATTTTCTTCTATATTTGTATACAGATACTTCACAATAAACACATTTAGTAATGATGTTGTATGAATCAGTTGAACATAAAAGATGCTGTATTCTTGCTGAGTATCATGAAAGAAATATGAATAAAATATTTAGAAAATTCAGTAGAATTTTTACTGCTGTACGCTGCGACCGCAATTCTCAAAAATTGATCGTTTGAAAATTCAATGTCTATATGCTCAGAATAAACGGAATCTTTTGTACATAAAATTGATTTTCTTTTTCGCAAGTATGTGCTTCGTTAGACCAAAGTTGTTTATATTGGAGAGAATTTTTTTAAGAGGTCATTAGTGAAAATAGAAGTTAGAATGAAATTATGACAAATAAATAACTTACCATAAGGACATAAACATTGATAATCGGCATCTTTAATAGGTTGCGTCAGATCAACACAGATGCCATTGTTCAAACATGGTGATGGGCTACAATGATCCTGCTCTTCACAATGAGGACCAGTGAATCCTGGACAGCATTGGCACTCGTACCCTTCCTAATAATGCCAAAATTACACATTTTACTTTTATGTACTTTAATATTATAATAGCAAATATAAAAATTATATTCGCTACTAATTAATAATAACGAGAGATTTAAGAAAACAATAAAAAATTAATGCTTCAATTTATATTAACAAAAAAGTTTATATTATAAAAGTGACTTTAAGATTTCTACAAAGTGAAGAGGTGGATGACATCAAAAAACTACGTCTAGACAAGGATGAGCTGAAAAAGTTTTTATTTAAAAGAAAAGTGCGCTGGAATGCTAAAAAGTGTGGTTACCATAGACGTATTTGTGTAGCAGACGCCTTTCCCAGAACAATCTTGTGCGTCTCCACAATTATCCGACTTCACAGTTACTTTCAACCTAATGCACTCAGCTCCCCAGTTTTCCGAGACAACTGGAAATTAAGGACTCGGTAAGGAATTGTATAAATGTTATTCTTTGTTTAAAGGCAATATTAAATTTATTACGACGATATTTGAATTTACATTTAAATAAGAATAATATTGTGTTCTACTAAATTACCTATTAATAAATTGACGCCTTCAGTGAGATCTTTATCGTATAATGTAAAAATTTTCATGTCGTTTTCAGCAAGAGGAGCTATGTCGAGCAACATTCCATCCATGTCGTCACAATGTTCATGTCCTTGCCGAGTTACTTGATACACCGCCAGTTGAGGAGGTGTTCGATGAATCCTTTATTATGAAATATTCACCAACGTAAGACAGAAAGAAAGTTACAAAATGCAATATGGAAATTAATTCTATTAACAAACCGAATGTAGAATTAAGTATACAATTTCCTAAGTGGAATATTAAGTCTTAATTAACGAACCTTAGTAATGACTCAACGAAAACAAGTATCAATTAGTGAATTTTCGCCGTAGTTGCTACTCGAACCGGAATGAAACTCGATGTGATCTAATTAAGTTAGGTAGATACTAACCTCTCTCCGTTCTCATATATAGCAGAAGAGTTCTCGACCGCACTGGCCTTCGAAGATATTACAGTCGCTTGAGTAGACAATTCTAGCAAATTACTGTCCGCTATACGAACTATAAGAATATCTCCGCTTTGAATGTCGGCCGATCCTTCCCACGACAAAATAACAGACGGGCACTCCTCTTCGACCACACCTTTCGTCGACCCTCCGCTCGAGGTCAGACAGTCCTCCGTCATCTGTGAATATGAAAAAACTGCGTAAATCTTGCAGATTATCCCCTCGTATTTGTCAACTGTCGCTATAATTCATAAGTCGTAATATAGGGACCCGGAGTCATAATACAATTACAACATGTGCTCTTAATGTTCTTCGCAAAACAATGTCAGAGATTTAGAGTCGAAATTTGCAAACGCAATTGTGATCATTGGACGTGATAATTATTATTTAGTTAGTGTTCAGAAACTGCCACAATTTCGTTAACTACCTATAGAGACTCTGAAGTCTGTGAGATAATAATAACACCTATCTAGGCATTTATTACCTCATTGTGTTCTGCTAATAAGGAAATTTTATTATCGTATTCCTAAATTATTTACAAAAAAAGTAATAATTATTAAGAAAAATAACGAACGAAATAAGAGTATTTTCATAAATAATAAATTAAAAATGTATAAGCTATTTCTTAGAATTAAAACGAAATTGAAGTAATGAGCTTTGAGGAGCTCTACTTTCGTATTATCCTTAATATACATACTTTTATAAGATTAGCACACAATTTGTTAATATAAATTACGAGGTGTACATGTTTTAAATATTAATACGGGTTCTTTACCCGTATCATGGGATAAACCTATTTTCTCCGTCCTCATTCGTTAGGCTACTATTTTGTATTTAGCAAATTTTGTCCCTGTTTGTATTCACAAGACAGTACGAGGATAATTGTTAAAGCGGCACGATGAAAGCAGAGCTCATAAAGAGTGTTAGGGAAGCTACTCTACGGCTCCGTCACGTACTTAAAGAGGCGCCGCGAATCCGGATATACTGGAGTTCCTAACTCCCCTTCCATTATATTATCCCGGTCAACTACAATCGTCACGCCGCCTGGATGGTCGGGCCCTATCGTAACTCCCTCGAGCGGACCGGTAGAGGCTTTTAACATTAATGTAAAACCTCCCTCATTTCGTCTCACAGCAAAAAGCTAGAAAGTACGTAATTTTGTGGTCCTTTAGAAAACGAACCCCATTGTTCTTAGTCGGTTAGCGAGCTAACATTATGCCAGCTGGACATTTTAACGAGGGTTACCTACCGACACTATTCAACACATTACAATTTTAACTTTTTGTTAACATTCATTATTCACTTTCTATGTTAATGGCTTTACTAAATATATTAGAGTTAATAATAAATATAAAATAAACCTAAGTGACTTTGGTAAAAATTCAATTTTCACTGTCAATTAACGGTCTGACTCGACAAAAAAAGCCGAAGGAGTGATTGGTATTTCTACGGAATTAAACAAGCCTTCCTAGACATTTTCCTCTAGAAGTAATCAGTGCAGCTCAACGAATCTCGTAAACCAACGGAGCAAAAAAGCTTTCTGTACTTTTTTCCTAGAGCGAGACAATTTATTGTTTATGTATTTGACCTCGCTCGAGTCGTGAATTTGAGATCGCATCTATATAGTTGCGGAATATTACGAGTATCACAAAAAACACAAAGGGGAAGAAACGAAAAAAGATTTGTCTTAAATATAAATTAAAAGTTTTAATTTGTATTTACATAAAATTGAACGTCTTTTGAGAATATTACACAAACAACAGGCAACAATATAGCGCTAAGAATTTCAACTGAAGTGAAAATTCCTGGCCTCGATCCAAAAGTATCTTCCTTAGAATTAGAAAGTATAACTTCAAAATAAAATTGAAATGCATATTTTCATATTATCTTTATTAAAAACCAAAAATAAAAATACGATACTTAAAGTGCCATAGGAAATTGAAGTTAGGAAAAATTTGTTGATAAATGAACCGAGGCTATAATTTGGAGATAAAGTCTTATGATAACAATCGAATGTTAATTATTAAACGCATATCTCACTAATAAATCCAAAGTATGTGGAACACCAAACACTTTGATAGTATACCCCAAATATAATGCGGGTGAATCTAATAATAGAAAAAGCAACAGATTTATTACCAAAAAACATTTCACCAAATTTCTCTCACAATACGACAACAATAGTTACCAATAACCATTTCTTTAGGTTTAGTATAATTGCACAGAATAACTGCGGAAACCTACATACTGTGAATTTCCTCAACGAAGTAACCGTTCGTAACATTACTATAGGGAATTGTATACTCGACCTACTGAATAATAATAGGTGAAACTTGTTACTACGCAAGAGGTCGTTTCTTTTCATAATTTTATCTATAAATTTATATGTTTTTACAATAAACATTCGCAGTCAATAAATATACAATACATATAAATTATTTTAAAATAAGAACACCAAACTACCAATTAATTGTTTTTTGTCGTATTATATGCTTCAGCTCCAACACAAAAACCTGCTGTCAATAAATAATAAATTAATATTTATTGTTAAATACCTTCCTTTTCCCTCATCTTCATAAATGATAAATTTATATTACGCAACAATGTTAGTTTTAATAATTAATATAAAATTCTTGTATATAAAATGAAAGAAAATTAAATAATTAAAAAAGTAGTAATTACAATTGTTGAGTTAAACAAATGATGTAAGCTTACGAAAAAAGCTTAAGTTTAAACACCCGCTGCTTCTATTTAATTAGGATTGTTTTCATTAACAGTTTTTTTTAACTATACCTCATCCAGCGAAATAAAAACCGCAATGTAAACTCTGTTTATTCTTGTTATTAAATCAGAAAACGAACTTTGTCCCATAATTGTTTAATTTAAAATGTTTGTAAGTGTTGTTTAATTTAATCAAAATTAAATTTTATAGCATATAGATAAACCTTTAGGATCCATCGTTTTTCTTTTGTTTACATAATTGTTTTGTTTCTGTAAATGAGTTATAAATGAAAAAGATCGTTTTCTTTTTGTAGAAAAAAAACGGAAGCTTAATTTTGTTGTAGTGGTCTGATTTATGTTTCTTTATCTCACGCTTGCCCCCATTACCCTCTTTTCATAAAGATAATACATTTGTGCAATTGACTAAAAGTTACTTCGAGATACTGAGATCAGTCTGATAAGTGTATTTTTTATGGTACATTATTTATTTCTTAATACTATTTATCACAAAAATTTTCTTATAAAAATAGATGATGGTGTATTTTACAACATTATGTTATAAAAAAAGTTATATCCGATATAAAGACAATAATATTTTGACCCGTAGAACTGGACTTTAGTATTTATTCGAAGTACCTGAACATGAGGTATTCGAAGTCCATGTTTATCTTTATGTGAACAAAAATTGTGTTGTAATAGATAATATTGTGCTGACATTGAGTGATAGTTGAGGGCATAAATCTTGATTGTTGCAGGTAACTCAGAGCTCATGTGTTTCATGTGCCATTAAGATTAATATTATACTGACATGGAATATGATATTTAAATTTGTAAACTAAACTTATGAATCTTCTTTCGAATAATAAAAAGTTTTGATTTTCTTCAAGGAAAAATATCAATTCCAAAAAGAGATTTTCTTTTATTTATTAAAGTTTAAATAATTTGCGTATTTAAATACTGAATTGGTTTTAAAAATTAGTATAACCAGGGCAGGGCGCACTTTGATGCCATGATTATTATGTCAGCCTTTTTAACGTGTCCCCTTCCGTAAAAAATGACGGGACAGTAAGAATGATTAATTGCTTTATAATACTGTTTGCTTGAGTCCTTTTTTACAGTAAACTTTACAGAGGTAAAGAGACTGAAACAAGCTTATAAAAGGACCACCATTTTATACTTGTTAGCGTTCAAAGCCAATTAATTTTTTATTTGTAAAAATATATTTTGCTTCTGCTTGTTTTAAAATGTTGTTTTGCTTTCATAACGGGATTTCAATTCTGAATTTCATAAAATGTTAAATGAATATTATATTGTGAAAATAGACGCATCCAACAACTGATGTGTTTTAAAAATTCCTCGTCCAATAAAAATTCCGTTAGACTTTTTGTAAAAAGAAAAATTACATAAGTCGGTGTTGCAGCATGTACCTACTCGTAAAACGTTGGCACTATTTCGCTGTAAGTTTTCCTGAACTTAAGTAGTTTGCCACACTTTCTTTAACGGTTGTTTATACATTGTAAACATATTTTTACTAACATTTATTTAAGCACTAAGTGTATTATTTCTATCATAAAAATAATTATACGTAGAAAAATACAAATCGGAAAGTTGTGTACTTTATTTGCTAGTTGAAAACTAACAAGCAAGTGGCGAGTAACACTATCAACGTATCTCATTTCTTGAGCGAAAACAGTGTGATATTATGAAAGTTTGTCGGCCTGCTGGGACTCTGCAACTGAAAACGGTATAACGACCACTTATAAACAATACTAACCGAGACTGGCAAGTTCAACTCATGGGTTTCATTTCCTCTCCACAAACGTGACTCTTTCGGCAAGATAGGCAGTTCACAGTCTAAAGAGCTAAGCTTTTCTTGAATTTTCACAGCCCCTTGAGATGTCGTTGTAGGTTGATTCTTATTTTTCATTTGTTTCGGCGTCATAGATTTCGTAACGATTTTGTCAAGTAAGTTCGGAGTAGTTTTCGTCGGAATTGTAGTTGTGATAGCTTTCAGTTTAGTCGTAAGCGTTTGTGTCGTTGATTGCGTAGTAGAAATTGATACGGGTCTTAATGTACTCGGAGATCTATTTAAACTTTTGATTGTAGTTAGCGTTGAATTAATAGGTGCGCTTGTTGATTGAGTGGTTTTAGTAATTGGTGTTGTGTTTGAAAAACAACTTCCAACAAATAATAATAATAATAAATATGCTAATGTCAATACATTTGCAGTCCACAGTTTGGAGCACATTTTGTGCGAGTTGATATTTTTCATCATAATTATGTCCGTGTGTTGTTTTGTTTCTTAAATATATTGACACAAAATTCAACTGAAAATATATTACGGTTTCCACATCATATAAATTGCAGGTATCTGAAATAAAAAGAAGAAAACACTTTAAAAGGTAAGAAACAAACATCTCGCGCGATAAAAGTTTGCTATTCCGTATTCAGAAGTTTTACAACCCCACTCGATTGACATTGAAATCACTTAGGACTCCTCATGCATCACACTTTTAACGGAAAGCATCTATTATTGGACAAGGTTGTAAAACCATTTCTTTGAAGGGGCGACCCTCTTCAAATCAAGAGTAAGGACTCCGGAAAAATGGACTCTTTGGAGACTTCCACGGGGAAATCTATTAAAATACCAACTTCTATCCCCCTATCTACTTTAAATATCTCAGCCTGTTAGATAAATTAAAAAGTATAATAAACGTAATCGTAAATAACTTCTTGAGTGTTCGTTGCTTAATTTGTCTGTGTATTTTTCAATTTAACTTTTACATCAATTTCTCCCATTAACAGAATCACATCAGACAGAGTGTGGTCATACCAAGTAATCATGTGTCATCAAGTCATAGCAAACTAATATAAGAGTTACAAGAAGTATTTTAGCATAAAATAATGATTTTTTACAGTTTCAATATCTCAAAGATTTAATTAATTATAATTTAGTTTTTCATTTAAAGATTTATTCTAAAATGTGTTTATTCAAAATCTGCTTATTTTCACTACATATATTACATCTGCACATATTTAAAATTAAAATACATCATAATTTAAACCATATCTAAAGGTTATGGTAGCTACTACAGAATATTAGAGGTAAACAATCTTATTTTGACTACGATATACTATATATTTGAAAACAACGTTTAGTGTCCATGGGAACATCATCGTGTGGCCACTATTCTAGCAAATAAATCTTACCTACGCAGTGTATATGAAAGAAACTGATGAATATGTAGTTTTTGTTAGATAATGTTTTGACAGTCGAGCGTTGCGGGAAAACGGCAAACCGGTCGCGCCGCAGCCTCCGCGACACTGAGGCTTCAGCGCGTGACTACCGCGCCCGGCCCTCCCCGCAAACATCCTCACCCTCAGCCCGCACCCTCTACGCATTATCTATACTTAATTTTAACCGTACGCTTGCAATGTTCCACCGATTTATTTTATGCACCCGCCTTTTCATACTTCGCTGACTTTAATTTTAAGCTTAGCGCTTGAAATTGGTTAAATTAAAATCTTTTGTACTAAACTAGCCGCTCGTGAACTTTCATAAACTAGATAAACAACTTGTACGAAACATTTCACTTCTCACAATTTTAAATTTATTTTCGACTGACTTAATTTAATTTTGGTTTTTAAACATGTATTATCCACAACTTCTTCTGATACCAAGATTGGCGTCTACTTTCAGCTATGATCCACAACACGTTACGTCAAACCGTTCGCTATGCATAAATCATATAAGCATTATCATAAGCTTCTTTCCTTGAAGCTGCCTCACACGCGTCCCCATATCAATGGGGAACGAAATATAACATGACTCCTTATGAACTTTCGATTTTCCTCCTTCTGTTATAATTTAAGAAACTTTTATAAAGTGATGCTTCAAAGGAGTTTGTTATCGTTTCAATACACATAGCCTTGTTCATTTTATTACAACTTATTGGAGATATTTTCAGAAGGTTTCAGAGAGAGAAAATTCATGCTAAAATAATTTTCACACAGGAAATCAATAAAGAAGAAAATTGCAAGTTCTTTTCATTTCAACTCAAATGATATTTTAACGTTTAGTTTCTAATTTAACATGACAGGAAGTGACTCCAATAATAGTTTTAAAATTAAATATGATTAATGCAAATTTTTTTATATTATTTTGAACCCATATAAATCTTTATTTTTACGACACACAACTGTATCAATAATTTATCTCACTCCATATTAACGGCATAAAGGAATATTAATACTAACAATTTTTCATCCAAGAACGCGCATACTACAAGCTCCTTTGTCCTGAATACTAAGTGACTAATAAAGGTAACCTATACATGACACGAGTGTGCGGCGATGGGCGACGTTGATCAACTGATCACATCGTTCACTGTCTGCGGTCAACTTCACTTGGCGTATTGCCTAATGTAACTACACATAGCTACTTACACATACTCTTATACTAAGAATAATTATCCATTTATTTGTATGGATTACTCAATTTATAAAAAAATAAATTCTATGAGATAAACTTTAATTTAAAAAAAAAAGTAAAAAATAACTATAATTATGTATGACTTATATATCATATTTATAAAAACGCGAAATAATAGTTTGAATTAAAGGATTCAAAAATCGATTCTTAAACCTTATGTGGTTGTGTAACGCTCACGCGACTGAACTCAAGCGTGTGACATGAAATTTATTGAAATCGATTCACTATTTGAGCCTCTAGCTGAGATCAAATATATTACAAGATAGCATCCAATATCTTGAACCAAATATTTTGTTTAAAAGAAAGAGTTATTGCAATATTACAACCCTTCCCTCTGCTAATAACAAATAATAAAATTATATTCATGACAATTTCTAAACGACATAATAATAATCCTTGTTAAAATATTTTAGAAAAGACTGTGACCCCATTTCCGAAAAAAGGGTAAACCTATTGTAAGCCTTTAATTTATAGGTGCAATGATAAGCCACATGGAAATAAATAACGATTATTTATACGATAAACATAAAAAATACGAATTTCCAAAATAAAACATAATTTATAAAAGTTCAACGTTACTTTCGTGATTTTTATTGACTTGAACAAAGTTCGCAGACTTACGTAATAAAGATTGAACTTTTTATAAATGTTTTTACACGCAGAGGATTTATAGTAGCAATAAAACGCATGATTTTTAACTCAAACAGGAATACATAATGCAATTAAACTTTACATGATAAGAAGGATTTGTGGCGGAATCTTGGCGATTAATGAATTCTTGTATATTATCTCTAAAGTTGTGCAAACTCTAAAATAATTTTTTTAAAAACGTTTTTAAATGAGCTATAAAAGAAAGGTCTATGTGAAAGCGCAGTTGCGAAAACAGTGCTCAAATCTCTCAAAAAATATGGCGATATTAAATACCAATAAAAAAGAAGAGAAAAACTACTGTTAAACTACAAAAATATTAAAGTTGTCCAATATTCCACAGAGGTGTTCTGATTTTTGTATCGTATGGACCATTAGGCAATATATAACATTAACACTAAATAATAAACTCAATGTACAACATAGCCTTTAAAAGTTAATGCATGGAAGAACGTTTTGGCTCGAAAAGTTACGAGTAGAACATTCAGTGCTATGGAAATAAGTGATGCTATAAAATTTTGTATTCTAAATAGTTGTGGTTATTCTATGGCTTGCCAGGGTGAACTCCGCCAACAATTTACGAGTTCTCGCGTGTAAAATGACTTTAAAATTAGATTCCCCTTAAAGTTCAAACTATATAATATTTTTTAGGTTTAAAATTAAATGCAGTAAAAGCTAAATTAATTAATAATTAACTCTTTAATTTGTTGTTTTTTTTCTAAAATAGATCATGGTTTAAATAATATACAAGTCTATTATATTTATCATCGCGTTTATTTTAATTATTTTTTAATTCATCGTTTCGAAGGTTTTGCAGCCATTGTGGCTGTAGTATAGTTAAAATAAGATATCACTACATTTTGATATTATTTGACGTCTAACAAAGGAGCGTCACCTTAAAGCCGCGTTGAAAAATAAAGAAACCTACCTATCTAATCTAAATATATTTGTGGTGTGTAGGAGCTAAAATGAAAAAAGAGGTGCTATATAAACCTGGCACGTAGAACGATCAACCTTGAAAGACTGACAAAACAAATAGACGAAAATCATTCTTGCGTTTCTGATTCTTGAACGTGCTTCACCAGCGAGGGAACTTTTGCACGAAACTTTTCAATATTATCGTAATATTGGAATCAACGGTATTATTCTACTATGATAATTGTGAAAATAATTATTTGTATCATCGCGTACATAAGTAATAAACATAATTGATATATCAGTATTACCTTTGTCTTTATTATCGCCTATAACTCCATAAACTCATAAAACGTGTAATTTTATTTTCGCACGTCTCTACAATAAAGTAAATGGTTAAAAGAACATTATTTTCTCAAATATCGCATCCACTCAAACAACAACAAAGCCATCTATTATTACAAATGTGTAATTTTCTTGTCGCGTTAAACTTTATGACGTTTCTGACTTTACTAAAAGCTTTCGGTGATTTAAATCTATTTGTTATTTAGTTACAATTTATTGAACTTTTGGATTGCTTTGTTTGCTTTACTGTAAATAAAACGAATAGGGAAATTATGTGTTTTATATAAATAAAAAATAAAATTTATATAAAAGATTATTTATAAATAAATGTTCGAAATGACGGATTAAAACAATAAACGCAACAACCCGCACTTTTATTTATTTTAGGTAACGTAAAGCTTTAGATTAAAAGTTAGACCAAATATAAATTTGCGAATTCGACATTCAAATAAAGTGTATTCCAATAGCTCTTGTACAGTCACATGCACGAGTAAAGTAATGCACGATGCTACCAAGGAACCGACACAAAGCAATAAATAAGAGAAATGTACATCTAATACAATTATTTCGAGCAACGAGCTACGATATGCTACGTGTGTGTCGTAACATACCGTAGAGCACTTCCGAAAGTAGTTACCAGCTTGAAGTTTATTTATACGCAAGTGAATATGTGGTCATTTATATAAAATGTTATATACGATGCGGAAGGATTACTCGTAAATTTGCTCTACTGATATGTATTACTAAAGTCATGTTTTAAATTATCAAATAAAATCCTAACAGTTTATGAAATCTATTATATTCCTAAATTACACCATTAAAAGTTCTTTAACAAAGTAGAACTATACAATAAAGCAGTCTTCCCTTTTAAACCATCTCAGTACCCGGTTCAAGGTGATTAGAAAGATTGACACGTCGCCTGCTATAGGATCAATTACTAGAACGAAACTTAAGAAAAAACTTTAGCGAAAAAAATATTACTTTTATTTGAAATAAAAACTAGGACGTATATTCTTACTTCAAAATAATATTAAAATAAATATAGTATAACATAAGTATGTTCGCCAACTTCACTATTACTTATTGTATATTTCAAAGCAGACGATATTATAAAATAGTTTTAATATTAAATTAAGGCGCTTAATTAAAATAAGAGTAGGTAGTCCGCATTATTACTGGGAATGTGATTTTATATGAATAATTTGTTAACTAATTTTCTATTCTCATTGTTTCGACTTAGTTGTGGTGAGCTACGAGCGTTCACTATTGGATTATATATACACGTATACGTACATTAATTTTTGCGTACATGATTCATACTTTTAAAGTTATGTTGATATAATTTTTATAAATATTCCTTGCAAAGGTACAAGGCACAAGACCTTTGTACAAAATTTGATATATTTACAATTTATATGTTGCTGCAATGTATAACGCGCCAAACTTTATAATTAATTGTATAGTTACAAAAGTATTTATTTCGGGTAATATTTGTTTAAGTACACATGTGTCTTGTGTTGTATACATATGTATTGTAGTTTGAGGTCAGGGCATTATTATACGTGTTATTCAATTATATAACATATCTTACTTAGGTTGTCAAAATAGTAGTTTAATTTAAAATTAATTTAGTAAGAAACGCCACGATGTAGGTCTTAGTCTGCTTCCAAAAAACTTGTTCGCGAAACTTTTAAAAGCTATTAGCCTCGAGTACGCTATAGGATAATTTCCTGCCAAGAAAACCTACTTACTCTGAAATTGCTGTGAGGAGACATGTACATGCATATATACTAGGTACATATATACATTGCAAACCCAAAATTACTTTAAATTTAATGCATAATATTTAAAATGGAACACACTGCATGTAGGTATGCCTGGTACAGCATGAAATATAAAGTAACCCTGAAAAGCATTTTATAAAATGAAAATTTTGAAACTTTAAAATTCAGGTACAGCAGTGGCGGAACGTGGAATTAGTTTGATAAAAATCAGAAAGCTAAAAGTATTTTGGAAATTACAATAATAAATTGCAACAAAAATTGCACTAAAGTACATTTTAATTTAGATGTTTAGTTTAAAATACAAACACAGAAAAGTGTGATATCGTAAGGCTATTCATGAGCACAACGTAACGTAACGTTTCAAAGATTAAATTGAATTATTAAAATAAACCAGACAGTAAGTCGCATAAAGTCTTTTAAGTTGCATAAACGTATTTTCTTAATTTTATTTAGAGAAGCCGATGGAACATTATTTGGAAAATATATGCACAACTTTTAATTTCTCTTTTGAATCCAACTAGTAATAATCTAATACGTATTAACAATTTTTTACATATTTTATTCGTTAAATATAAAATGAGTCTCTCTTCGCATCTTTCCCCAATTTGCTGTAGCAGACACACACACTCAAGTTTCTACTCCAAGTACGACCGCTAAGGTTACGTGATCCCTCATATTTCGCGCCCCGGCTGGACCACCAGATAAACAGTATGGGATCTTCCCTTGGGGCGTCCCATCTTGTAAACATTGCGGCCTACCTGGATATCAATATTTATTAGACACCCTTACGATGTTTAAATTTTATTATGGAATAATAATAAATAATAATATTAAAATTTATATAAATTATAATCAAACAAATAATATGCTTATGTAAAAACCTAACAAATTCATATAATATATAATGTATTATACCTATACCGAAAACAGGAAATAATTAAGTGATCCAGTTTCCACGCTCTGCCGATCATAAACCCTTATCATACACTATACTGAACTTTTGAGATTACGTTTAAATATTTAGCAAATAATTATCTTATGAAAACATAATGAAATATAAACAACTATAGAATAACAATTAAGGAAAGGTAATTCGATAAAGTGGAAATACTAAATTTGTTGGCTAAATCACAGACATAATTTAACCAATTTCATCCGCTTCGACTTAACGTTAAACCGTAACACCCGACCTTGCTCTAAATGGTTTTGTCAGGATTAAACTCGGCGTTCTCTCAATACAAATAGCTTTGTCACAGCTTCAGTGTCATGATAGCTTGGGTTTCGTTACATTAGACACATAAATTTGTTTCAGTGAACCGTTAAATAACCGCTAAAGGCGCTACAAACGAGCACATTGTCCATAGTGGGCAATAAACGATAAACTGCATCGGAAAATATACCCTTCATATGCCAATTTATTCAGAGATTCAATTTGAGCGTTAAATACTAAAATGGAAATAAAACTGTCAAAAGCTATAAATTGATTATTACAAAAAATATGAGCGTCCTCGATGTGGCTTTATTCTTTTTGCTAAAATTCATTTCAACCTATTTTCGTTATTACCGTTTAAGAAATCAGTTAAAATATTACATTTAGTAAAAATCCAACAGACTCAACTCTTGACACTATGTTGATGAGCTTATTTATATTTATAGCATTGGCGAATTCTTATTGCACGATACACGTGAATCGCTACTGAACCGAAAATAAAAGTAAGTGATGTTGTTGTGAACAGCTTTGCGATATTTTACGAGATTGGTTTTTGTGCACTTTCGGTATTGCACTTTTCTTGTCGGAAAGTGCTTATTTTATTCATACACTCCTCGTTCTATGCATTCTAATATGCTAAGGTATAATGTTTTGAAATTCAAACTCGATTCAAACTATTTTTGTACTGTTCAAATATACGAGTACAGCATCATATCTAACATCTAGTTATGTATAAATTATTCATAAAATAATTATTCCAAACAAAAATGCAAGCTTCTCGCAGTAAAAAGAATAACCACCACCGCTAGCATAATATTATTCTGGAAATTCTAAAACACAAAGAACCTGGATTTGAGGACCTGTGTTATGTAAAGGAGGTCGAGCAAAAAACAAAAAGTGCGGACTCGAAAAGCTTTTATTTTAGTTAAATCACTCAGTAGAATTTGTATTAAAATTGCTGTAAACAACATGCAGTAACAATTTTAATTATTATATTTTGTTTCACAGTAAAGTCACGTAATTGCAACAGAATCATATACTTAACTCAGTTATAGATAGTTCTAACATTAGCCTACCCGCCACTTCATTCCTTATCGACCCTCATCTTTATTATTCAAATAGCATAATAAAGATTTCCTCTTTATGCAAAATTCCAGATAAGCACGGTACGTCTCGTTATGAAATGCGTGAAATTATTATTGAAGTTTTATTTACCACTTCATTAATATTTTGTTTGTTAAGAACATTCCAAACAATGTCCCATGTATGGGAATCACGAACAAAATAATGTCGAGTCATGACATGCGATCGTAAATCATGTATACTCGTTGTCATTTCAAGGATATTGTTCTTTTTATAATGATGAAGATTTGGCCAAGCGTAAACGACCGACAAGAAACTCCCCACTTTCTTGACAAAAAAAGAGAAATTGAGTCATCAACGCCATCATCAAACAAACGATGTTTTATTATTTATTATTAAATTATATCTCAAACAAATTACTGTCGCATAAATTTAACCAATCTAATGTTTTGTTCACCATGGTATAGAATATTCTTGCAAAACTTTGTATTTATTTTAAAATACTACAAAACTGGTAATTGCGTTATAACCTAACTCGCGAGTGAATGTAATGAAAGCTGTCGGAAAGTAAAAAATATCCCGCGTTAAAATGAAACTCTAATATTCAATATACCTAGTTATTTTATTCAAAGCTTTATTTATAAAACTGCCAATTTCGACTAAAAACACTCTTTATACATATAAAATCAGAATAAAATAACGTAATAACGTTGAAAATCCCAGAGGCTAAACCTAAACAAACAAGCACCAGGAAAATAGGGATAATTATAAAGAGTAATTTAATATACTATAAGAAATATTTTAAATAATATATACCGACGGATACAAAGAATATAATAAGATTGCTAATAAACTACAGAGAATGATACGGTTAATAACAATTAACAAAGCAATTTCCATTAATTTCCATCGGTTTAAAACTCATTAATTAGGCAGGCAATTTATTTTTTCTGATAATTAAATCCTATAGAACCTTTATGTCGTACAGCGTTAAAGGGACCTAATGACATAATGCAGGCTTAAGTAATAAATTATTTAATAAAAAGATACGCCGAGCGAGAGAACGGCCAGCGAGCGGGGAAAGCGGGGGTGTAACGAAAGCGGAACGTCTCTGGCTGAGAGCCAACGCGGTGACGGTTCTTATCTCTGCATGAATTCATTTTCAGAACAGCAATCGTGCGGCTGGAAACGCGTACCATGCTCCTGAGCTACCGTCCTTGTACAAACCACTTTAATCCTTCTAATTTTCGTTTAAATTCAGGGCTTAGAAGAATTTAGCGCGACGTATATGCTTTACTAATTTGAACAGAGTTTCGTTCATAGTTAAATTAGATTAAAATTTAAATCTATTTCGTAATATAAAGGCACCATAAAATCAAGCAATTCTCTATTGAATTATGTCGTATAATATCAGACAATACTCTTCATAAAATCTAACATATTATTTTATAGTAAAGGTTTACGACATCGTTCATGTTTATTTGGTAATAAATGGTTAATAATAAACCAACCCCCAATGCTTCTCACGATTTATGTCGTTGACACTCAATTATAATCAGAGTAGGGTCAGAGAAACAAGAAATATTAATGCCGCTGGACACAGGAGGCCCTGTTAATGAGACGGTTAGGGCCGTAAACAATTTGCTCCGGTTCGCATCCTTTAATTGTATTATAGACATATCTGTCCGCCTAAATACTTGATAGAATAGTAATAAGTTAATAACTAACCTTGCGTACATTCATAAGACTAAACCTAAAGCCTCCTAATTTTAATTATTAATAATTATTTACTTTTTTAAACTTATGTTGGCCCTAAAATAATATCTAATTATAAGCTCCATTTAATTTAATTCAATACGTGCGACGATAATACGAAGAAAAATTGCACAGAATATGTCAGAACTATTTCCCAATAAAGAAACCTACATCTTGTCTCGTATTACCAGAGGGCAAAGGAATTATTTATTTTATAGGTGTGGAATTCCTTTTCACCCGTCATCCGAGTACTGCAGAATGGACCTTTTCGAGAACATTGAGTAAATAAAGCCTTGAGATAGAAGACAAATAAACTTCAATACGAAATCTTGAAACTAATTTCAGTGTACTTTTAATTTTCTATTAAAATCTATTGCTAAAAGTAAGATTTTCGTTTCAGCTCTTCTCGTCGCTAATATGATGGTAACTATCCACTTGACATCGAGTAGAATAAGAACGGCCATTACCGCTTTTTTTTTCTTACACTATAAAAATCCATCGAGGTTATTGGGAATATTTTAAATTTAAAACGATGTGTTATATTTTATTCACCTTTAATACTGTCATGAGTGGCTAATTTTGTACTAAATAAATTTTACAATAAAACGCTTACCTATTTTCTAGTCTAGACTACATTGTGACGGCGCTTCGTTCGACATCGAATACATCCATGAACGAAAACAACTGTTACTACACAGAAATCGTCTCCGCTATACCGGCTTGATAAGAAGAGCATGCTCTTATAGGGCGGCATTGTATTGTACCTACTAATCTAGTTTACCAAACCTCTAGAGACCTAATAATGTTTCTATGTCGATATGTATATTTTGATCTCCCCTAACGATCCATCTAGTTCCATCACGTGTATATGACGTCATTTGATGGCTGGGAATTAATTGTTCAACGACCGACGACAACAGCAATAGATTGATGTTATATTCTCACAATACCATCGTGTATTATTGAATTAAAGATCGAGTTAATTATGTGTTAATTAATGATGAATTAGTTGTTGATGCTATAACTAGAGCTTATCTATTCTTAGACAACTTTACAAGCACATCGCTATGGTTATCCTATGCAGTGCTCCAATGTACATAAATTAACTACAAGGTTTTGAACTTTCTTAAGATCTCCTCCATATTGAGTTACAAAGTTGAGTATATTTTACAAACTTGTATTATAATATATGAGACAAAATTCAAGCCACGACAATTTCTTAACTTTAAATGTTCTAGATTTCTTCTCTCACTGTGTTCTATTTTCTTTTGCTCTTTGGCGCGTGCTCTCACGCTGACTGAGGTGAAAATATTATCTCACTAATGCAGCACGTGACTCCATCAACTTTACTTACTTGGTAACAATACACTAAAGAAGATAGTTGGAAAAATTTAACATTTTTTACATTTATAGTGATATAATTTTATACAGTAAACCAAATAAAAATGTTCCAAAACTCAACTAGTAATGAAGTACTTTCTTTATTGAAAAAAAAAATCAGGATTTTTTTTATTTATGAGACGGGATAAAAAATAATAATACAAAGGCAGATAATCCACGTACTTAGTTATTACTCATATACTTAGTTTAAAATAATTAGGCTTTCCCGCCTTTATCGTAAACTGAACACAACTGAAGTATTTTTAATAACTTTTGGAACAGCAGCGGAACAAAAGCATGTTCATCGCTTGTGCCAACATAATTCAAAACCCAGTATAATGGGTGAACGAGTACAAAAGGCGGCTTTATGATATTGATGAACACGCGAGAATAACACACTCTTATCAATATTGTAATTACTCAACTGATCAAAATTGCTCAATGACGAATTATTTGAGATAAGTTTAAACATTGACATATATATATCACATATAATACGTGTTTGATGGTGGAAAGTACATACAAACCAACCCCACGATTTAAGTAAAAACTATTTTTTAAATTATAGGTACCTATACTGTTTGTGGTCAAAGCTTCGAATTCCCGTCAACGTAAACCCATGTCACTTATAATACATACCGCATACGTTAAGTATGTATGTTATAATTACTTATTTTACTTATATAGTCCTATTGTTAAATAATTTGTTTTTCCACCAAAGAATCCTTTTTTATATCTTCTTATATTCTCTAGCAATTAGAGCTACATAAAAAAAGAAGGAAGTTTCCTCATAGACCCCTCTAATTTAATCAATCGAAAATGTTAGTATGTAGGCAAACACTTCCCAACTTAACTCTCAGATTTCGTGCCAAATATCCAGTTGCTCAAAGAGTCCGACAGTACCATTGTTACAAGATAAAAATTGTACTTTTATGCAAATACATTGAACTAATTAAATGATTATTACAATAATATTATCAAATTTATAGACAATTTAATTCGAAGCGGTGAAAAAATGTATTTTTTTTATTATCAAAGCTTCTTTATAACGTGCATGTCCTAAGCTCAAGGTAGGGGTGTTTGATGCGCAGTCGACCGCAACACTTTCACCCTTTTGCCACTCTAGCACGATCCCGATGCACTCCGATACTCAATCCCCTCCAGAACACTCTTGTTAACCCTACCGCTCTAATGGTCACACATTTTTAAAACAGAATATATGAAGCTCAAAGTTCATTTATTTCTGAAGTATGACCCAAGAACCGAAATAGATTTCAATGGATAAAAAAACAATCTACTGAACGACTTAGTGGGTGTGTTATCGCAGTTATTTCGATCAATTTAACCCAACGTTTCGAAAGCTTCGCAGCTACCTAGACCCAATCGTAGAGCAAATGAATCCCCAAAGAATTGTCTCTTTCGGCGGCATAAAATAAAACACAGGACATACTGTAATTGATTTCTTTAATAAAACTAATGTATATAAACGAATTGTAAAAATAGTCAGTTATTTTATAAAGTTACGAGCAATACCTTTGATGACGCTTAAATTTAGTTATACTTTAATATAATTAAAATTTTAATGTATAATCCTAACAATTAAAATATTAAATTACTATAAGTTAAGCTACAATTATTAAGTACTACAATTTGATACATAGCCTCTCTATTCATTTTATTTAATTTATTTTAATAAAGTAGTGGCTATGTCGACGTCCGGTTTTGGGAAACTCAACACAATGCCCTCATTCTTTACAATATCCTGAAAAAATAAAATATAAATTAATTATGCACATTTTTCGATAACTAAAAACTAAGCTACGAAACTAGTATTTCTTAATATACATATAATATATTAAATATGGCGTAATGTAAAAAAAAGTGTTTGTTCCCGGCCTTGGTGTTTATTTCTTTAAAAAAACAAATCACTAAGTGTGTACATAGAAGAGTATGCGGTACTATTACACGAATGCATACAAAACCTATACTTATGGATATATATTAAACAAGAAAAAGCTTACCACATCATAAATATTCTTATAAGTATAATCGGTTGTTGCAGGTTGCTGCGTCATTTTATCAGGATGACATCGTAAGCGATGCGAGCGTAGAGTGGAAGCGTACGCAAAACGTTCCTCACACCACTGACAAGAAAGAGGTTTATCTCCTGTATGAGTGTACAAGTGAACCTGGAGGTATAGAGAATAAAGAATGGAAGAATAAAGTCCCAAGGCCTGTTGTTATCTGTGATGACAAAGGGCGTCACCATACAGTATGACAATTTTCGTACCTTCAAGGTCTGTCTTCGCTTAAACGCCTTGTTGCAGTATGAACATACATGGCGACACTTTTCATCGTGAACCAGCAGATGCTTTCTCAGCGTCCGACGACTATTAAGTACACGATTGCAAATATAACAAGCGTACGACGTCTCGTCATGCGTGTCCATATGAGTCTTGAGATTCGAGTAAGTTTTGAACCTATTAATAAAAATATATACATATATGTTAATTCTTCTTTCCTTCTAGGCATTAGACTTCTGCTTCATTGGCTTCAAACAACAAATAACTATAAATGTCGTCTTCAACTAATATATATCTTACGGTTTTGAGCAGGTCTGGCACACGAATGGCTTATCATCGCTGTGTATTGCTCTGTGCTGTTTGAGCTCACCATTAGTGCTACAAGAATAACCGCATAAATCACAAATGTAACTTTTAATTTTTTCATGAACAACGCGGCGATGCGATAATGCGGAAGACCGAGTTGTGAATCTGAAAAAATTATTCATTGACCTTCAAATACATAAGGAACACTGAATACTGATGCAGCCATCGCTAATTAAGTTTTAAAAGTCCTAATAATTTAACTGAACATATAACAATTGCTTCTTATATGAGAATATAGTATTATACATCAAAGCAGTTTAGTCAAACAACTTTTTAAAAAATTTTGGAAGAAAAACGAAGCAAAAAATAATTGAAGATATAATATATTACTTACTTCAATCCACATGTTTCACACTCATATACCTTTCTCTCATCAATCGGTATATGAGATTTTGTATGAGATTTCAATGCCTCTTTATTATTGAAGACTTTATCACAGTCGTTACATTTAAATATTCTCTCCTCCTTAGGAATATGCTTCAATTTGTGTTTCTCCAATGCTTCAGCCGATTTTGTTACTTTCATACATTTATCACAACTAAAGTAAATAAAAATAATAACAATTAAACATATACAAAATGAAATGAATGTAAATTTACATTTTATAATTTTACCTAAATTGTTTTGTACACTACAAAAATTCAAAATTTGTATGTATACAATACTGGTGTGTAAAACCAATCTGTGTATCTAGAAAAATGAAATATTCAAATACATTGTGATAAAGCTTTCATTTTAGTGATAGAGTTTTTGCAATACAGTGAGTAAATTTTCTTACGAATATTTCAGAAAATAGGTTTAGGTAAAGATAAAAAATATGCCAATCAAATAAACAGTTAAATTAAGACACTGTATCTTAAATTATAGTGTATGTGTTGGTATCATAGTCTACCAATAAACTTGAGCCGATACTAAGCACAAAGATGGTAAAAATGTGCTCACCTTAATTTATTTGGATTTTTATGATCTGCTATGTGCTTATAAAGTACAGATTTAGATTTAATAGAGTAACCACACACACATTGTACAACAGGTGTTTTACGATGTGAACTTACAGAATGTGCTCTCAGCTTGTACCAACTAGGGAATTTCTTTCCACACTGTATACACCTAAAACTGGAAATTGATAACTTTTTAAATAAACATTCACCCCCACACTCGCACACGCACATACACACATGATGAAACAAAAATAGAAAGCTCACCTGAAAACTGTATCAAAGTAACTTAGTTAAATGAACTGCAATCGTTCACACAATGCCTACTATTGCTTATTATAGGCATTTAAGAAGATATACAGTGTGAATATCTTAAATAGATGGAATCTTTAACAAAATTCGTCTTACCTATTTTAGATTTGATAATGTTGTACTTGCCAGTAAAAGATATAATCAGTACTATAGTGATAACTGCTTAGATATTAATTAAATATATTTATTTTTTAGTGATTAAAAAGGACCATGATTACCTAAATTTCACCTATAATAGTAAACTTAAGTGGCTACATCTGTGGCAGACGGGTTTGTCTCAAGTATTAAAATTAGAAACACAATCCTACCTTACAAAATTGCCCACTTTGAGATCTGCATATTTGTCATCTTCAAGTCCACTTTCATTTCGTATACATTGTCTTTTATATTCTAATTTATGAGAGGCAACATGACTATATATTAAAGTATTTGAAGTTATTGGAACTCCACATATACAATACACATACGGTGAAATTTTATGTTGTGTTAAAAAATGGTTTTTCAATATCTTCCATGTTGCAGCTTCTTCATTACAAATGTGGCATAATAATCTGAAAATACGACTTAAAATGTAACAGCTTATTAACATTTTTATCAACTTATTCTTTGAGTCTTTGTGAGCCTTCTTTATAACCAGAATGGGAGTAGGAGATGGTGTATAACTATTATTTATTATTATGTTAGGTGATAAACTAAACTATGATAAACTTGTCTCTTTCTCTTTCTTACACTATCCTTCCAAATACCAAGACAGGGCATTATTGTTATTATTGCCTCATTGCAATAGACAGCAAAATAACTTTTGAAATATTTATTCGAATCATTTTACTTCAAATAAATGTATCATTCATAATTATTTTAATAATCAATACCACTCACTTGACAAAATCTTTTGATTGTGGTTTAGGTTGCATTAACAGTTCATTCAATTTTTCTTCATCCTCTTTACTAACCGGCCTATGCATTAGTTTTCTCCGCTCAAAAGGTTTTCTTTTAACCGGTGAAGTTGTACCTGATTTTACATCTTCTATGGAATCATTATAATTCTGTTCAGAACTCGCATCCTCATCTAAAAACAATATGTCACATGAAAAAGAGGTGTTTTATAGTACACACACTCATATTAAGAATTAAACAGATTTAAAATTAGAAATATCATATTTCAAACAACAATATAATTCATTAATGTCTTACCCATAATATCTTCATCCTCATCCAATTCAATCTTGACCTAAAATAGAAATAATATCTTATAGCCATGCTAATATGGAAATAGGAACAACTTTTCATTAATGTTAATATAAAATTACCTCAGATTTAACTGCAATTTCCAAAGTGTTAAGCTCTTCAACTTTTGTATTAGTTGTAGTATTTTCTTCTAATATCATTTGCTTCAGTGTCTCTTGAGCTCGTGAACATTCTAATATAAACATTTGGAATGACAAAATTTTTTCTTCACAATCCAAACACATTTTCATAGGTAATTTTGATTCCTCCTGTAAATGAAAATGTTTTTAAATGAATTAGGTGTACTTTATTTTAGCATTATGGTTCTGTCAAAGCAAATGCAATCAATGGCATATTATAGCACCTTGGCACCTTATAGGGAAAGCAATCAATGATGTAGGCTAGCCAACAGTGTCTTGGACATTGGAGTTTACCTGCTCATTGCGTTATATCACAAAATACTAAATAGGGAGCGCAAGAGACACAACTCGCAAAGGTGGCTGCGTTCGCTTAACCATTCCATATTCAGTGAAAAATATATTAAAGTTTGTAATAACATTATATTACACGAATATTAAGTTACGTACCTCAAAACGTACAAAGTCCTTAATAAACTTAAAAATAGTATCTGCCTCGTTAAGATCTTTTGCAAAAGAATAGTTTCTAGCACAAAATCTACATAATTTTTTTACGGCTAACGCCATGATTTCGCCTGAATTTCACCCACTAAACAATAAAACCACGCAAATACGTTTCTAAAATATGTGGTTATCTATAACAAGGTATATACATTGTACAAAAGTATCAATATTTAGTCTTAACCCAAATTCCAGTGATTTTATAAAATAGTAACACAAAAACCAAAGGAAAAGAGACCGAACAAGCCAAAACTCTTTTACGTTATTGTTGTTTCATTCAAGGCAAAGGAATCGTTATCGGTGCAGTCGAATCAACAACAATAATAATTTTTAACATTTGCTTCATCGAGAACGAAATTTTATTCAAAAAATATAAATAATATATTGTCACAGTAGACATATCTTTGAATTGTAATTATAAAAATTTTCTTGTTTGTGGTTGTTGGCTTTCTGTCAGCGTTCGACAAACGGCAAATAAATACCGAAAAAATAGTGGAGTGCAGCGCGAAGCCGTCGTTTTTCTGTGTTAAAGTAGCAGTGGATAATTAAAAATATTGTTGTAATTGCTTTAAAAACATGTATTTAACTTATATTTTAACAAAATGTAGTTGATAACGAAGGTTACTCGTTTACTATGGATGTCTATACGATGGCTAGAAACATGGGACCTGATTATTCGCCCATTTCACCAATTCGAACAGACGCACGAGTCTTGTTATACAATGAAGACAGCGGATATCATACATCTTTTACTCCGGGTTCAGAAGTTTCAAACGAGAACTTAGATCCAAAATTTTATGCCTCTGTATCACCGCAAAAGAACCATATTCGGATAAATAATAGGCTCATGTCACCTAGAGGGAGTGTTCCAAGTTCACCTAAAAGGGGAAGAAAAAGACGTGCAGACGAGAATAGCCAAGCAATTTACTCTGTCCCGACTCCCACGAGCTATATAACCAAGGGTATTCAGAAGCTCCACGTAAACGACGCCGGTGACTTGCCAATATCCACTGATAACTTTTGTTTGGGTCAGCATTCTGATGTTTTATCATACCCGACAACACCAGTAAAGAGGATATGTAAAAGCAATATTACTAGGTATAGTCCTATTAATATCAGTCATTGTGTTAGATCTAGTCCAAACAAGATATTAATCTCAAGTACAGCAACAAAAAGACCCAAGAAAAAATTAGACTTTAGTTCACAAAGTACAACAACGAACATTAAGAATTTCAACATACAAGAAAAGCTATCTGTCAGTAAACCAGTGAAGAGCCTAGTGAAACCTCACCAAAAGTTTGATATTGTCGGTTTATTGTATAAGAAACAACTTCCCTTTGTAAATGATCTCTTGAGTTACTTAAATAATAAAGATACCTACACATTCAGTTTGGTGAGTCCACTATGGTTCCAAGCTTGTAAGGCATCCAAAGCTAATAATAAAAGAAAAGAATATTTGAAGTTTATGAACATCACTAAGGAGAATATTGAGTGCAGAGACAAGATAAAAATATGTGGAGAACTTAAAAAGAAAGATCTTGGGAGCACATTGAAAGACAATAATACTTTACTAAATGTTCAATATCAACCTACCCGGAGTCCACCAGGAACACCGAAAACCAATAAATTTAAAAAATTTACTAAGGTAATTTTTTCATCTTTCCTAAAAGTTTCAAAAATGTCACTAAATTGGTTTTATAATGTGTCTTCCTATAGTGTTTATTATGATCAGGTGACTGCTATAGTCAGTCTCATTAAGTAATTCTACTCTTAGAGGATGTTCATGGGAATCTGATTTTCTATTATTATCTTTTCAGTCTGCATCCCTGGACTCGAGGGCACAGTTACCCTGTGTAAGATGTTCTCTGCCAGCTAAGATTACAATGGAGTGTACAGGTGAAGAATGGGCAGAATGCAGTAATTATAGCTGTTCTTTTCAGTTTTGTAAGAAGTGCCGTTGCAGTAGACATCCACTTAATAATTGTTCTCCATATGATTTAGAAGCTCCAAGCCCCTCAAAAAGATTGATAACTACAACTATTGGAACAAGAAATAGTAAAAGAAACCTTCGTAGATTATAATTAGGCTATATTCTATATATAAAAGCTTTGAACATTGCCACTATTATCATATCTCTTACTTTACTTAATTACTTTGATACTATTTAATACAGGAAATAATTGCAAGCTAATATGTTTGAATTGTCTTCAATATCACTTAATACAATTTTAATTGTTTGAATTAGGTTTTGTGGTAATGTGTTGCATTTACTTTTGAGATTCTCATTTTAAATTATAGTGCCATTTTAATTTTTTACAATGATAACTAGGTTCTTATTGAAACTCATTTTAGTTTTAATCTGTGTTTGTGTGTATTATGTATATTGAGTGTATTTTATTTGTGACATTCATTTTTAATTTGTAAGTTATTCATTGACGTTTTTATCGAAATCTTATGCCTCAGTTTGCTTGACATTATGTTTTAATCATATGCAACAAAGTAACTGACAGCTTGTAGAATTAATTTCTAGCTGCTATCAATGTGAAACAGATGCCAATTTTATTGATGCATGATGCTCTATCTGTGTAAGTACAACCAAAGACTAGCTGATGATATTTAAAATTATTGAATAGAATTATACATTTAATAGAGTTTCACATAGCCAATGTTGCTTTCTCCGAAATTAATCTTGATTTAATGAGATAAATGTCTTGTCAGCTTGGATGTCTGCCTGAAGACGGCGGTATCAATAATCTCCCTCCTGTCCTGAATAGCACTCAAGTTTGCAGTCACATGCGGGAATACTAAAATTGGCAGAACTAGATGTTAAATGGTCCGCAATTGAGACACATTCTATTATAACCATTTATCAGGATGTATGACCAGATGTATGTATGAACAAAAATCCTTATAATGGTTGTTATAGAATCGTTGGTATATTGAATGCGTATATGTTTAGTGTTTTTATTATTTACAAAATCTTGAACCATTTAATAATAATATTTATTTATGATAATTCTAATAGTTATAAACAATATTTTTAAAAGTCGCTTTTTCATAAAAGCTGAAGTTAAGTGACATTTATATTCAATAATAGCCAAATTAGTTTCATATACATGACAATAATGTAAAACTTTTATCAAATGATCTGAGTTGTAATGACCTTATTAAATAAAAAGAATTGAATTTTTATATTTATCTACATTCACCCCTACAAGCTGCATCATTTTTAAGAGTGTGTTATGAGAATTAACTTGTGTGGAACAAAATTAATGTATGTAGAAATAAATCCCCGGGTGGGCAATTGTTGATATCATATTGTGTCAGATATTTTTAGTTGTAAAAGACGTATTGTTTCCTAATTGTAATAACTACTTATTTTCGATGATGATAATATAGTTTTAAGTGGATATCTAATTAAGAATTTCATTATTATCATCTGGAAAAAATACGTCTATTCATTGAAATTATTTCTTGATATCTTGATTCAGGGTGATGTCAACAAGAGTGACAAAAAAGCCACTCAAAGCAAAAAGGGTTTTAATTATCACAGCCATATCATAGACTGATTATGACATTAATTTTTTTTAAGTATCTTACTCATTATTAAATATAAATAATTTTAGTAAGTTTTTGTACTCAGTAATTTACATTCCATAAGAAATGACAAAAATTGGTTATTATAATTATTCAATTTTTATGCATTAGTGAAGAATTTTTATTTTTTCTTGACATGAATGTTAGCGCATAAAATGCTTTTAATTCTAGATTGTTCATTTTTCCATAATTGAATTTTGTTTGTAAATATTTTTTAAACTGTCTCGAGAGTTGTAACGTATTTCACTGTATAGTATAAATAAATGCGGTATTGTCAACGTAAGTCTCAGTTGAATTTGCAAAATGCTACATTTTATTATTAATAGTTAAACCAGTGATTTAGGTGTAGCTTAAGAAGCTCTCTATTTTAATGAAAGACTTGTTTGTAATATAAGGTTTTGATTAATAAAATGTGAATTTTATTTTATATCCTTTTAAGGCACGAATAAAACAAAAGTATCATAAAAAAACTAGTATAATCCAATTTATAAAGTACAGATATTTACAATAATTTCTTAATTCAATTATTTTGTTATAATCTCATTTCAGTAAAATTATTTTGACTAGAAATAAGTTATAAAAAAAATAACTGAACAGAATTTAAGTAAATATTAAAATTGAGTGAAGTAGAACTTGGTGTCACTAGATTCTACATAATATAAGGCACACATTATTTTTTAATAAGAAACTAACTTGCAAAAAGACATGAGAACACAACAAAATAAACTTATTTTTAAACTAAATTATCTCCAATAATTGGACAAGCTTTTCCAGTTCCAGAAGATCGCCATGTCATTTGTCATCCCAAACCCATCACGAATTTAGGTATTTGATATGCAACTTGTGGGATTTGCATTATCATTGACATTCTGCAATATTTACCAATTATTAATGTAATTAAAATCGAGAGGTAAAATTATAAAGATTGTAATGTGTCAAGTTATTCTCAACCATCACCCACTATCGCGTTTATTTCAAATTGTAGAAAAACGATAGCAAACTTCATGAAATATTTTAAATAAATTCTAAAGCTACCTAAAAAGAAAGGGTTCTTTAAAAGCATTATTAACTAAAGCCACAAGATTTACTCAATGATGTTGGATATATTACAGAAAGGGTAAGCAGTCATATTAGTCTGACATAAATTTAATAATAAGTTTAGCGCGAACCTCATGCTAAGATTGCAAATTTTGGCGGCGATAACAAGCAAAAACGAATTTTTACATTTACAGTTTATATATACAATTTTAGTGCACAAGAAAACCCACCTTAAATTAAATTCCATCACCTTTTATAATTGCGTCACATTAGGAGCAGGAGAGCTGGATAGAAAAAAGTATAATCCAATTATAAATTACTTTAATGCGTGTATTAACAGTATCTTCCACAATTTGAGTAAACCCCAAAGTATGTAAAGTAAGAATCCTAATACCCAATTGATGCTATACTCACGATACAGAAAGTCCATTATAGAACCAAGAACGCCAAGTTTGCGGCGCTGGTGTGGACCCTTCGATCCTTGCTTCGATGTGGCCGCAGAGCGCTCGACGGTCGTGCGACCTACCTGATCTGGTGTCACATATTAACCGCTTACGACATTCACCGTCGCATGTCCCTCTCCTAGGACTGTTTTTCCAGTAATGTCTGTAAATATCAATAATTTTGCATAAATTGAAAATTTTGAATGTCTAGTTTAATACCTAATATTCGGCAATGGATTACTTACTTATGATATAAATTAAATATATCTTGATTAGAAGTCATATTATCAATGAATCTATCCCAATCTTGTGGTCGTAAAGCTTGCATAGAATAGGCGGAACGAGCTGAATACAGTTTGTACCAGATAGGATATCCAAACAAATTTGCTTCTTTCAAGTTCATAATCCAAGTCTCATGGTCTACCACCAACTGGAATTAAATTGAGTGGAATTTGAAATGCACGCTTTTATGCCACCGAAGAAAGCTCCTACAATGTCCGCTTAAAATGTTTTCTTGACTAAATTATTAGATAGCCCGGAAGAAGTAGCCAATGTTTAACAAACAGTTCTTGTAACCTCTATTGCAAATTGTAAAACAATCACGCACGCAACCGGACGGCAAACAAAATCGAGATTATAGCGGTGTTGACTTCGCTTGTCGTTGAATGTCCTCAATATTAACATGTATGTAATACCCACTTCCTTCTCGAGCCTCGATTGTTGGAATATTTAATCCGTAAGGAAAAATATGAGTACATTATTAGTATGTTGCATGTAGGTACTGTTTCTTTCTTTATTTATTTTTTTGGAAAACTTACATCTCTCTGAGAATCACGTAAGGAATAAACCCATTGGTACAAAAGTCATTAGGTATAATAATTAGTTTCAAATTATTAGAGCTTACGCTTCACGCCCTGCACTATAAGCGGAGTAAATCACGTTCGATTTGACATGGCTTTTAGTATATGTAACTCAATAACTTTTAATGGTTATATCAAGCAAAACTATGTATTCGGCTTATATAAGAGTATTAAAATATTATTAAACAACAAAGCAATTGATGATACACATTGGCAAGTATACCCAAATGCATTTTGCAACTACAAACGTCCTGAATATAAATAACACTCAATGAACTTACTCTGGTAGTGTCTTCATGATCACCGTCCACGTAATAAATACGATAACCGAGGTTCAAATCATAATATGGCGAAACCGACGGACCGATAAATGCGATATTTGTTGCACGACCTGTATAAAATAATTGATATGATCTAATCCCTTTGTGACAACCCTATATCTCATGGACCAAAATTTATATTATAATAACAGTACCAAAATTATTATTTAAACAAGATAGAAAACACAAACACAGTTGAGAATCATAATTACCCAAATCCTTTGGATCATAGAACACTTCAAATTCATCAAAATGCGTATGTCCATAAAATTGTGCTGCAACGGTGGATTCATATCTGGTAATAATGGCATAGAAGTTTCTGCTCCATACTTTAAGACAATCTGAATATCCCGGTGGAATATGACCTATTATATGAACTTTTTCGCCGCTAAATTCTGCTGATTGTAATTCGTATATTAACCATTGTAACTCTGTGGCTGGATCTGTGCTGTTTAGAAGAAGCCACCTGAAATATGTTGTCATTTAGAATATGATTTAGTCTAGAAATATCTGCTGCATAGTATGTATGCAGGTTTAACTCCACAATTTCTGATACAACTTTATTAAATAACTCACCAATTCTTATTATTACAATAGTTCATGTTGAGTGAAATAATACGAAAACCAGGTCGTACAAGTACAGAGTAGAAAGCACCACGTCGAACAGTATGAGACACTCCAGCAGGAAGCCAACGACGCCATTGAGCATCCAATTCATTGTACAACCAATCAATGTTTAACTCTGGAGATGTAATGTATGGCGGTGGAAAACTATAATCAATTCAAATTTTTATAGTTAATTTATAGGTATCTTTCGAATAAATTCATTTTTAACCGCTTATTCTATTATTTTCTACGGAAACTTTTGCTGATTCACGAGGTTACACAGATAGTTAAAAATACGTATAATATATTGTTTGTTTCACTGTAAAACATCGATTATGAAATGGCTAACAAAAAGCAAAACAATGAAATTCATTGTCGCAATATTTATACCTAAGTGAAAGGTGAATATTAAAAAACGAGAATATATTAAACAAAAACAAAACGTTATCTGCATTGTTATCTACATAACAGCTGTTGATTACCTGTTCACTGGAGCTGTTTCATGATTACCTAAAGCAGGGAATATAGGAACTCCTGGAAACATATCCGACATTTGTGTCACCGTGTCTTGTAACACTTTCAAATTCTCCTCGCGCGTCTGATTCCAAACATCGTGCGGTGGAAGATCGCCTGTCCATAAAATGTAATCGATATCCTAAAAAATGCAACCAGTTTTAACATAAAAACATTCTTTAGTAATTTTCCATTATATAAAAGTGCATTGTCGCAACGTGTTAATCGAATGAAAGTCTTTGTTCGTGAGAAAATGAAAGCCACATTCGTATTCACTAAGTCTAACCGATTCACTTCGTTAATTGTACAGAGATCAAATGATTTAATACATATTATAATGTTTTCTACTAACTGGGTGCGTATCAGCAATGTGTTTCAACATGTGATCTATAGTACGCTTTGGTGTATCACATTTACGGTAATCACCCCAACGACCTGCACGTGCTTCTGGAGTTAATGCCAGACCGTTTGTAACCCGACAACATAACGGTTCGTTGCACTCAGCGTTAGCACCTAAAATGATGAAAAATAAGAAAATGTACTTCTATCTAATAAATCTAAAATATTTAGTAGTATTGATTGTACTCACCTTCCGTGTAATAAGGATCAAAATGCGTATCAGAAATCTGTAAAACTTTAAATGTCGCGGCTTTTTCTTTAGGAGCATCTAAAGGTCGAACAGTAGGCTTTGGTACCGGAGGGAATGCTACTTCCCAATCATGATATGGATTGTAAACATCACCACATGCGTCTCCTATTACAAAACTACATATTTCATCGGGGCCAATGGTGACACGTTTAAGTACGTAAACTACTTCAGCCTACAAACATAATAAATTTTGTTATTGAATAATTACATAGTTTTATATTTTATTGTTGAATCTTACCCCAAACAAATTAGTTACGCCATTACAAACTCGTACGGATTGTATGTTAAGAGATACACAGAACTGATAAATAATTTTCATAATTTCTTCTTTCGTTTTTCCTAATTTAATATAATGTAATAGGAACCCGGCCCCCGCTTTACACGCCGTGCATGACACCTTGGACATCACAGAATGTTCTACTTCATAATAAACTTGATTAAGATTTAATAATTTTAAAGCTTTTTCTAAAAACAAAGGTAAATTTGAGCTCTTTTCATTATTCCACAATAGTCTGGAGTAATTTCTTTTTAATGAGGCCATGTGGGCTATCAGTTCTGATTCGTTAGCTGACGGCGGTAGTTTGTGACTGTGGTTCGAAGGTCGTAAGAACGGATCCTCGTGTCTTGGTTCTGTTGTATAATTCCATGTGTCCTGTGGAGGACTCCATTTTATAACTGGATCGTTATAATTACTTTCTAAAAACACGGGATTACCTGTAAATTACATTTACATAAGAATAATATATGTATTGCCTATTTAAAGAAATGTTTGGTTTGTTAGGTTAGTTACCTGAAATGACTAGAATTATGGAAATAACAAACAATGCTTGAAAGAGCCATAACTGCCGGACGATCATCTCGGGGAAGAGAAAGGAGGACGTCCCCTAAAAAAGAATTTCACTTTAAGATCCTGCTTAAAGTTTTATCAGGTAAAAGTCTCAGTTTAAATTTAAATCTATCGTCCAAATTAAATACAATTTAGGAGGATCATAAAACAGACATTATTCTTTACCCAGCAATGATTTGAAAGTCATAAATATAACTACAAGTACACACAAAATATGAGCTTTAAGATATGACATAAACGTCTGCACCGTTAGGCTATAAAATACATAATATTTGTAATAAAGTTATGGAATTTCCGAACATTAACTTTCTAATCATATACCTACTGAGATGCTTAAAATGTAGAATTATAATTTTTGGAAAGTAGGTTAAACTTATATTTGGACTCCCATGGAAGATAGTTTTGCCCTTGAGCTAAATTTTGTGGTAAGTTCAACAAGAAATAATTCAGCGAACGAATTTTTTTCTCAAGTACCTACTTTAAAAATTAAAACGACCATAAAACTGTTTTCTGCGTTCAAAATTCCTAATTTGCCTTCAACTTTATGAAATGTTATTTGAATATTTAATCTTTAAAACTGCACAAATCGTAACTCGAAACCGCACGTTCGCCGGAGCATACCCAAGGATTATGGTAAACGTAATATTAGCAGGAACCATTATCCACGTTTTTATATTTAACAGTACCTATATCTTTATATTTTTTAAGATATCTCAATTGTAGCACGAAAAATTGACTAACTTAGTTTATTTATAATTCAACAATAAATGCTAAATGGATAATAAAAAAAATAAGAAATAACAAAAATTATTAATTGAACAAATAAAAATAGGAGTACAATGGCAGGCTTAATGACAGCTTAAAAATCTAAGTTCCTACTATCTTGAGTCATACGTGATATGCATGATGAGTCAGCAGAACAGCCGGCAGTGGTTCACGGACGTCAGCATTCGACATTACTTGCCACTTTCTCTGCGCTTCATTGACTACATTGGAAGGAAAGTGACGGCGATATTGCACATGGTCGTGAGCCTTACTTAAACTGATGTCTGGCTGGATCAATATTCTCCAACATCTTATCAGTTATTTTATTACTGATTACAATATATTGTTGACTACAAAAGAATTTGATGGTCAAATTGTTTAGGTACGATATTTAGTACCTAAGTTGATTGTTTTATTGACTTGTTCCGGTCTATTTACCGGAATCTCAAAAACGAGACCATAATCTTTAATGTACGCTTCAAATCTACGTTGTGTTTCGATAGTCAGGCGGTAGGTCGACCATAAATTTATATGTTTTGTAAGCCGGTCTACCCCTTTATATCAGATAAATAAATTAAAATGAATATTTTTAACCAAGGGTATTATTTCTGTATCTAACCTTCACCTCATCCAGATTCTCAAGAATGACCGAGAGATCAGATTCTCTTCAATTTATGATATAGATATAAGGTACATACACGTAACTATAATAGTACCTATATAAAACACCATATTGCTATCAATGAGTACATCAGCATTGTAACAACTGAGCGTTATAATGATAACATAATAGCAAAATATCCTACTATATTGTGCAATAATAAAAAAAAGTTAATCATACCTACTAGTTTTTGTGTTATTGCCATTGAGTTAAATATATACTAGAGATGCCATGTCAAAAGCCACGCGATTGATTTTGCTAATATAAATTAAAAATGCACAATAAAAACAATAATAATTATTTTTTTTTATCTATACCTAAATGTAATATCTTAGAACACAGCTGTCATAAGATAGTTGCGTATTACAATAATATTATTGTCTATGTTTATTACAGAACTAATCGAATAAACGAGAGAATGCTTCATCCGTATGATGCTCGCAACGTGAACAATTGAATTGGTATATGTAATAGTTACGGCTATATCTCCGCAATACAGCGCGAGTAATCTCGACTAAGCTGCATCAGCGCCGTAAGCTTATATTTGTGGATTTATGGAACAACAAATATATTTAACACAGTAATTATTACATATAATTTCCACTGACTGAAAATATGCTCTCAATGATTTACACTTAAGCAGTACTTTTTCCTTGATTCTGCTATTTATATTTAATTTTATGATTTTCATTGAATTTGGTATATCAATAATCAACCATGCGTTGAGGAAGTAAATTTAAAGACTTGACCATGGATTTATTTGAGGTGTTACAAAAACGCGACTATAACATTTTGTACTTTTATACAATACTACTATATTTTTAATATTTCAAAGAACAGATATACTTCACACTTTGAAAAAGTAGTCTACTTCTATTTAAGAGATTCAATTTAATAACTACTTTTTCAGTTAATAACATACACTTATAGTAATTGATCTCCAAGGTTGGATGCTCGTTATGATGACACGAGTTAGCTTCCTTTATACGTGAATCGTATTGGAATGAAACTGTTTCCACTCGGAACATGGTTATTTTCCTTTTAATCTGTTTTACTAGTTTATCCACTATTTTTGTTATAGTAATGTCAGTATAATTAATCCTTACGAAGACATGCGTCCTTTACAGGTACTTTATATATATCGTTAAGGCTCGATTTTTGGCTGTATGAATGAGAACACATAAACATAAACTATAGTATTTGTAGTTAAAATTTATGCTTTTTGCCATATGTTACTACAAAAACTTGTACTATTGGCTATGCTTATAATCTAATATTAACTATATGTATAAAGAACCTGTTTCAAATGTAGCTAGATGTAAAGGATACCCATTGATTAATACCAAGACCAAGAAACTATTGAGTTAAATCACCCCACTTTCTAGCTTTCACAGCTGGACACTAACACACCCAAGATAGACATGCTGAAGGTGGTGCCTCCGTAGTGGTGGGTTGCCTAGTCTACATATTTTAAGGCGGAGTGAGAGGAACGAAACTAGTTTGCCGTCACCTGTTGCTGAGTTTGTATTAGGTATATATCATTAAATGTTAAATAATTTTATAAAGTTGGAATTTCAACTGAAATGGCGATCCTATAAGATTCAAGATAGTGCGAGTAAAAGTTATGTATTTTTGCATGGTGCATTGACAGTTTTAATAAGTCAAATAACTCGCGTGCTTGCTCACTTTTAGATAAACATCTTAATTTCGTCATAATCGTAAAAGTGCCTTCTATTTCATTACGCATTTCTATGCTTTCATTGTTTGTAATTATTATATAACACTCACATAAGAAACGTCCTACAAGAAAATTGCAGTGAAGTCGGTGTGAAAACAGCTGGTTTGTTACGTTCATGGGAATAAAATTAAAGAAAGGAAACCGCAATGTTTTTATGGTTTGGGGTTTCTATGTAAAAAGTGACAATGCAAGTTAATAAAGTGTTTAAACTTTTGGACACGTCTCCTCAACTTTCAACGTATGTTCGACTTTTGCAGGCGACAAAGTAGAAAGTGGCAAATGTGTACCCGCACGTTATACAAATTATGCAACTTCATTAGTTACTCGCACAACTACGTGTACACAGAATTATTATATGCAGTAGTGGACTTCCAATAAATGAAATCTTTAGCCGAATTGAACTTTGATGAAGATTAATTGCCGGTTAGAATTTAATAATTGAAATTTTAGAGAACGTAAATAAACCAGATGTCATTTTTTAAACTCGAATACACACTCATTACATACTATCTCAACGATCACAACTGCGATTACTGTTAAGCTTTCGAATCGTCAGATTAAAATTATCAAAATAAACGCGACAATAAGCAACGCAGTCTTTTAAATTTGTTCATCATACCAATCATGTTCGCGAATAAACCTGTCATTTTGAAAATATTACAATAATTTACGTCGCCAAATTGACCAGATATTTCTAGGTTTTTTTTATTAAATTTGTTTTATTATATAGTTGACGTAAGAGATGAGTGACATGATGAATAGCCTTTTACTTTCTGGATAAGGTTAATGAATCCAGACACCCTTCAATGTACTTTCGTTTAGTTCATCGAACTTACTTTCTCTTGTTATAGCAATGCACTCAACTGCTTCGGAATGCATTCTCACTGCACGATTAGGAAATTGTACAATTAACAATAATACGTCAAAATTGTTTCTATTATTGTCTGAAGTTATTCGCGAACACGATTCAACCAATTTAAAAGGCTTCATGCGGCTTACTGTTAGGTTTATTTTATTGATCTGATGTTTTGAAAGCTCTGCTACCACCGTCTCGCCTAACTATGATAGCTGCAAGATTCCGGAACGTCCGATTAAGTTAATCAAAAAAAAACGCGATAGATTAAGCCGATAAAGCCTTTTAAATAATTAATGCTTGTTACAAAATTATTTATATTGTATTGCTGTTTCATTCTTATTTTTATCGGGAATATATATTATATCGTATATGTACTTTGCAGTAACCTAACAATAACATTATGCATTTAACCAAAACGAAATAATAAAAAATATAAATAACTTTATTAACTAATTTTATAGTTAATTTTAAGAAGAAATACATTACCTATAGGTATATATGACGTTACTGACTTGTCCGATGCTTGTAAGAATCTATTTTCCAAGAAATGACTTTCTTTGCTCTTATTTTTCTCATACCGGACCGTGCGAGATAAGCCTAGCTTTTAATTTAAATACTTAATTAAAATCGGACCATATTAATTGCTTCTGACCTTTATGATAATAAAATAAGGAATGATCAAAGAACAAATAAGTTAGGACGTCTTTATATATTAAATACTCATTTATCAAATGACAATGAATTTCTATGATGAATAAATTTCTAGAAGTTTTTAGACGAAATATTCTTTTATTTCAGATGTTTATGATTGCATATACTTAGGTACACGTGAATAGTATTAGTTTATAGGTTTTATAGAATTCAATATCTATAATATGGCAATAATTAATATATACAAAGTCGCTTATATCTAGTATTTGATAATACAGATACTTGACCTAAATTAATTTGATAATCATAAACTATTATAGTTACGTAAATTTCATGTAAAAGACTTTATGCGGCTTACTCTCGACTTCAATTTGATTATTTTTAAACCGACATTTCAGACTTTTAAATTAGTAAAATCGTGTTCACGAATAATTTAAGAAATAACTAGTTATATGAAAAATTTATTAATTATGAAGTAGCCAACATGGAGAATTTGTATACTAAATATAAGGTGGACCTATAGAGTGATGGTCATTGGTCACGGACTACGCTTGTGCAGTCGTATATTGGCTTGACCTCTGTCGTTCCACTTCCAACAGTAATTTTGACGTAAGCATAATGATTCAAACGTATGAAAACTCTTTGTAATACACAATGATAACATTGAAGTACAATTATATTGGTATTACGAGAAAATTACAGATATTACTTTAAATAATTTATCATTCAAAGTTAACAACAACCTCATTTCGTGACAGTTCTTATTAATAGTCTCTAACCAATTTAAGTGTATTGTTTCAAATAGCGCAGCGTGGTGTTATAATCATCATTATTATTCACAAAGCATTTAAAAGCACAGTTAGATCAGCAACTTTAGTTCAAGTAGGTTGCCAAGAAATCTCTATTTTATACAATAGTTAAATGTCTGGAAACTCTACATATAAAAACAAAATAATAAAACTGGATTGCCAATACCTAATAATAATTTGGGAATGGCGCCAAAAGTCACGAATTTATGAAAACGTGTAAGTATTCCAAAATATATTGATGAAATATACAAAGAAGTCATCTTAGGCTGCTTCTAAATTTTAAATACATAAGTAACCAACAATAGATATTAATTGTGTAACAGATCCCATCTCTTAAGAGTATTAACTCGACATTTTCATTACAAAATTTTCCCTAAATATATAGATGTTATGTAATTACTGTACAACTTCTTACAAACAACTTCAAGATTTCCAGTTTATTATCATTATTAATCACTAAATAGTACCTATCTATAAAACGGATCTCTCTGTGTACGTCTGTCAGATTGCACGCACCAAACTCAGAAACTATTGTAGAAATTTTTATTCGATTTATAATATTTAGATGTATTTATTAAGCTTTTCTGTTAGTTTGTGTGTTAAATTCATTTTTCAACATGAATTTTACTCATTTTTATATTTCTATTATTATAAAAAGCGTAAAAAGTACTATTTTTTCATAAATAATAATCGTCAGATACATAAAATGAGTTGCCTAAATAATTATATTTATTTGCTCGCGCTCATGAAGGCTATCCACTATTCATTTAAATTTAACCTCACTTATTATTTCGGTATATTATTATGTTTAAACATTCTTATTTATTAGATACTTGATATTATAACTGTAATAAAAACTTGCAAACCGTTTTTAATGTCTTTATACGGCGGAAGTGTTATATTCTAACATGTATTTATGGCAATTAATACTTATGACGCAAGTTAATAAGTATTCAAAAAGGACAAAGGGAAAAATGTTTTCCATTTAATTAAACTACTTTATTATTATTTATAATTCTCTGAATCACAATAAAAAATCCATAATAGTGAATAAAACATTTTTTTAAATATTATAGATTATCCTAAGAAACATTTATATTATTTATTTTTTTAAATAATCTCACGTAAATTTTGTATGATCATTTGTGTTAATTAAACAACCTTGTTATTAAGTTTACGTCGGTTTCTACGATTTCACTGCCAGTGTCTTCAACTCCCTAAGATTAATAAAGATTGTAAATTAATACTTATTTACAGTAAATAAACAGTGACCACGTAACTATCTATGTATGTATTTCTAGTGTAAATTAGAACGAGACCGAAAATCGCAAGCGGTACAAGTTAACAGTCCATCACTTTGCACGGCTACGTTCTACCTCGCTGTCGTCTTCGCGCGAAGTGGGCCACACACATTACTCTGTCTGGCCTACACTTTATCTTCTCACATTTCATTATGCATATAATAATTGAAACTGTTTCTTCTACCAATAATAAAATTATTATATTTATTAATTTCAAAAAATGTGGTATACCTTAGAAGTTGAAAAAGTTCAATCACTCATGAAGTAATCCAAGTATAGAGCGATGTGTGTGCGGGTCAGTATATACACAATAACATTTCACTTGTTTTTGGCAATAAACAGACAAAACTATCTACTTCACATACTAATTATTTTCGAAACGAAACTTCGATAGCGCGTAAAAAGACAGAGATTCGCCGCGGTAAACTGAAACTGGGCGACCAACACGACCGCACGCGACGCGCGCAGTGAGAGTTCTGCTTCTTCGACGTCACGCTCCTACCTTGGCAGCTGCTGCAGACTCAGCGCTGCATCCTTGCACATATTGATAATTACGGTGTAAATGTGAAATAAACCTTAACTGCAACTACTAAGAACTTAATAAAGATTCGATAACGTGTGAAATGTTGACGGATCATTGTAATTGTGACGTAGGTAGGTCTTTCATCCGCTTACAGTTTCGAGATTTCAGTCTCTCAATACGATCGTAAATATTCGCTTTAATGAATTTATGATATTATCATTTAAGCTAGTTTTATTATTATCAATATGGCTGTGATTGTCGTTTCTACTTCCGAAACAATTTAGTTTTTCCGAGTTACAATAAGCTTTCGCCAAACTATTTACTATAGTGAATTACATGACGTCACGTATCCGTGAATTGCTCTAACTTTTATGGCCTATGAACTTGCTCACAAGCGTACCTAAATACTTATTATGAATACACAGGTTATAATAAATTATAACGGTTTATTTGTCTACTTTCTTTATGTAAATAATTTCCTCATTGTTATAACAATTCTTCATGCAAATATGCGCTCCGATGCACTTTCTTCAATACATTTTTTTTATTACATTTTAGATGTTACACAGTAATCGATTTCAAAATGACATTGTTATTTAAAGAGGCATGTACGGTATATTGCGTTCGTGTAAGAAAAATCAACAACAATAATTTAGAGATGGATTTAGTGATCGTCAATGTCATGTCGTGATTAAGTTTTTTTAAATATTGTTATAGAGAGACATTTGAATATTAAGACAAAACTGTTTACTAAGTATGCAGCGAGAAAAGGTATTTACTCATTTACAATTTGTTTGCCGTCTTTTCATATACAGATATCAATATCACGCGTGTGTTTGCTATTGAAATTAACTTAAAACCGGGAACTTAAGTCTTAAAAGCCTTGCTCTATTACCTCGTTACATTAATTAATTTCTGAAATGCAAATTATAATCGTGTTTTAGCATTAAAAAATGAAACACAATGATCAAACCTTGTTGTTTATTTAGGTTAAACACTAACTGACCATTTCAATGTAAATCAATTATAATATTTTTTGTTGTAAAAATCATGAAACAGTTTACAGTTAAAACAGTTTAAATCACGACATCTAGTAGCTAGTTAGTTAGCTAGATCTAGTAGCTAATAAAGGACACGGGCTTAATACTAATAAACGTTAATACATAAGCATTATTAATTTATTTTAAAACTTTATGCACATGTGTACAAAACGAACCTAATGCTACGTAGGATTATCTATTAGGACCCCTTAGCCCCGTAGACGACAGAAATGGCATACAAAGAAATATTAATATGTAATATACATCTTAAATAATTATACACATGCATGGTATAACTAATTTATGGACACTTCAAATAAGCCGTCTTCGTTGACAATAAGTCCATATCTACTTTTAATAAATAACGTCTAAAAAATAAATTAAAGTAAAGATGTTTTTTTTTTCTTATTTATCAACAGTGGCGTTATATATTTTTTATTAATGACCCTTTATCGCAAATTAATTATTGTTTTGGCCTGATATCACCGGAGTTATCTGAGTATGAGCAGAGTTTCTTAATTTGACATTACGTGGCGAGCAATTCGTTTATGTGTCGATTAATCTGCAATAAATTATTTAGTATTTTATATCATCTAATAATATTCAGTAGTTTTAATTCAGGTGAGATATTTTTCTTATAAATATAATAAATAAATAATTTATAGTAAATAATAAAAATAAGTTTATTGGTAAGTGCGATCTTATTTATTTTAATTAGCTGTTCTGGCTCAACAAAACAATTATTTTTCAATTATAATGTAGTATAATTAGTAATTATAATGTCGGAGGCTGCAGATTCGTGAATATGATTTAACTAATTTAAATAACTATGGCTTACTTTCGCGTTTATTTTGATTAATATAATCTGGTGTTTCGAAAGCTTACTTATGAGACTTAAATTAATCAGAATAAATCATTTATGTTATAATACTCCAATATTGAACACAAGACTCATAAACACAATTTTTATTTTTATTAAAATGGAAATTTCTAGTGTGACTTTAATACAGACAGATGTGTGTTCAGTTACGAACAGGTGCTGCATGTTACTCTTCACTGAGCATATATGGAGTGGAGGTGGAATTCAACATCAACCCCTAATCAACTATCTCTTTTCAGCTTTAATCAATTCATATTTATGTCCTTTTTCATCTTTGGGGTAATGTTAAGAAATGCTGGTGTTGTTTAAAACGTTGTCACAGGCAACGGGTCAGTCCACGCCGGCATTTGAAATAGTACCGCGAGCCCATGCGAACCAATCTTCCAATCGACAATATTATTTATACTTTTTCGTTAATTTATAAAGTGATAAGTTACCATGATATATCGTTTATGTAAGTATTATAATAGTTTATTTATTTCTGTATAGTCTTAATAAATGTAGGTGAAGAGTTGATTCGATCAGCTGATTGCTATAATGTAGTTTATCAGATGCTCGTATGTCTGCGTTTAAAACTATGTTATCTGATTAAGAAATATTTTTAATGTATTATGTTATGTGGTATTTTTTTTAGTTATAATATTTTACCAAAATTGGTGGATATTATAGATCATAGAAGCTGATAAGGCCAATTTTAGTTTACAAAGTTCATTTACCTTATAATTAAATTAGAGACATTTCACTAGCTACTTACGTAAATAAAATATTTTATAATAATCTCGATAAGTAACACGGCATCTAATGTTAAGACCTTGAGTTGAAAGCTAGGAAAGTGAAGGTTCACGGCGCGCCTGGTACGCGGTACGCCCCATAAATATTGCCAAGAGTGCACGCCAGCTCACGAAGCATATATTGTACTGACAGACGAAGCCATGGATCCCATAACCCGATTACCCGTTACCTCTCAAATCCAATTTTGACCTGAATTCAGGTCAGAGACTCGAGATGATGACCTGCTTTTATTAGGCCATTTTATTATAAAATAAATCGGCATATACATATTTATGATTTTATTTATGTTATTTATTTATAATAAATTGTTCTTCTACAGGTAGGTATATTAACTATTATTTTAACTGGTTAAGGAAATAGTGACAAAATATTCCCAAAGTAGCAGAATTCGCAATCGATAATACCATGTTCGAATCTCTTTTAAAAAAATCAGTCGGTATAAACTGAAATGTAAATGAAACTTTATCTGTACTTTGATCTCTTATCTCCCACACTAAAAATACATTATATAAAAAATTCTAATTGAACTTTTATTATGAAAGAATATTTTGCGCCTACAAACCCGTATAATTTTATTTGAAATACGAGTAGTTACAGTGGATATATGAGCATCGATTAACAAGATACGTAATACGTTTAATCTTTTTACAATTAACTCACGCACGTTCCCCTCAAAGCCGGGAGTTCAATTTCACTTAAGTGAAGACAATAAAAATAACTGATTGAATTTCAATATTACTGCAATGCACATTTAGTACTGTAGCCTAGATTAAGTTAAGAATTTATTGCGCTTTTTTGTGTACCTAGTTTTAATAATTTTAATTACAGGTACAATTTTCCTTTAGGAACATAGAATATGTCATCAACAGATAATTTTCAAGCATCGCTAGATTCTAACATTGTAGATAGTAATCAATGGACTTCCTTATACTGTTCTAACTTATGGACCAATTCTTCCTTACGACAGGCAAGATTAAATAGAAATACTGGAATCGCTTATAATGTGCCTAAACAGGAATACGAAAATAAAGAAGACTGTTTAAATATAGTTCATAGAAGTAGTTATTTTATTCCTAACATTCATTCTACGCCGGTTCGGAAAACTGACAATAACGGAAAATGCAACCCAAGCAATGAATTAAATATAAATGATACAGTGACAAATAATATGGATAATATAGATAAAGCACGTGCCAGTAATAGTTGCATACCATCTATTTCTCGCCAAATAGATTCAAATTTTCATCAAAAATTTTCATCATCCGAGGTATATTGCCAAAGCAGCAACAATAACAGAAGATTAAAAAAATGTGGGATAAGAGGCATCGGCTGTATAGTTAGTTTATCTGTCACAGATACACAGATAAAGAAACGGACGCAAATTCAAGCATGTTCCATTAGTATAATGATTATGGCAATAGTAACAATAAGTTTCATCCTAGTGAACTTCACTGGCAATAAACGTATTTTCACCAACTCCAGTTTCAACTCTAATGTGTTGAATTCTATCATAGTGCCAACAGATATTATACAAAATAATAATATAACTTATATATCAAATGCAACGACAGAAAATATTCCAAATAAAACAACAGATTTATATACTAAATATATGCCAAATACAACAGAAGCGATGGAAATAACTCTAGTCTCTGATATTATAAGTAAAATAAGAAAAAATATAAGGACTTATCCGAAAATGTCTGACAATAATTTAAGAGCAAATAATTCATCCTCATACAAGCCAAAGGAAATAAATAATAGAGATTTGACTCAACAATTTTGTAGGTGCCAAATAGACGAAGTCTGTATGTTAAATGAAGGAAGTGGAACTGCTTTATGTAGGAAAGTAATCGATGAGACTGATCCAACGGGTGAGTAAGAAGTGAAACGAATGTCATTAGTTTGGTTTTTAAATTTAAATCATCAATTGTTTAAGGATGTGGTGGGTTATGTGAGTTAGAAACAGAAGCTTGCCAATTCGTCGATCGCGCCCGTGGTGTGAGAGTTTGCAGACTGATAAACATGGTCATATGTGGGACAGACGAATGGCGATGTCGTAACGGCCTCTGTGTGGCGGCATCGGCACGGTGCGATGGTTCTATCCATTGTTACGACAAATCAGACGAAATATTTTGCGGTATGTCTTCGTATATTTTTCTTGAAACATTATTCTTAAATAAAAAGTAGATCCAATCTAAGTTTATAAGAATTATTTTTAGATTGCGATTTAACTAAACATTTCCGATGCGGCAACGCAATATCCTGCTTCTCGAATGAAAAATTATGTGACGGGGTTATAGACTGTTGGGATGGATTCGATGAAGTTAATTGTACGACTGGTAAATATATAATATAACAAATTTTTAACTATATCAGTGTGATGATTAAAGTTAATATTAAAATGGTATAATGTCCACAGAATGTCCACAAAGTCAGTTCACATGCACTAACGGACAGTGCATATTGGAATCAAGATTTTGTGATGGTTTTGCGGACTGTGAAGATGAAAGTGATGAACCTGAGGGATGCAATAAAGAGTGTGGTGCGCATGAATTTAGATGCAACAATAAGCGATGTGTTTCTCTTTCTTTAAAATGTAACGGTGAAGATAATTGTGGTGACGGCACAGACGAAGAACGATGTTTCTAAGTAACGAGATCCCCTTAGTCGCGCCTTGGCGATGATGTTCTTTTTTTTTCAGTAACAAGTAGATATTTATATTGTAATAGAACTGAAGATTAGGTACAAATACAATTTTCCCTGATTGTCTATGTATAAAATAGACAAAATCTAATAAAATAATATCAGAATGAATTTTGTTTCATTTTTTTCAAAAATTTTAAAAGGAGCCGACTATTTTTACTTCACAAAATATAGTATATTAAAGTATCTTTTCTTCGTCTTTATTTTAATTTATTTACGAAGGTAGGAAGGTCGCTTCCAAAACCATAGACGATTAATTTCACATACATTATGATTTCGCTGCGCAAGTAAATCATAGTGTGTGTAAAGCCGAGTCTCCTGCTCCTGTTTCTTCGAAACATTACACAAAAACATTGAAACATTGGGGCGTGGCCGTACACAATGTTTTTGCTTTCCGTCGACCACGGAAAACAAAAAACATTGTGTACGAATACAAAAATGTGTACGGCCACGCCCCAATGTTTCGATGTTTTTGTTTAATATTTGGAAGAAACAGGAGCAGGAGACGCGGCTTTAATCTACATGTGTATACTCTAAACATAGTTTTTTTTGTTCCATTTTAAAGCCGAGTCTCCTGCTCCTGTTTCTTCGAAACATTACACAAAAACATTGAAACATTGGGGCGTGGCCGTACACAATGTTTTTACTTTCCGTCGACCACGGAAAACAAAAAACATTGTGTATGAATACAAAAATGTGTACGGCCACGCCCCAATGTTTCGATGTTTTTGTCTAAAGCCGCGTCTCCTGCTCCTGTGTCTTCCAAACATTAGACAAAAACATCGAAACATTGGGGCGTGGCCGTACACATTTTTGTATTCATACACAATGTTTTTTGTTTTCCGTGGTCGACGGAAAGCAAAAACATTGTGTAGGCCACACCCCAATGTTCGATGTTTTTGTCTAATGTTTGGAAGACACGGGAGCAGGAGACGCGGCTTTTGAAAGACACAGGAGCAGGAGACGCGGCTTTACGAACAAATTTCCGCAGATGGAAAGATGTCGAAAAAGAATGTGTACGTCTACGGCGATATTTAAAAAAAACAACATTCATAGATAATACGACGACCTTTTTAGTTTTTATTATCTATGAGTTGGCAATACTGTAGTCGCCTATGCTGTTTTTCACGTATTCGAGTTGCGATTCGAAGAAAGGCGTCCCGTGTTGTATTATTGTTTAATCTAATAATATCAATAAATAATCGTCGCCATAACATTATTAAAAGTTCAAGCGACAATACTTGCATCACACTTTATACAAAATGGCTGATAGTGACGATGAATATGATCGGAAGAGACGCGATAAATTTCGCGGCGAAAGGGGAGCTGCTGAGGGGAATAGCTATCGGAGCAGTGATCGAAGCAGAGATGAAAGAAGCAGAGGCCGAGAAGATTGGCCCGAAAGGTACGTTACCTAGTAATCCTAACCTGAAAATTTTACCTAACTTTCTTCGCTTTCCAGATCACCAAGTGAACCTCGAATACCTAATCCTTCCACACTTCCTAAATCAACCGTACAAGTTCCACAATCTCTGTCAAAACGCTATACTTACCCATTAACTGTAAGGTACTGTTGACTTACAAATAATTGTGTACTTCTTTTAATTTCTTCGATATAAAAAGTAGCAAGTAAAGCTGGATTAACAGTGATACCAAATTTTTGCCACCCAGATCTCGCGGTGGTCGTTCTGGACCTGATTATAGAGATTACCGAAGTGGTGGCAGTGCTTCTCGTGGGTACTCACCTGTCCGCGGAGAAGGACCACCAAGTAAAAGAATCCGGCCCGATTGGACTGATGATAGAAGATATGGTGGAATGCCACATGACTCATATGGCGCATATGGCTGGCCTCATGACCCATTTGGACCTCATCCTCATCAAGGTTACAATCAACCAATGCAGCCAGTGCCTGCGAGGTAATGTTAAAGCTTGTTGTATTATAGAGGTAGTAAATGAGGGAAGAAAATCATTAGATTTAAAAACAAAAACTTATATTAATAACTATTCTCAGGGATTCAATATTACCAGCTAGTGCATCAGATGGTCCTCCCACCATGATGTCCTTCAAAGCGTTCCTTGCTGCTCAAGATGACTCTATCACTGTAGATGACGCCATTCTCAAGTACAATGAATACAAATTGGAGTATCGGAGACAGCAACTTAACGAATTCTTTGTAGCTCACAAAGATGAGGAATGGTATTAAATTTTTTTTTAACTCAGCTATGTTTTCACAATATAGGTATGGTTTGAAGAAAATATGTTAACCTTTTGGTTAACATAATTGGCGAGATCTTCAATATATCAGATTATTTAAAGGATTCATTGCAATTAAGAGATTTTAAGTTGTAACTTAATTAAATATCACCTTGTGTATAAATAAATTACATATTAGTTAAAGTATAATGATATTGTAATGTTACACTTAAATTCTTTTAATGAGATCCTTTCAACACTTAACCCAGACTTTTTTCCTACAGTCTACAGCGTCATCCTGTTGATGTCCGGCACATCGTAAAGAAAATTTTCAACAATTTACAAAATGATAATTAAATGTGTAGCTAGCTATTATCGCGTTGACCTGAAGCGCGCAATGCTTCAGGTTTCGTTATTGTTAGGTGTAGGGTCAATATTATTCCACATGAAGTGGACAGGTGAGATAATTAAGAAGATTATTTATAATTCATTTTTAATACCATTATATGGTTTTTTTAGTTCACATACAGTTTCATCGTAAGTGGTATTTATAGAACATGTAATAATGTTTTGTTGTAGCCTGTATTAGTTATGGCGAACTTAATTTTTTCACTTATTTACTTTAGATTGTTTCTAGGTTCAAGATAAAATATCATCCAGAAGAATCTGTGAAACGTAAAGAGGAGCAATTGAATTCTTTAAAGGTGAGAATGTTTTTATCTTCACTTGAATACAATCTTTCAATAAGTAACATTAGAAACTAGTGGTAACTTCCTTGTGAACCAGATTGTGCAATTGAAGTGTGTACTACTATTTTTGCATGAGAAGTAACATCAAATATTATTCACAGAATCGTCTCAATGTCTTCCTTGATCTGTTGAAATGTGGTGAACTGGATCATGTCACAGTTGATGTGGACAAATCAGAAAAGTTGATTCGTCTTTTAGACACTGTTGTTATTAAACTAGAAGGTGGTACCGAGGAAGACCTGAAAGTATTGGATGAACCTGTCAACAAGGTCAATAATGAGAAATCTGGTAATGTCTATTTCTTTAGAAAAGTTGTCAGTTGAATTTGTTTATTTTCTTAAATATGTTGTTTGTAGATAAGGATGACCCTGATAAGCCAGTTATAATAGAAGATGATGAACCCGCAGCAAAACCAGCCGAAGTCGTTGAAAAAGAAAAACCTAAGGAAGAGGAGGTAAATCAATTTTTACCTGTCTGCTTAATATTCAAAAAGAAATTTTGATTTAGTTACTAATCTAATATGAAACATGTATAAATTGTAAACCATAACGTTTCTATTAGAAAACTGAGCCAACGAAAGCAAGTGCTCCATTGACTATGCCAATAGATCCTCATCTGCGGGAATTACAGGAACAAGCCAAAAAGTTTTCTCGTTTCAAAGCTAAGACTCCGGAGCCTGAACAAACGGAGACAGATGATAAGGAGCCTCGTAAGTAACTTTTAAATTTTTATCCATATCCAAGTTTAGTTATGTTTATGTTCTCCTGGCCATGCCACCCAATTAAAACAAATACAACCGTGAATATCAATGCTAAAGTTAAACAGTTCCACCAGGCTCCACATCTAGTTCATCGTCATCTAGTTCGTCATCATCCAGCTCTGAAGATGAAGGAGATTCTACAAAACGACCGGTATGTTGATAAAGAAATTAAGTTACCTAATGGTTTTAAACGATGATTTACAAAATTACAAACTGAGACAAATAATTATACTATATGCTATTGACTGTTGCAGAAATCGCAAGATAAATCGCCAGTTCAAAAAGCAAAGTCAAAATCCAAGTCACCTTGTATTGAAATAACAACAGATAAAGTTGAGGAAAATGGCAAAGATGATGATAAGGAAGACGAGAAGTCAGAAACTGTGAATGATGTCCCTCAAAAAAAAGAAGTACGCGCCTTGCATAAGACTACATCTATATTCTTAAGGAATTTGGCGCCTTCCATCACAAAAGCTGAGGTTGAGGCAGTGAGTATGACTTTAGTTTTTGTGATCTGAAGTTATCTACAATTTTTTTTAATGACAATTGCTTTATATCTCATCATGGAAAGTAAGCACTTTTATCAAAACAAAATTATTAAGATTGGATTTTCTATTTAAATAAATGTGGTTAATTAGTCAAAAGACAACTTAAAGCGCTAATGGTTTTGTGATATATTTAATTATAATATGTACTAATGTTGTATATCAGATGTGCAAACGATACGCCGGTTTTCTCCGTGTGGCGTTAGCAGACCCATTGCCTGAACGACGCTGGTTCCGACGTGGCTGGGTTACTTTCCGACGTGAAGTTAACATCAAAGATATTTGTTGGAATTTGAATAACATTCGGGTAAGATATTTGATTTTATTCGTATTTTAATTCTAAGGCCATTGTTTATTTATATTAATCATTATAGTTACGTGAATGTGAGCTGGGTGCGATAGTGAACCGGGACCTTCAGCGTCGCATTCGTCCGGTGTCGGGGGCTACATTGGAGCGAAGTGTGTTGCGTGCGGACGCCAGACTCGCGGCTAAGCTTGCACATTTGCTAGACACGCGTACTCGCCTATGGAGTGATGGACAGACTGATGATACTGTTCAAAAAGACTCCACTGAGGTTGATATTATTACAAATCTATCATGTATTTAAACATAGAATGTCAATTTGATGCATTTTTGTTCTTGGTGTAGGAATTTCTGTTTTGGATATTTATGTTTACCAATACATTTTTTTCAAATTTAATTTTAAGGTTCTAAAATTATATTGCTTAACTAAATAATATATTTGGTTATATTTTCAAATTATATGTTTTTAAATAGTCATACTACACTTTCTATATATATATATATATATATATATATATATATATATAGAAAGTGTTTTCTTTTTTTTTTTTCTATATAAAATTAATTAAATTATATAAAATTTCTATATATTTCTATATATATAATATATATATATATATATAATTAAAGTTTACAATTGTTCACAGGACTTCAGCTTGAACTCAAAAAATCCAGTACTTTACAATATCACGGAGCATTTGATTGAAGAAGCTTCAACTGAAGAGGAGGAGTTGTTAGGTCTGGAAGCGGCCACAGAGAGCTCGACTGAAGTAGATCCAGAGCTCATGAAAGTGCTTGATCGTTTGATACTTTATTTACGTATTGTACATTCTGTGGACTATTACAATCATTGCGAATATCCATATGAAGATGAGATGCCTAACCGTTGTGGTATTATGCATGCGCGTTCATCGCCACCACCAAATAAGGTAGGAACATACATTCTGATAAATTTCATAGAAATATAATTTAATTCTATGTATTGTTTATAATGTAAATGAAAATCTTTTATAGCCATCGGCTCAAGAGGTCCAAGATTACATCAAAACATTTGAAGGAAAAATGTCCTCTTTTCTCCAAGATATGAAGCCTCTTGGCGATGATGAATTGCAGAAGTTGGGGATTAAGGTAATCCTTTGAAGCAAACATGAAACATAAACAACCTGGCAATAAGTATTATTTATGCTCATGAATATATTCTTATCAGGATCCTGATGCAGAAGTTGAGAAGTTCGTACAAGCTAACACTCAGGAGTTGAGCAAGGACAAATGGTTATGTCCTTTGAGTGGAAAAAAATTCAAGGGGCCGGACTTCATCCGCAAACACATCTTCAATAAGCATGCTGAAAAGGTCAGTTAAGTTTACGTTCCCCTGACTTTGTTCCTTTAGCTATATTTTATTTTTAAAATCTATCTTAAGTCACATTTTTAACAATTGACATATTATATAAGCTTTCATCTGAATTGTATCAAAAATATAAGACTAGGAATATTATGCCGAGCTGCGCAATTAAAAGAGAAACCAGTAGGAACGGTCATTCACCTAAATCGCCAATATATCTTCATCTGTCCATTACGAAATAAATAAAGATAGGTTTTTGTTATCTTGTATACTTAGTGTGTATTTGTTAATAAAATTTTTTACTAATAATTTCTTCCATGCTGATCAAATATTCTATATAATGTTCTTTCCTTGACCTGAACACAGTCAATCATCACTGCTAATTTCAAGAGCAAGCAAATATATTGTACTATTGTAATGTTATTAACAATACTAGTTTTGTTTTTGCAATTTGATTTCGTGTTCGATTTAAAAGAGAACTCAATTTGAAATTCTTTGGCTATTGGTCGCTAATAACGCTAATTTTTATAAGTCGATTCAATAGTTATTATTGTCTGCAGGTGGATGAGGTGCGCCGTGAAGTGTCTTACTTCAACGCCTATCTGCGTGACGTACGTCGTCCACAGCAGCCGGAGCCCTCTACGCAACAACCCGCCAGATCTGCACCACAACCAATACACACTGCACAGTAAGCGTATATTATTATATACTTTTTTATTTATAATGACATTTTTTTACACTAAAAGATGGAAAATGAAATTGTTTGTTTCCTTGTAGATATAGCAGTGGCCCAGGTCCCGCTGGTCATCCTGCGAGTCGTGCGTGGGGTTGGGGAGGATGGTCTCATCCCGCTCCCTATCCCAGACATCCACGGTTCACTAGACCCAGGTTAATATTTAACTTATTAATTACAATTATATTTTAGCATGTTATTGAGACTAAAGTCATTTACAGGGAGACTGTGGATCGGTCCCGGCCTATTATAGCATACAACGATCTTGACTTCCCGGACAGTGGCGACATATTCTAACATAAATGAGACATTCCGAACTTTTGATTATTTATTCAGGAATAGTTTCTCTGCTAAGGCACTTTTTCTATTTTAAGTTTACAATGTGAAATATGTTAAAGTAATTATTTTTTCATGTATGATTTAGATAACTCTGTTATTTATATTTTGACAATAAACTGCCACTCACAATATTATTTTGTTTATTTATTCGTTCTTCATACCTACATCCAATAAGAAAAAATTAAGTAAGTTATTGCTTGTTAAAGGGTCGGCGCGGAATTCCGCCCGGCGATACACTATCGGGACTTGGACGCGCCGCGTGAACCCGACGACTTTTAAGATGAATCTTGGCCGACACGAATGAATTAAAAATATCACAATAGTTTGATAATATTTTTTAATATACTTAGATAAAAAATAAAACGAGATGTTGAGAAAAGTAAACTGTTGTTTCGATGTCATAATTATCTTCACGTATTTTAGTTTAAATGGAATAGGTAGGATTTGAAAAGATAATTAGAATTCTAAGTAAATTTATTCAAAAAAATCAACAAATAAAAATCTGAGTTAGTACATAAATTATATTTTATAACAACAAATGTGAAATAAAAACTTTAGAAAAGTATTCCCTATATAGACGGTTATTCTTGATTGCAACTATGTAATAGGAGTTCTGAGAAAAAAAAAAAATCTTGTGCTGTGTAATATTATGATAACAGTTGCCGCAAAGATAAACAAGTTACAAAAAGTGAACTATATGTAGAAGTAGTACATGTATTTGGTTATTATCGACCGGATTAACCGTGCAAGGTTTCAATGGAAAGAAGTAATTTCTGAGAAACCTGCATCCGGACAACAGATAGATCGTGACCTTTATTGCCGCTGATATTTGTGAAGATTATAGCCCACTCTAAATTATTTGTTTGTCTTTAAAAAAAACTGCATATAATTACTAGAAATTTCAACAATTTTTAAATTATTTGTTCTTAAAAGTATTGTTATATTTTTGGGGTATATTTTAAAATAATCAATTTTAATAAATTCGTTTTCGACACACTTATTAATATAAGTTATCGTTAAATTTTATATAATATATTGATGGGTTGTTCACTATATTAATATAATAATTTCCCGGATGCAATGGTCTTAAGCGCAAATGGCTTCGGGGCATTGCTGCAATTTAAAACACGATCGCCTGCGGTTTTGGTCATAGAATAAGTAATATATATTGAAAAAAAAAGGAATTGTTTATCTTAACTCTAAAACTTCCAAGGATGGTGAGCCTTAATTATTGCTTTTATAGAGATATAAAATTAAAATTGTTTTTATCTAATAAAGCTGGTCACATCTCATATGGTCACGACCGCCGCGATCCGAGAATTCTTCATTCACGTGATGAATCTGTAATGCACTATTTATTTTCGTATCAAAGGTTAAACCGCAATAAATAACTTTATAGTAAATAAAATAAGATTAATAATAATTTATAACAATACTATAGTGTTGTTAATGGATAATTTAATTATTTCTGGTATTTTTAATAAGAATATAATTTCAATTCCTGTTTTTACAAAAAATAATATTCATTCTCATCCCTATCAAGTTGATATGTAGATTAGTAGACCGTATTTTATTGTGATTCTAAGAATAAATAAATGGATATATATATATATATATATAATAGAACAAAAGCTTAGTGCTTTCGAACCGGTAACGTCAACGTGTTTCCCCACGACTGCCTCACACATCAGAAAATAAATGATAAATTTTGACTGGAACACGTCTCGCATAATTATCATGCGCCACGGAGCGCTCATTCTAATAAATGCGGGAAATACATACAATATGAGATGCCTACGCAATCCCCGCGGCTTCGAAGTACTCGGCGACAGGTTTTTTGCAGTACCATGCGAGTGGCTATTTGTGTTTTGCTTATAAAGGCGAGGCGAAGTAGAATATTAGCATTATAACAAAGCTTCATGATCATGGAGCTCGCGTACTTGTTGATCCTCGGGATCGTGAGTTCGGTGACTTGTACGCCGCATGGATATGGAACTCAGAGCGGCGCTATCGCCAAAGGTATTTATATTTATTATCTCGTTTTATTGATATAGAAAATACCAGCAATTAACTGTTAAATTTTATTTTCAGCCGGTGCCGTGTCCTTTGCTGGTGTACCAAATCTCTCTGCCTTAAACGGAGCTGGCGCATTATCTGGGGCCGGTGCTCTCAGTCTAGGAGGCGCCGGAAATACTGCTAATAATGGTGGCTTAGGAGGCACTTTTTCGTCGTCAGGAAGTTTCTCCAAATCTAGTGCGTCTAGTTTTGCTTCCTCGAGTGCTAGTTCATTCAGTTATAGTGGATCAGGAGCATTTTCTGGCACAAAAGGACCAGGTAGCCATCCTACATCTGGACAAGGAGCTTCTATTGGCCCTGTTGGATATACTTCGCAAAGCGGTTCTGGGACAAGCAGCGTAACCGATGCTGGAGCAGGTGCAATCTCTACTGGCTATCCTGGATATTCCAATTTACCAAGTAATGGAAATTGTGGAGCAAGCGGTTGTGACAATTCCGATATTAAGGCCGGCATAAGCGATAGCAATATTTCCACAAACTTCAATAACGCTCAATCGACCTCGGGCGTTGCAGGGGCTAATTCCAAGGGTTACACTGAAACTACTAGCTGTGGCGGTTCCAAATGCAATGTACCTACTTCAGAAAATAAATGTACATCCGGAAATTGTGCGCGAACTACTCCATCAACAAATGACAACGATATAGTAGTAAATGTGCCTTCATATTCTGAAACAAAAACTTCATATGATGCTGACGCGCAATCGCCATATTTCAACGTAAAGAATCCCTCTAGCTGTACTGGTGGTGATTGTAGCACTTCTGGAACAAATAATGATAATGCCAACTCTGGAGCTCAAGCGGACTATTCTTCTCAAGGAAACACTGGATGTAGTGGACCAAACTGCAACAGTTTCCCATTTAATGCTAGCCCTACTGGGAACAGTCGTCCGTTATACAACCAACCATCCACATTTTTAACAGCCCCAAAAGAAAGTAAACCTGAACCGTGCTCTTCTGGTAACTGTGGCAGTGCTATCCCATCAAATACTTATTCCAATTATCCAACAAAAACTTCTTGCAATTCACCAAATTGCGAAACACTGATCGCGAGTGGCGTGATCTCAAGCAGTAACGCAGCTACTAATAGTAACTCAGCTGCTGGCTCTTATGCAAACAACTATAATTCACAAGGTACGAAGTGCACATCGCCTAATTGTGGATCACAGCCAAATAATCCACAAGTATTTAAATGTACATCTCCAAATTGTGATTCGTCTTCTAAGCATTCAGCTAATTACCCCAATAACCTTCACCTCCCACAAAAAAATGATCAGGGTCACGCTTATAGCCCTACAAGTTGTGGTTCATCAAACTGCGGATCACTGGCAACAAGTACCAGCGGCACAGTTTCAGTTGGACAATATGGTTATAAACCAAATTACGAATCACCAAACAAACCAACATATACCGGTGGTTTCGGAGCTCCTTCGGGTGTGTTAAACCCAACTAAGCCGGGTATCTCTCGTCCACAAGGACCAGCACCATCTGTTAACTATCCACAATCCCCAAGTGCTGGTTCTCATCAGTCTCCGAATAATCAACCAATTTATAATGGAGGTTTTGGTGGACCCGCTGGTATATTAAAACCAAATGATTATTCAATTCCTTCAAACCCAAGTTTTAACCAGCCAAAACCAACCTCACCTGCCAGTTATCATCCTCAGTCAATTAATAACCCTACTTCTGGATCTAATAGTAAAACTCCAGCTAATGATGACGAATTAAATTTTGTACCTCTAAAACCGAATAAAGAAAATCCTGCCAATAATATAAACTTGCACAATCAAGCTGGTAGCACAGCAATCGCAGCAGCTGGAGCAAGCGCAGGTGCATATTCGGGTGGATTTGGAGGTCCACCGGGATTCCTTAAACCCTATGATAATGGCGATAAGGGCGCATCTTTCACGCATAAAAACAATAAACCAGTATTTATTGGTCAAGGAGGAAATACCGTAAATAACCACAATGCGTTAGCTGTAAATAATTATAATTCCGCGGCAGGAGGTGCTGCTGGAGCATTTGCTGGTGCTGCAGCATCAGCTGGAATAGGAGGCAGTAGATATTATGATAAACAATATAATCAAGATAGCTCAAATGGCGGAGCTTCACAAGGATGTGCAGGAGGATGTATACCTACGGGTAACTATGGCGGAGCCACTGGATTCAATCTTGGTGGTTCTTTTGGTCTATCTAAAACTGATATTTTAGATGGATTGAATGGTGGGCTACATTCAGCCGGTGCTGCTGCCAAAAGCATTGCTGGTGCCATTAGCGCGGCAGGTACTGGACCACTTGGATTAAGTGGCAGTTTTGCCGGAAGTGCAGCTACGGCACACGCTTCGTCAGGAGCTTATAAAGGCGGTTACGGCGGTAAATGAGCAGTTAATGTTAATTAAGGCTGTTACTTAATTAATTTGATTTATTATTATAAAACTAATTTATGTGATGTATAGTATAACGTTATTTTAAAAGTCGCTATTTTAGAAATTAGTTATGTAAATGAATAAAATATGTTTAACCAGTAAAATACTTATATTTGTTTTTTCCCTTATTCCTTTAACAACCATATCCGCAAGCGCATTCGCCGCACGTCTTCATAACAAAGCAATATTGCCATAAACAAAAATAAATATTTAATCAATTGTTTTTAAAAACAATGTAAAACGTTGTACATCATTTGCATTGAATTACAACATATTTTATACTCCGCTTTAGCGCTATTATGTGTCGCAAAAACTTAATTATAATGATTACTAGCATTATAAGTTGATAAACGGAGTTTTCATCTCCGCAAACTCGTAAATCACTGCAGCTATCATAAACATGCCATATGATACAATCATCTTTGTCTTACTGTGAGCTCGCGGGTTAAGGCTGACCGCCGCTTGAGTATGAGCAATTCAACAATTTGAACTGCATATTTAGAGCTTCCTTACATCTACATACTTAGGGCCGGATCAATGCTTCCTTTATTTATAAGCCAAGTTTGATTAATATTCTTTTAGTATTTTTCACTAATAAACAGCCCTAATAATATTTGAAAACTTCTACAATTACAATGAATGGCAGCTTTTAACTTTAACACTACGATCGCTTTGTACAGCTATTGTTCATGATCTCATAAACGGACCTAAATAAGTTATAAATTATTCATAAATAAATCCCAACAAGAAACATGTGAATATAAAGCTAAGTTTTGTTCATATACGAGTACATATGCACATGCGCTTCCAGTCTAGTTTAACATATTTATTTAGATTTAATCTTCACCTTACACAATAAACATAAAATATTCCTAAAAATGACTCTTATACGTCTATCATATGTATTTAAAAACCAGTCAAACTAAGTTTGCAAAGGAATCCATTACTATTTTACAGTTCTTTTTTAAATGCAACGCGCGTCAAAGTTACAAATATCCAAATATGTGCGTAGAAGTCCCATGCACGTGACTAATAAGTCAGCGTTAATAACAATGTAACAAAAACGTGTAAGCAACCTTCGAGATACTAAATTGAATCATGTATTTTACATAACCAAACTTAACCTAACTCTTAATAATAAACTTCTTATTCATAAATTGACTAGACTATTGTAAAATACTGAGTTTAATTGAACTGATATTATGTAATTATTTTATAATATAAATTTATATTGTCAATGTCATTGTATTGATTAGCAACAAATAATTAAAATTAAAAAAATAATAATTTAAAGCGAATAAAAATATAAATTTAACATTTAGTTATTGATATACCTATATCCAGTTGATCTTCAGGCGTTAATTCGGCAACCATGCTTTAATAAAGTTAGGACAATAAACCTTTATTAAGATGGACGTAAAGTTTATATAACATATAATTGAATTGTAAGAGCTAAAAGCTAATCACAAAACCAGTTCAAATGTTATACCGTAGGATTCTTCTAAAGTCAAGAAATACTTAAAGAGGTTATGATCCTGCCGTGCGGGTTATTGATTTTTTAAATAACGTCAGGCAGATATTGACTGTACTGTATAAGTGATTATACATATGTGTAATCTGAATAAATACATGGAAACAATTTGTTATAAGAGGATATCTTGACACAGCGCATCCATAGGCATACGAAAAGTCAATGAAACTTTGTCGACTCGTATTAACAAAAAACACGGTGGTAACCAAAAAACTTGTTCTAATTAGCGTTTAATGTTCTCACACAACCTGAATTTTATAAAGAAGAAATTAATTATTACACCAGTTTTAAATAAAAAGATATGAAGTTTCAATTTATCAATTTAGTTCATGGTTAAAATCAAAGGACATTCCCGGTTTTGTTAAGTCATTGAACACACATAGGAGTGTTTGAGCTATGTAGATTATTATATTTTATCTATAGCCTATTTCCTTTATTCGCCTAAACGCTTACTAAGTATAACACATTAAAAGGTAAAATTAACTACTATAGAAATCATTTATTTTTTTGTGTTTAGTTTATGCAAAAAATACATTTTAATAATTGCATGGACTAAACGTTTTGATCAATAGCTAGAAAATTGATCAATTATGTTGTTAACATTTATTGTAATTATTGGTATTATCGATATAAATCCGGGACTAGATTTTTTAAAACGAAACCAAACATAAAACTCACAAGTGTTGACTTAAATTAGACACAGAAGAATTAAATTATCCGTCAGTATAACAAGAAACATGGTTTTTTGTTTGTAACATTTTAGTATGATAGGGTTACAAAGTCAGAAATTTTACATTACGTAGATCGGTGGTATATTAAATGGCAAACATTATAATAAAGTTTAAATATGATTAAATCATTATCTTGTCAAAAATAATAGAGCTATAATAATGATTAATGATTTATTTGATATAATATGTAAATATACATGGATAATTCATAGCATGATCATATAATTTACTTTGAACTGTCATTAAATTATATATATTCGCCATAAATGGTGTTAAATTAACTCTCATAAACAAGTGAGAGTTTCATTATATTGTTTCATATTCTCTCGATAAAGTATTTGAAGATGGCCGCGCGTATTTTGATCATCAAACTTTGTGGTAAACAATCACGCCCCCAAATTCATTTATTTGGTATTTATTTACATTGATGATTGATTTTAAAATTGTTTATAAGGTTTAAATTTTAAAAATGATTGATGAATTCAATTTATTAACGCCGAAACATGATGTTTTGCATAATTTTGTTTAAATCTTACTTGGAATGGCGCAATATTTTCTACATCAAAAATAATTACAGCCAAATATAATTCAATAAGCATTATTATAAGTATTGCATTTTATTATTTTATAAATGCAATACACATTTAATTTAGGGATCAGGACGTGGTATATATCTATGTATTCATGTAATATTGGGAGACTAATAGAACCCTAATTATTGTAGTATGCTCAAAAATCATAATACCATAAATTAGTGGTATTGTTATTGATAGAAAATTAATAAAATTTAACATTTAACATAATTTATATTTAGAATCTGTATTTTAAGGATTCAAAATTATACAAGGTATCAGCAGTATCCAGGATTTAATTTTTATTGTAATAATTTTCTACCTACTACTCATTACACGGTACAGCCTTCATAATTGAACGTCGAATCTATTTGATTTTTATATTTAAATTTAATAAATTCGTAAGATATCCTCCGCTGAGGTTGAAAATATCGTCTCACACTTCTTGTAAGTGGCAAAGAAAAATGTCTCCGATAATTTGCAGTCAGTATAACTGACTCGTAACTTCGCCAAGAGGGTCAATAACACTTTAATACTGTAAACAATTGAATTGAAATTGTGGTTTATCTGCTTATAAATGCAAACTTTAACTGATTTTATTTAATATAAATGAGCAATTCTCTTTTTGAATAGTAATCTACTTAAATTTAAAAGAATAAAAAATCATTTAATATCGTTATAAAGTTGTTTTTCTTTTCATTTCGTTAATTTAAAATATCCAGTGAATAGGTAATTTGTAACAAATAATCTCATATTTTTAAATTCTGTTTCGTTTACATTGTTTGGCCAAAAAATTCCATCATCATTGACATTTGTTTACTCTTGCAACTGTTTTTCAAGTGATGCCTTAAAGCAAAGTTACGTGAAAGCCAACCAACCGTTAAAGCCTTGTTTAAAATACGTGACCAGTGGCTGCCAATGTAATCTGTAATCCATCATGTGTTTTTAAATTGCCCTATGACACGGCCATAGTATACGTCTATACAGTACTAACACCAGTTATAATCAATCATATATAATAATTAATATGCACGTAAAATTAGAAGCATAGTTTAAACCCACACACGCTGCTTTCATTACCTACGTAAATCAGTTCCGCCATTTGTTCTTATAATTTGAATTAAAGGTTTAGGCTCCAAACCCATTGTGCAACTCCCAATGAGTAAGTAAAGATTTACTGCAATGACATCATTATGAATTTGCATTATGCATACAAATATTGCAAATGTTAATTCGACTGCTATATAATTATTGATTTTATATAAATAGATTTACTACAAAACTGTTTATCAAGTAACTAATTGACACCACCTTTTAAAAGCTTTTAGTTTTAACATTTTCTAATTATCTAATGTTTTGATTTTGTGTGATTTATTATTGTAGAAATAAGTCGTAGTTAATCTCTAAATCGTGACCAGATATTTACTCATATTCATATTTATATTTAATAAACTGCATTTTTATTCATGATATTTTTAATGCAAAAAGTGTTTGCAATATCGGAAGCAGAAATAAATGTCGCATTTAAATGTTATTGCATTCTAATTCGTAGTATTTGCAAGAGTATGCATAAAAATAAGTAGGCATGCAGACTATACGAAACTACGTCCTACCGTAGTGTGCTATACTGTGATGCATGGCATCGGGTGTCCATAGCGTGACCCCTCGTCGTTGATCACTTTCCTTATTACCATGAATTACAAATCAATATCGATGTTCAACTTTTATTTTTTAAAGTTGGTTCGATTGTAAGATAAGCTTTTTAAAGTAGATAAACAAAACATTTAGAAATGGACATTTAAGATGTTTTTCTCCACTAGTTTTATTGCTAAGTTGCGCAATTTCTAACTTTATTTGTGTTTTTTTTCAAGTATAGAAATCTGATTTGAATGAGTTCTTCTTTATTTTTAAATTTACTTGTTTATTTCATATATATTGCCTGCCTACTTATAAAAAAATTGTAAAATAAATAAATTCGCATTTGAAGTACCGTTGAATGAAGAAGCATGGACGTCGGTATCTACTGCTTCTTCTTATTTTTAATAACAATTTCAATAATTTAAAATAACTTACTAAGAAACTAAATATATTTTAATATGATATATGGTATGTACCTATTATAATCATAGGTTAGTGATATTTTTGCTGTTTAATGTGCCGCCGGTGCACTTAGTTATTAGAGAAAGTGATTGCTCTAATTATGTTGTAAATTGATCCTTAAAATACAAAAACGTTAATGTCTATTCAATAGTAATTCTATATTTTGTATAATATCAGTGTAAAGTTTAACTTGCGTAAATATTTCGCAAGTCGCTTCTGCGCGCGACAATACTACGAGTTGTCGTCGAAGACAAATACTTGTTATCTTATGAATAATGCCGATTATGTTGAGTAAACACATACGTTTTTAGTGCATTTTTCACCAAATCGACTAATTTACAGTGTGTTCTATTCGTGTACCTATTTACAACTTAGTCCAGACCTAATGAATCTTAAACATTATTCAAATTGTGAAAAAAGTTTCAATAGCCCTTTTTATTGAATTATTCTTTATATTTTTGATTAAGTATGCTGCTGCCTGTCTACGTTATTTTGTAGATAGCCGTTATTCGGTAGAGAAATTTAAAAAAATTGACATGAACATTAAAGTGCCTATAAATTTTAAATTCTATGCCATAATTGTGCTACTTAGCAATAGGCACGAATCAAATAACATAAGATTACAAAGCCTACGATGCGTGTTACAATCGCGGTTACGAACTCCCTGTGATCAGCGCACGAGTCACCTACATGTCGCGCCTATTGTCCACCACGCTCTGGGTGCGACGAAGACCGACTGACTATACGAAATTACCTCACACTATCAATATTGGGTTACGAGAATTTTACTCCAAGGCCTGCTTTTCGGAACAAATAGATGAGGTATAAATACTAAAGACATCGAACAATGGCCCACAGTTCGCGGTTGGTGACATATCAGCGAGGAAATATGGCAGCGCGTGTGGCTTTAACGTTGTGTGTTTTAGTGGGTAGGTTCATATTCATATCATATTATCAATATATTTTACAGATATTGTTTACAAACTATGTAACAAATTTATTTAATAATTGTAGGTGCATCTCTAGCATATAATGCAAGAAGAGAAAGCCCATACTATGTGGGACCTAACGACCCTTATGCAGTGGAAGTGAACTCTAATTTCCTTCAAGAGCCATCTCAACAATTGTTTTGGGACAAATTCGGCAATAATGGATCTGGCAGTAACCAAGTCGGAGGTACTGGAGTCTGGGCGATGTTAACCAATAAATTTCCTTGGTTACATAACATGTTCGGGCGTATGGAAGTAGCTCCTCTTTCTGCTCAGTATGGTCCGCCCCAGTATCAATATCAGCAGCAGCCGTATTTCTACCAACAAGTGCCACAAACGTATAACCAACAAGTGCCTCAGTTTTACAACCCACAAGTGCCTCAGGTATACAACCAGCGAGCGCCGCAGGTTTACAATCAAGTACCATATCCACGTTACATTCCTGGACGAAACGTCGGAGTGACGGATGATGCTGTGATCGTGACGCCACCTCACGTACCTATATTCCCACAAGCTCCGAGTGCTCCTGCACCTGCACCTGCTCCAGCTCCAGCTCCCGTTCCTGCACCGGAACCAGCCCCACAAGGGTACCATTACAACAAACCGCAGTACAAATTGGAACTACCCCATAAATAAATGTAAAAATATGTCTCTACATGTCTAGATAAATATTCTGTGATGTTTTTTTTGTGATTTTGACTTAATTGCCAATTGTTAACTAAACTAATTTGTTTTCGTAAGTATTCCAACAGCGTATAACATTTTGCTTATTATTATTTTAACATGACTTGTCATTAGCAGAAGGTATTCATTTTCAAAATTTATTGTACTGAATTTATTTTGAATGGAGGCTATAATTATTACAAAATTGTTTACATTTAGCAATTTAGATGTATTAGAAAATGAAAATTTTGTGCAATAAATTAATATTTTTTGTGACACATTCTTTTTATTTCTCCACAGTATAAAGAATATAACCCATTCTCGTCTGCGGTTTCTAGTGTGAAGCGCCTGATTAAATTTAAACAATACGGTAAATTGTATAGAAAATAAACGCCTAAAAATCGACTTTAGAAATATCATATCATGTGCACACAATAAATAGCAATATTTTGGTTATATTCACAAAGAAAGCTGTTTCGAATGTACCTACTCGCAAACTCCAAATGATTGCTTCCATTATTATAAAATTTATATTGCAAATATCTCATATCGTTCCGAGTTTTACACTAATCGTATCGATTACAAAGGCGTGAAAGTATAAAATGTGATTTGATTCACTTTATTTTTGCTTTATTTTATTATTTAACGGCAAGAACTTATCAATGAATTCGAAATTCTAATCAATTCTAAATATGAAAGTGTCATATTAGTATTTTATTTGTATTGGCGGTTTATTTTCTATTACAGTCATGGGCGTTGCCAGCGATGGGCTCAGGGTGGGACAGCAGTCTAAAATAACATGTAACTAGCAAACTATACCCGCGGTCTTACCCCGGTTAATTTTTTTTGTGTCAACTGACAACTATCGAGTGTGAACTTTCTTACGTATTTTAAGTATTGCAGTTAGTAGCTAAATAATTAAGGTTTTTAGGTTTGATTAAGCACCTTACAGGTCAGAGCCAAGGTGGCGCGCCCCACTCTGCCCCACCGTGGCTACGCCCATGATTACAATAGACTTATGTTAAAAAGTTTTGGCATGTTTTCCAAAATATAATTTCGTTGCGTTTCCTCGGATATTCATTTATACGTAATAAGTATATTATTATCTATTAAGTGTTCTTGAAAATACGAGGCATAATATAATTAAAAACAGGTCAATGTGTGTTTTTGTTTCTTCCGAAAGTTTTAAATAAAACTACTTTCTTTGAAACGAATTTTTACTTAAATAAAATGACCTTTGTGAGTGATGACTATATTCACAAAACATTAAATTTTAAAAGGAATTTGTGTGAATTTTAAAATTATTTCGCAAACCTAGACTTCGGAGTTTTAAAAAATAAAATTCAACACTAGGAATGATAATTAAATACTTTCAGAAAAGTAAAAATTACTCAAGACCATAGGCATTAAACTCTTTGCCTTTAATAGAACAACATTTGAATTGAATAATTTGTAATCCTATAATTTAATTTTGACATTTGAATGACTATATTTTTTATTTGATTTGATTGTTATTTTGATTTAATTAATGAATGATTGTATTTTTGTTTCTTTTTTGCTTTAATAATTACTTAATTGTAAATAGTTTTGTAATGTTAGTGCATGCTGTGTCCACTATGCATAGGGCCTACAATCTGATTATTATAATTCTTAGTACGTTGTTAATTCCTGGTCTAATTGTAGAGCCCTGTTTGTGGACCCAATAAATAAATAAACATCAACAAGGAAGTGTCTATTGTAAGAAAACATAATAAGTTCATTTACTATTTTCGAAAACCGAATAACATTACTCCGCTGTAAAATAAACATTCCTAATAATAAAATCTATTCATAATACTGCGTCCTTAGGGATCATAGGGGTAGGCAGACACTAATTAATACAAACAGTAAATATAATGCTTAAATTTATTTTAAGTTAACATACATAATAAATTACATATTTAAGGTTCTTCCGGCAGTTGCACGTTTACGTAATTACGATATTGGCAAATGGCTAATATTGTAAATACGGCTAAAACCAAAATAACCATAAAACCAAACAAATTAAATTATTAATTGGCGATGCACACTAAATGAACATACACGTTCAAGCGGAATAATGACTCATTCACCTTTGAAGAAAGCCAAAGCCACAATACGTGCAACTGATGGAAAAAGATTATAAAATCTAGACGCGATTGACTTCACCTAAACCAGCCCGCTAGTAATGATAGTCCCTGAAATGAGAAATATTTATTATTATATTTAAGAATACATATATTAAAATAGAAGTATTGTATTTACTAAGCGTCATTACTTATAATTTAAACGCAATATTTATATATAGCAAATGGTACCGAAGTTTGGAGCGAACCCACATTATTAATAATACTATATTAAATAAAATTCACACAAGACAAAAACAGAATTGTATGTAATTTTTTTATTGTCACATACCCTGGGTGTTCATACACATCTGCGGGTTGCATCCACCCTGCACCTGGTGACCAGACACCACTGCCAGACTCCGCCCTGGCATTAGCATGTGCTGAAGAATCGCCGTCTAAAAATCACATAAACATATTATTAATTAATATGCTAAGTGAGTGTACTTAAAATTCTACGAAGATTTAAATGCTCTACTACTAATTTGTCGGAATATATTTATTATTGACTACAAAGTAGAGCATTTGCCTACAAAGTAGAGCATTTGCCTACACCTTTTCGCATTTACCTTTCTAAATTTGTTTTTTACTTCACTTTAAACTTGTTGAAATGTACCAACGCCGCTGGCGAACGACGACCGTTAGAACAACGGACCATGCGCTCGAGTCTTCGTGAACTAAATACTCAATTTGACAGCCTGTCATTATGACTTGACTTTCCTATGAATGTAAATTAGTTGAGAAAATACCGAGAATGCATTTGCGAAGTATAAATTAAATTATGACCTTGATAGTGTGAGCTATACGAATGTCGCTGCTATCTGTATTTTCTCTTTTACTTGAAAATGTTTGGAAAAGAACTCACATCCATTCGAGCTTGCTTGCGCATTAGCATTGGCACTTGAACTGGATCCTCCATATCCATAAGGAATTGGCATCAAAGACCTCTTTAGTCTTCGCAGAGGGACTGGAGGAGAAGCATGACCTTCAGCATCAATAAAATAGTACGACCGCGGTACATAATATTGACCCGCTGAAATGTTCAATTTTTTTTAAAGTTAGAAATAATCTAAGGTAAGGAATTAGGAAGTATTTGAAAAGCCCATTGATGACTTCATAAGATTGAAGTTTGAATTAAGACAAGATATTCTATTACATCCTCGGTCAACGAGTTATCTCAACTTCGTGATCGTGACTGAATGGCGTATAATTGGAAGATGAGCGCACAGCTTTTTTGTTACAAAGGCTAGCTTTATTATGATGCCATCAGCCGTAGTGCCTTCCACATGTGGCGTATTTTATTGCTTTTTAATTGTGAAAGTGTATGTGATACCCTTAAATGTTTAATTATTTTTTTAATAAACAAACAGGTTAGGTACCAACACTATAGTAAAAAAAAAAAACAGAAAAAAAGGCAATAATAATTCCCCGTTCGGCAAGTTTTCCTCTAAAGTTAAAAGGAAATGAATCATCGAATGATTTGCGATTTAAAATTAGGAAAACAAATTGTTCTTCGAAACGCCGCCGGTAAAAAAGGTATTGGGTGGGGGCACTAACCTGCGTACGCGACCGCTACGAAGGCAACAAGCACAATAATGGTAGCGCGATGCATTTTGCGACCGAACACAATGTCTAGATGCTGTAAACTGGCTTGGCCGCTCGTCTGCCTCACTCTTTATATCGGCACTCACAATTCGAGTGGTACGCGCAATTCCTCGCTTTTGAGCCATTGTATGGCGCACGAAGATAATAACGGTGACCAACAAAAACTACTTCACTTTAACGTAAAAACGAAGAGGTTTTTTGAATCATAAAATTCAATAGAATATTGTGAAGTAAACAAACAACATTATGAAGCCAAATATTAATTTCTTATTATTGATTACTTTTATTATTTTTGTTTCTTAACTAGTAGGATTCTTGATGGATGTCATAATAGGGCTTCTTCTTTTATTAATTACCTCATTATATGCATAAGTCAGTCATCTTACCAATAGAATCTAGGGCACTAGATCGATTATAAAAAAGCAAAAAAAAATCACAAACTCAATAATAATTTTAGAGTACGCTTCAAATACTCTATGTAATTTTTTTAAGGTGGAAAAATGTGTAAATATGAAAAGAAAACGAAAGGCATTTCTTAGAAAATTGTATTTAAAATTCAAATAACATGAAGCATAAAAATTGACAGTTTTCATACAAATAATTTAAACAATGAGCACGGAACTTTAACTTGTCCTTCAGAGAAATTAAATGATCCTATTTCACAACAAATTTTAATAAAAATCTCAAATCATACAATAATAATTTCATTCAATCATTTCAGAATCTCGTCGAATAATAGTGTTTGCAGAGCACCAAAGTAAAATAAAAAGACAGATTTATATAAAATAGTAAAAAAGATATAAAAAATATAGACTGTATTGGAAGATATAAGTTACTATAAAATGGAAATGCAACATAAATATGGAATATTGTGTTTAATGTGTTTGAACACATGTTTTACATTTATCTTACACATCTAATATAAACATTTCTAATCCTACATTACAATTTATAAATTAGAAGATATTTATTACAACCCTGTATCCACTATACTTTTAAACAAAACAAAACTCCAAGCACGTTACAAAATACTACAATTTTTGTTACTAATAAATAATATAATGTCCTAATGGTAATGGCGAAATTAACAAAATTGCACGTTTGAAAGGCAAAGTGATAAAGTCATTGCAGACGTTTCGAGAGACCCAAATAAAAGTGTGGAAAATTTCAAAAACATACTTCCACTCAGACCAAAACACTGATGGAAATTATTCGGAACTACCTACAAATATATTAAATTTATGTCATTTTGGGACAATATCAAACTCGTTCAATACAGAAAAATTTGGCTATTCCAAGAGTGCACACAACTCTATCTCAAAAACTGTTGGGTAGATCTTGTTGCCTTTCAAGCGTCAATATAGCACATTCTAAACACAGATTGGTAGTAACATTTGTCTAATGATAAATCGACAAAAGTGATAGTGGAAAATCTCAAATAACGTAGGATGTGGAAGCAATCTATTTGGCTTTAACAGTCGTCTGCCGCTGTCTGAGAGTCTTGTTGGTGTTCTGATCTACTTCAGGTAGGTCGGATTCTTCTGTGTGTACTTTCTTTACTGTAAAGAGATATTAATTATTACCATAACATAACATTTCAAAATGTCTAAACACCTGAGCCAAAGCGGGTAACCTTACACTCTGGTAAGATAACTTATAGTACTTTTTAGTAAGGAAAAAAAGTGCTCTGAGGGTTGCTTTACTAGCCTACATAAATTCACTGATGATGACAAATACCTTTTTCCTTCCTTGGTCTCTCCTTCTTCTCCTTCTTGGGCTTGTTCTGTTGAAGTTGTTTCTGTTCCTGTCGCTGCTTAATTTGCTCAGTCACAAAATTGTACACTAGGAACAACTGTTACAACACACAATATATCCAATATAAATATGAAACTCTGTAAGTCCATTGCCAATATTCTAATATTTCTATATATAACACAAGATGGTGGTGCTTAAAGTAAGCAGGTATTATGAATATAATAAAGTAAAATACAAAGAATAGATTAGTAAGAGTAGCCAAAGAATAGAAGAAAAAAAAAAGACTAAAATGAAAGTCAATGGATGTACATCATAGAGGATTAACAACATTGTAAGATAGTCCAACACTGGACTAGGATTGATAGAGACTATAAATTAACAATTACTAACCTGGAAAAGTAGGAGAATAGACAATGCACCAATACGGACAAAGAATGGTGCAACTCCAGCCAAACCAAAGTAAAAAGTCAATACTCCCAAAACGAGTGAACAAAGGCGAACACCCATGAATACCACGCCGTTCACAAGCCCCAAAACTAGAATAAATTTGAACAAAATAAGAATTACATGTGTAAACTAAAATATTCATGTTTGAAAAAGAACAAATGCTAAAAAGCACCACAAAAGGCAATTTTTTCTTTGGACTTGATCTGTCTAGCAGTTTGTAGTTCTCAACCACATTAGGTGACAGCTGAAAATATCATAATATATATTTTTAAAACTTACACTTGCCAATGACATCTTCACGGTCACCGCGAAGTATGTTATTCAATTTGTAAACATGAGCAACAAATTCAGCCACAGAATGGAGTACAAACAGACAAACACCAACACGTTGAAAACTAAGAGAAAAATAAGGAATAAACAATAATTAATATTGTGACTTATTAAGTTCAATGCATTATCTATACTTTGCTAATTTGTAACCTTGAAATTGATAATAAGATTTAACAAACAAAATTATTACATCACCAAAACTTATTATTGAACTGAATATGATTTAAAAGTGCTAGCGAGGCCTTAGTAAACAGTCAATTTAATTTAAATATAGAACAGTAGTTTACACAGCTTATAATGAGCTGCATTTGTTATTACAAGTAATGAATTTATTACAGATGTTGACAAAAATATATATTCAATAATAACCAGACAGGCAACCATAGTAGGCATATAAGTTTTAGTGACGATTTAGACGACTTGTGAACATGTAAATAATTTGACTAACTTAAACCAATATTTTAAATGCTCTTTAGCTATTAAGGCTGTGACAAAACTAAAGTGTTGTTCCTCTCAATTATCATATTATGAAAATTTATATTATTGTAAATTCTTAAAGTAGCACTCACTGGAAGCCATAAGCTAGAGCTACAAATGTAAAAGCAACAGCTGCTTGTCTAATACGTCCAGCCCATTCATCTTTTTTAATCTTTTGAAAGTATAGTTCAGGAATTGCATGTATCCAATAGGCAGCCTGTACAACCCACCATAGCTTCAACATGAAGCTCATTGGATGATTAGGATATCCTGTAAATAACCAAATGTAAATGAATTACAATTAATAATAACAATGAAAATGATGGTTTGACGTAATCAAATCAAATTTAGTTCTTTAAATGAGTGAAATAGTTGTGCCATATCCAACCATACAAGAAGCTATTCATTAATATGTAAAGATATTGATTTTGTAAATGAATCCGTTTTCACTAAAATAGAATTTCAGACGTATAAAATGTTTGTGGCCACACATAAGAAGTGCAATAATACACCACTCAAGAATCTATAATTAACTCACCTTGCCATAACTGTGGAATGTCCCAAATGAATTTTTCTCTGAAAATAGCATCTCCACCCCATAATAAAGTTGCAAAATGGAATATAACCAGCTGACCAGATTCATTAAGTGCACTAAGCCGTGACTTTGATAAATGGAACTTCTTAGATACTTTCTAAAACAAATATAAATCTTTATTTATTTATTATTCTTTGAAATTAGTGTATCGTAAGAGTTTTCAGTTCCATTCTGTAGTCCTTTTTAAGAAACATTTTAATGTAAGGAAAGCAAAACAAAAAAGTACATACATCTAAGAAGTATTCTTGTACAATCGCATGCATAACAATACACACAAGAGAATAAAAGAACACAGAACACGCATCTTTCCATCCAGCTTCATAAAAGAATGGCTCCCCTTTGGGGGCTTCCCTTGTTGGTTCCACGCCAGTCACATTATGGTGTAATGTAATGAATAAACTCGCTAGAGGACTGGTAGCCTGAAATAGTAAATGCATTTAAAACATATATTCTTATTCAAAAGCCGCTCAAGGCGAAGAGACGTGGCATAGCATGTTTACGGACCTGAATCATTAAGCCGACCAAGAACACCATAACCGCACATGACACGATGTCTGCATGATTCTGTATTACAAATTCATGGCTAAATATTGGCGGGTTCTTGTTAGCTTTCCTTCCAATTGATGGTTTAACAACCATGTCTCCAACAGTGAGTTAAACTGGTGATTTGTTAAATAACCGTATGATATCACAAGTGCTGTCGTATAGCGTCTTGCGGGTTATTATGGTTATATATAAAATTTTACAAATGAATCAAAGTTTTCATAAAATAAATACAGTAAAAGAATAACTCCAGTTAGAATAAAACACAGTTGACAGCGGAACACCGACGTGACACTTTCACTTAATACGCGGTAAACGTCAACATCAGCGATTTGTAGTGTTGGCACCACAATGTCAAATTACTTTCTAATATTAATTTTTATTACATTTACATTTAAAAAATGACCTGATTGACTCAATGATAAAAAAGACAGTATTGATTTTAATTTTAAAAATGTAAAGGATTTTTATATTATCAGATACCGATACTCAAATTTAATTAGTGGATTTTGAGCTCAATTTACTTTTTGTTTAATTTTTTTTTAAATTCCACTTTTAAGCAAAGCCCATACAGCCTGGTCTTTTTTATTTCCATTAGTAAAAATCGTAGAGGCAAAGCCTAGTTTTCAGTATAAAAACATATTTCTTCAATAATTATATTATCAGGCGAAGCCACGTCTTCAGTAATATTTAAAGTCCGTGATAATTATGTCAAATATTGAATTATTAATCTATCTAATCTTACAAATTTAAAATAAATTGAAGTTTAATATAAATCGTAGGTTTATCGTCTAACGGCATAGTTGTAGCCGAAGTAGAGATATAACCAGCTTCTTTAAAACAAAGTCACCGGTATTTAGAGTTTAAAAAGGCGTTAATTTTTACGTGGTCACTTTGGTTATTTGTGGACACAAAAACATTTTTTTTATATTGTGTGATCGGTTTCACCGTATAGGGTTAACTTTTAATCGTTATATAATATTGTTTTACGTTATTAAACTGACTTTTTTCTAATTCTAACGGTTATAAATTGGTAACAGAAAATAAGACAACGTTTTTTAAAGTCATTTATTATAGCACAATTTTACTACACACAAACATTGCGTTTAATTTCTTTTATGCATTTCAATAAAATTTTAAAATATATAATAATTGAAGTAAATGACAATATTTATTTCATAAGTACATATGTACTGATTTTAATTATAATTTAAAATAAATTAAAATAAAACATGTCAAAAATAAATTTTTCTCTTAAAAATATTGTTCACAATTTGCTTTCACAGCCACCACAATTACACTGAGAGACAAAAGTTAGTAGATCAATAAGATACGAGAAAAACAAGATTATGCATGTTACAATATTCAAACATTTAAAAACCATATTATGCAATATAAGTACTCTTTTATTAATGTCCTTAGAAAATGAGGATAATTCTAGTCGAGTTTTAAAACACGTAAACCCTCATGTCAAAAAAAACACTTATGCAATACAGAAACATGTTAATATATAATAAGTTACCAGTGGTAAAATAAAAATAATACGTATAAAAATAATACTTTTAAATAAAGTGATTTATAATTATAATCTTGTCATTAAGAATAAATATAAACAAATGTTATTATCACTTAAACAAAATTAAAACAATAAATATAATAACCATAAAATTAAAGCTATGATTAATAGCACACCTAAAAATAAAGATACAAAAAATATTACTATAAATAATAAATGTTACACAGATCCAAAGCGAATGGACAACACAATGGCACTTCTCTAACAAAATTGCCTATTTAAGCCAAATTATACTAACAACTTGATTGATTATTTTAAATCTAGAATAAATTGTTTTAAACTTCACATGAATAAGTTCTTTGGTTTCGAAGTACAGCAGTATTTGGTAGGAGCGTATATGTTGCCTTGCGTAATCAGCCGAATTTACCGAATTGTTACTTTACGAGTTTGATCAAATTCTATAGCTATTATTGTTGAAGTTTCAACTCAACTTTAAAAATATAGTCTATTATATCATAGAAAAACTCTTAAAATTAAATCATCAACCCTTATATCATTGATTGCAATTATTATTACTTTTGGTTTTGGTTTATTTATTCGTGAAAGTTTCAAACAATTTATTATGTAAAGTATTTATATAATATTTTCGGAATCAATCTCGCCTTGTTCCACTGTCATATACATGCCCTCTTCCTCATAAGTGGAATCATGTTTAGCCAAAATACGGAGCAATGGACGCAACTTCATCCACCATTGCTGCTTTGGGATCCTCTGGCTAAAACAAACAAAATAAAAATATATTTAAAAATCTGTTCCATTTTTATTCATTTTTAGTTTTAAGTAAATTATACTTGAGAAGACTTACTAATTAAAATACAGGCTTTATATCTATTTGTTGTTTATGTATTTCTAAATGTTTACATTGCAAAATATTTATAAATACTTACGAAAAGTTAGTTTGACATTTGAGGTCCTCTAGTGGTGTAAAGTTGTATTGACGTTTTACGATACCGAGCAAACAAGCGGTATCAGGAGTATTGGAAGGACCCTTCTGGATATGCTCAACCAACCAATGAAGACACTTGGCAGCCATCTTAGTCCCCATGTTGCGATCGAAGGGAGTTGGTGAACCACCTTGTTGCATGTGACCTGTGAATAATATATTCAAGTTCAAGCACACGTAGCTCTTAGCAAATTTTATTTATGAAAATTCTTAATAATTGAAACTAATTTTTGACCGGGACATGGACTGCTAACAAATATTTACCAATTACATTCATTCTGGCAGTAAATAAGCCCTTTCCTTCCTGAGAGTAAAGTCTATAAATAAACTCAGTATTGTAGTTTTCATTAGCTTTCTCATTACGGAGGATTAGACCGCGTTGAATACCGCCTGTCATTTTAGATGCCATATGATACACATCTTGTTGCAAATCTTTAATAGAGAACTTTTCTTCGTAGATGTACGCTGCATCTGCCCCGCCGGCCAGACCTGTATTACAATAAAAATAATTAATAAAACAAACTAAGTAATTATGGTCTTCAACTGTTTTTCTAATATAATGATAAATTATTATCACATGAAATGTTTGATTATAGTTCGTGGATAGAGTAGGGCTATATTAATTACCTGCAAGTGTAGCGAGATATCCGCAATATCCACCCATAGTTTCAATAACGAAGACTCTTCGCTTTGTTCCCTTAAAAAAAAAATAAACACTTATAACTATCTTAATACACTAAATCTCTAAAAATCCAGTAGATGTGTAATATAATTAATAAATACCTGAGCAGATTGACGGATGCGATCACAAATCTCAGTGATTTCGTTAAGCGCTGTATCAGCACCCAATGAGAAATCAGTGCCTGGAACATTGTTACTAATAGTCGACGGAATCACGACCAAGGGTAGACAGAACTCCGGGAATTGGGATCGAGACTCGTATAATTCCAATCCAGCTTGGTAAGCCTGTGTGACATAAATATATATATACATATACATTTGCCCTGACTCAAAACAAGTGCCTACTTTTTTTACTGCCCTGAAGATTCCAAAATATTATGAAATATTTTTTAAGAGTCTAGATTATGCTTATACTACTAACCTCAAAACCACCAATTATAAGCAATCCTTGAATGTTGAACTCCTTGATTCTTGCTGCAATTTCACTCTTGTTGTCTCCTGGGAGTGTACGCTTAGTGCCAAGGAAAGCACCGCCTTGACCGACCCATCCTGTCACATCAGACCTAAGAAAGAATAATATAGCTTATATAGCAAATCAAAGACCAATATATCTGTGCAGATTAGAATGCGACTTCACGGGATAGGATGCCAGGTATAATAACCATCATCAAACTACCTAAATCTAACTAAACTGTATAATAAATAGACTGTATTTTAAAGCAAATTACCAATCCATTTTGACGATATTCCCGCCAATAAACCCTTCAATCCCATCGTGAATACCAAGAACAGTGTCACCCCTGTATATACAATTACGTACGAATGATCGAACAGCCGCATTCATACCACAAGCTGGGGCACCAATATGCATCACTGCAAGGGTGAGTCCTTCCTGAAATGGTATTAGACGACAATATAAACCGGAAATACAACTTTAACTTTTAAGTACACTCTTTTTATTTTAACAATATATTTATTGTTCACAAATTCCTGAGCTAATTAAATATTAATAAATAAAAAATACATATACACACATCAGCCTGACTCTAAGCACAATTATCTACCACCTGACCTGGATATTTACATTTTTATATTAAATTTTACAGATAAATTTACAGGCAATCCCAAAGCATGTATAACATCCCCATAAAATAAATACCTACTTCAGTAATGCTTAATTTTATAAATTAGGCACTTACCACACCCTTACCAGAAGCATCAAAAGCTTCCTTAGGTGGTTTAAGCCGAGTCAACATTTTGTACGTCTCTAAATTGCGAGCAAAACTACGCCCACGCAGCTGAACAGCCAAATCGAAGTTTTTATCTGCCATTGCCTGTATATTAACAAGAATTAACTTAATCTCCTAACATAGCCCCTTCGTCTCACCAAGACAAAATATTTCATATCAAATGAAGTACAGTTGCACTATAACTATTGTAAAACATGATTACCTGAGCTACAGCTTTAGTACGACGTACGCACTCCATTAAAGGTAGACGAACAGCTTGGTTACCATCTAAGGATACCACACAAGGTTCAGCTTCAGGTGTAGCTTCCATTAACGCCATCACAGCTTCAGCTCCCATACGACAACCCTATAATAATTTCAACATTACCATAGAAAATACAATTAACATAAAATTCTACTTTTGCTCAATATTGTACACAATAAGTGTAATATATTTATATTAAATTATAAATCTTATAAATTCTAAAGGTTTGTTCCGATTGGGAATCGAACACAGGACCTCTGTGTAACAAAGGCTGACTTTGAACAATATGAGAAAGAAATATTTTTTATTTTAAATACCTAATATTAAGCCATAATTACAACAAATTACCAAAATTCTATCAAAAGCTGATGGAGACCCTCCTCTCTGCACATGGCCCAGAACAGTAATACGAGTGTCCTGTTGCAAGTTATCCACAACCACTTTCTTCACTAGTTCAGCCGTTATGGGCTTCCCTTCACGATCAATGGCGCCTTCAGCTACAATTATTATATTCAAACGTTGGCCTGATTTTCTTTCCTGTAACATGACAAAAATATTTATTATTGTTTAAAAAAAAATACAAGTTATAAACAATTTTCTAATAAAATCCAGTGCAAAGTAACGCTATGGCATGCACTTTTCAATACACAAAAACAGAGGAATTAATTAGGAATGGAAACAGTTTTATATAAGCCTATCACAAGCCACCATCACAATCTTAAGTGCTATGATTAGCCCCTTGCAAATTAACTCCCGAAGTCTTTTGTATACAAAAAACACACAACTTTAAGAATCATATTTAATACAAAATGGTCAGCTGTTTAAAAGCGTACTTTTATTATACACGCCACATGCAGTAAAAAGCTATAACTAGGATAATAACCCAGTGGCGTAGCGTAGGGAGGGGCAGAGGGGGCGGCCCGCCCCGGGCGGCACTTTTAGGGGGCGGCAAAATTTCACAGTAAATAATAAAATATATTTTGTAAATATTTGAACCATTTCATATTTTTAACGCAACTATAAATTTGGACCGATTGAAAGGAGCACATATATTTTTTGATGTTGTTTTGTTGATTTGTCCTTGCCCAAAAGTTCCCTAGAATTAATGTATATAATGTATAGTATACATTAAATTGAAATCTAATTAAGAGGGCGGCAAAATCGTCTTCCGCCCCGGGCGGCCAAATCGTCTTCCGCCCCGGGCGGCCGATACCCACGCTACGCCACTGTAATAACCATTCATAATGCAATTGCAATTCTTGTGATTAAAATCAAATTTAAACTCTGACCAGTCTGCACAGCTTAATTTGCTACATTATGCGGTGTGCAATTTACTTGTTATATTAAAGATTCAACAAGCAATTAGATAAGTCTCGATATTTAGAAAGAAGACTATATTTCACATTAATGGCAGTTAAAGAGAAAACTAATTTCAAATTTTAACAAAAATGTGTGTCAAATGTAAACGACAAATACCACTTAAGCTTTCGTACCTGCTGTAACCCTTTGCAAAGCTTTTCAACCCAATTATTGGGAGCAGGGTCCTCAGGGATGAATACGGCGTCAGCCTCTGACGCAAGAGCGGCTACTACCGCAAGGTAACTGGAACAAGCCCTCACATGCACGTACCCACGAAATAATTTTGACAAACAGTTACTTAGCCAATTTAATATGGTTTCAAACATTTGCAAAACGTATTAGATAGGACTATTGTAATAGTATACGTAACAAATATAATAATGTTAAAATATGGTTATAAGAATTATGTAGAAGCCATAGAGAGCCATCGAAAAGAGTATACACTATAACTAAAACGAGACAGCCTGAAACCCACTTCAGTGACATCATATACAATTCAATCACACTTTCATAATAAACAAAATGCTTATATATAATTAAGGTGTGATTGATAATATTTAGACATCACTAATTTTTATACTTAAATGCAATGCTCAAGTTATATCATTTTCTGAGGCTGATAAATTATTGTATACTTATTATATTCATGAATTGATTTCATATTATTTCTACTCGACATTTCAATAATTTTACATTACTTCTTTTGCATCAGCAATAAATACCGTAGTTAATTATAATATACAATTATAATATACAAATAATTTTAATAGAACTTGAGCTTCAATTACATATAAAATTTATTGCCAATTATTAATGGAGTCATGATATTGAACAAAACGATCCTGCTCCCACCAATGAAAGAATACACAGATAAAAAGTCTTGCCTCTGAAATTTTAGCACATAATTTCTGTCCCCAATTGTGAGGTGCGGGATCTTCAGGAATAAAAATATAAGTGGCATCCGTACACAGAGAGGTGTATACTGCAAGAAATCTATAGGAATATTAAACAAAAAACAATGATACAAATGGTTGCTAGGTTCATATCGCTTGCCTGTTCTAACTTATTACAAAGTTTGGTTTGCCAGTCCACTGGTGGCGGTGATTCTGGGACAAACACAAAGTCTGCCTCTGATGACAATGCAGTCACGATAGCAAGATATCTAAACCAATCATTTTAACTTAATTCTCCATTACTATTGGCTTACATACATTGCTTGATCTAGTTGGCATTATATTTGACTATTTCTAATCAAAATACAGTTTTTTTCACTATAATTACACTCATATTGTGCAATTAAAATGTTTAATATTGATTTCATTATTCACATTTTGCCTGATCTAAACACAAAAATCATCTTTACATATAGTAATAACGATGGAAAAAATTTCTTTAGTAGTACTCTGGATAAGGGAATAATTAATAAAATATTAAAACTACTTTTAATTAAAATTAAAATACTTTTATAAATATAATTACCCGCAATGCCTTCCCATAACCTCCATAATGAATGTCCTTTGATGAGAATATGCTGTACAAACAATAGCATCAATTGCTTCTATAATACGATGGAGAGCTGAATCTGTACCAATTGTCATATCCGTGCCGCAGAAGTCATTATCAATTGATCCCACCTATTATAAAAAAGTTTCAACTGTCTTGTAATTGTCAAGTAATGTAACGTCTTTTGTAATAATATATACTCTAAAAACAATTTAGAATATTTGAATACATTTTATTAGATAATCTTTTTGTGAAATAATAAAGATGATTAGTAATGGTGTAATTTACTTATCATATATTTTTTTAAAGTGAGAAACACACCTAAAAGTATTTGTTTAAAGATATACCTTATACTCATGTATTGTATGTAACAATTTTTTTTCTTACCAATCCCGCAATATGTAAATGTTTAAACTTGTCTCTTTGTTCTTGGGTGATTTGGTTTGTCTTAAGTAACTCTTCCAGTAAGTCAGGCCACTCTTGTCGGAAGAGGTTAGCTCCAGTTAGAGAACCATCACCTCCAATCACAACAAGGTTAGTAATGCCTCGTTTGACTAAATTGCAAGCTGCCTTAAGACGGCCTTCTCTTTTACTGAAATTATTATTTATATTTATTTTTAAGGATAAATAAAACATATAAAAATATGTTTCACTTAATAATATACTTACATAAAATCCATACATCTGGCCGAACCAATGATGGTGCCACCTTTGTGTATAATAGAACTAACTGAGGACCAGTTGGCTTCTTCTATATTATCTCCGCCATCCACCATTCCTTGGTATCCTTCACGTATGAAGTAAACCTTACAGCCGAGATATATCCCCATTCTTACGACAGAACGGACAGCAGCATTCATACCCTGAGAGTCTCCACCGCTGGTAAAAACGGCGAGGCCCTTTCCTTTATGGGCTCCCCTCTCAATAAACTTCTGGTTTGAGGATATATCCATCTTCGCAAATATAATTTTACTTTATCTGTTGATATGATATTAAATTAGTTCTATAATATGAAATGAATACAAATTGATATATTATTAACTTTGACTTTAACAACCTATATCTTATTATTAAAAATACTCATACTTTGTAATTAATACATACCGTAAGTATTATAATTTTAAATTCAAAGTGCCTCCCGAACCTTTCAGTAAATTTGACTGATATAATAATGGTACTTATTATAAATTAAGTTGAAGTTTATGGATATCTTACCGCTATGTATGCAATCTTAATATGTTGTTATATAACTCTAAGTGCTTTTAATAAAAATTCAGAACGGGGCTTGACAGTTTTGATCTTTATCAAGGTGACCTTCGTAGAGTCTATCACAGATGTGGCGTAAAAACCACTGGAACTGTCTATGCGGTATAAATTGGGAATCTTAAGTGTTAATTCTGGTTATGTTCTTTATAGAAATTCTACATAATATACGAAAGAATTTATTTATCACATCAGCAAATAACTATTTAAAATGCACGGAGCAATTATATGTAAATATAATTACTAAAAAAATTCGTAATTAAGTAATAAGGGGACTAAGCATTGCGTTGGAAAATTCGTCAATCGATTAAAGTTAATTAACTACTAAAACTTAGATTAATTCTTACAATACCATATAAAATATCAATGCATATGCAATGCAATGTCATATTGCATACATGGGCGTAGCCAGCCAAAAAGGTTACACCCACTCTAGCACCCTGTATCTGTATTTTTTGTGTCGACTAGCGATTGTAGTGTGAACCTTCTTACGGATATTAAGTATGTAAGTAGTTAGTACCTAGATACTTAAGTATTTTAGGTTTGATTATGTACCTTATAGCCCCACCCTGCCCTACCGTGGCTACACCCATGATTGCATATAAAAGATTTAATTTTTAGTGGCTGCCCAATTCATCCTTTCAGAAGAGAGTTATTTTGAAGGTATTTCTTATTTTGCATTGCACGATAAAATAAAAAACAAACATTTTGGTACAAAAAATTTACTATGAATTCATAAAACTGTAAAAATAAAAAATCTGTATAATTACATATATCTAATAAAGATAAAATGGGTTCCAGCAATTTCAGAATCGATTTGTTCAAAATGTGTTGATTCTAAAATCACCATTTAACATCAAAATGTCTTTTTTGCTTATAACATGTAGTATTTTATGTACAAATTAAAATCAAAATAATAATTAACGTTTTCTGTTTACAAAATGATCGGGAACTTGTTAAATTTTAAATGTATATCAATCCTCCATTATTCTATTGAAAACTTTTGAGTACCCAATCATTTGTATCAAAATATATATTATTTCGAAAACATGGGCATGCAGAAATTATATATTGAAACGAAAATAAAATAATAAAAAGCATGCTGATTAAATTGCTTTGGTAAAATAATAATACTACTACATACTTATAACTCTGGAAAATGTATGTTTTTTTATTAAGAGAGCTATATTCAGGTGCCCACTGAACTGAATTACAAAGAAAAAAAATACCATTATCATAAATGGAAGATCCGATAGTAGACATACAATATAAAACCAAACTATAATATAAAAAAATACCATTTAAAATGAAACTAAGAACTAGATTTCGATTTTTATATTGAATTTCGATTACGTCATTTATACTTCCGACAGATTATAATACAATACACATGCATTAAAAATTCATCATCAACTTCCGATATATAAATGTTTGAGAGCTTAAATAATACTTTCAACACAACGCACATCATAATCGTATTGCATACTCCTTACTTTGAAAATAATCCTTAAATAATATCTCTCCATGTGTAACTTGTAAAATATAAAAATACAACATATTGCGAATTAACGAGAATGTTATTCAAAATTGGAATTGAACATGTTAATGTTAAGATCTTCGAAGGCGGTGGGCCCACTTTGGTCCAGGATTTGAAGCATATCAGAGAGTTCGTGCGGCGCATGCCCTCCTTCTGTAGTCGGGGCTCCAGCACCACCTCCGGCTGCACTTCCCGCTTGCCATGACCACATACCTATAATATATAAATTTTCGTATTAATTCGTAAACAATTTAATTTACACATGAAAACATACTGGCTCAAACAATTCTAAAATAGAATGACAAAACTGTTTGAATGCAACAAGAATCATTTAAAATTTTCATAGACAAAGGTCGTTACTAACCATGTGTAGGATGTGTCGGATGCGTGGGGTGTCCGTGATGATGGTAATGGGCTGGGGGCAGGTAGGCTGGTGGCGCGGGTGGTGACCGTGCAGGGGACTCGGCACTCTGCAGTGCATTGGCAGGGTCTCCACTGTAGGCGTATGTCTCACCGCTGCCTCCGTTGCCGCCGCCGCTCTGACATGGACATAATCCATTAATACATTGTAAGCAAATCCTGCTAGACATAGTGTGATTATACAAACCGTCCGCAGTGTGGTCCATGTGGTATGATGAGCGGGCGGGGCAGGTGGTGCAGCAGAAACAGGAGGAGTGTTCGCAGCTCTATGTGGGGAATACTGTGCAGTATAATGCGCATACACCTCGCCTGGTGACCTCACTCCCGATCCAGTTGTAGTACCGCCGCCTACATAGATTAATTTTAATTAAAGAAATATAAGCACTTAGGCCCCTATTCAAAAACTACGCTCAAGCATAGATACACTGAGTAAATTTCAAAACATCGATGTCACTCAATGGTACTGAACAAAATAGACCAATCACACGCTTGAAAAATTGTTGACTTACCAATTTATAAGAAATCGTTTCATTCGTTACTTAATAAAATACAAATAATAGGAACAAAATCGCATTAATCATAATAATGAAAATGAATTAATCATTACTGCATTAAATGGAATAAAATTCATTCAAGTAATTATTTATTTTTAAATAAGCCGTTACTTTTAAATAAGGGCCTTATAGTAGTGAGGATTATTTTGCAAGAGTTACCTGTAGCGGCGTGATGATGATGATGAACTGTCGGGGTGGGATATATGTCGCGATGACGCATGTGATAATCGTAGTTTTCTTCTACGGCGGCCTCCGGGGCCGCTCCACCGGCTCCACCCAATGACCTACTACATGACGAAAATAAATTACTTTCACCTATTCAAAAACTATATATTTAAACAATGAATTAACTCACTTGGCAGTAGTGTTTGTACAAACTATATATTCAACATCATCATTGTAGGGATTAAGGAATGCAAACGCTGATGTTCTTAACCAAATCCACTCTCTACTCTTTGTGCGAAACCGATACATGAGAGATACTATTTGCCCTTTTAATTTTAAAACTGAAACAATTAAACATGTCATAAGTTTTCTTATGTGGTTAAATGGATAAAATCAAGTAACCTCCATTATATAATAAAGAGCAGAGCTTTAAATTTGTCATACCTTGATCAAAGTTGTCTCGCATGTGCTGTTGGTCCTCAGGATGGTAATAATCATAACAAAGCTTGCCAAGTAGATCCGCGGGTGCATGACCTACCACTTGAGCTGCTCTTTGGTCGGCAAATGTGAAGCGTCCATCAAGAGCATGTCTCGATACAAATTCTACACCACCGCCGCAAACGCTTTCTGATGCAGTTGGAGTTGAAGTTACCTAGATGTTTGTTATTAATATGAAAATTGTTAATAAAATAGTTCACTTATTTGGGGTAAAATTATATAATTAATAAGTAGTACCTGTAAACGGCCGATAGCTACTAGACAACAGTGTGACGCATGAAGTTCTTCATCCACGGGACGATCCATCTGCATACCTGGAAACAGATCTGATTTTCCCAAAAATTTTAGATTTATCTTACTTTAAAACATACAAAAATTCAAATGTAATAATAATTATTGTCAATTAGGTAGATGAATAACATTTTATTCAAAACAACAACTTTCTTACCCTGTGACATATAAAAATAACAAATGAATATTTTGTAATGAAAATTCAATGATACCTGTTGGTGGCCAATTTTTAATATATCCTGTACAATGGACGACTGCGTAATTGTGTCCGTCGTGCGATGGTCCGAGCGAATTTCTGGCCCGCAATCTACCCAAATGTGCACCTTCCGTCGATCCACCGACTCTCATACGACATATAAAACCACGTCGGGAACCCATTACTTGTCTCATTGAAGCTGTAAAAATTATAACAAGTATAGGCTTATATGTCAAATTGAAATTTTTCATATTCATTTAAAAATATAATAACTTGACAGTAAATAGCCTTATCAAAATATAACTTACATTGATGCCCTTCCTTTTTAACAGTTCCAGTCTTTAAATCTAGAATTCGACCTGTGTTCTGAGGCTCTTGGGTGCTCAATTGCTCCCTAACTTTCTCTACATCATCAGGATGAACTTGATCATATAAACAAGAGGAATACCATTCACCCTGCGAATGAAATAAATTATTACAGAATTAGGTATTAACACTGGAGCCAATAGCCACTTCAATCGAATACCAACCTGTGAATAATTTAACACCGGTGCGACACTATCGCTGACATAAATAACACGACCAGTATCACAACTCACAACAAATAGAAATCCATCTGCAGCCTCTAATATTAGATGCTTTAATTCTTGGTCTGTTAAAAACGAGGGTTTATATGTCCCATCAGTCGATGTGTTACCAGTCCCTGTAAATTGTAATTTCTATTTGATGTATGAAGTACTGTTACACAGAGGTTTAATATATGCAGCAAATCTAAAGCCTAAATATTTTTATTAAAATAGAATGCCACTTACCGCGCAGTGCTTTCATATGAGCAACGGCCATACGCAGTATAGTAAGTTTGTCTGGTTTCCGCGCCAGAGCCGAACACGTGGGAACCATGTCGGATAGCTCTGTAATATACGCCGTCATCTTATTTCGTCGCCGACGCTCGATCTCGCAATGATTTTCACGGCTATAAAAAGGAAAAGATTAAAAATTACTAAAAGCAAATTGAATTGGACATCAATGAGCATATTACTTTACACGTACATTCGTTTATGGATGATTTTCGTGTTCCTGACCATTGTACAACAATTAGATATAACTAATAAAATTGAAAAATTACATAATCAGCCTGAATTAATGCAATTACTAAATGGAAAACAAACAACATATAAGCTTAATTACAATGAAAATTATTGCTCTATTTTAACAACTCAATTACTCTTTGAATTCATTTATATTCAATAAATACGAGAACTGTCAGTTTCTATTTAAAAAGAATGTCAAGGGCAATGCGATTGTCATGAGAATTGTAATACTTTTTTCAATGTTGTATTATTATTATAAAAGTGTTCAAATGTTACATTGAATGTTGATTTAATATTTTCGAGTAAATTTTAACCTTACATCCTCCCTAATTTTGCAATTTAAAACACATATTTATAATTTGAGAGTTACAGGAAAGTTAACTGCGTCAATCAGTTCAACGTAATAATAACATTCAATTTTATTTATGCCACGTTATTTGAAACTGTTGAAACAAACGCGATCTGAAGCCAATAAACGATTATTCAAAATATTATTATAATAATGAATCATAAACTCGTGAGCCTCCGCTGATAAGGCACGTTCTCGATCACCATGCCGCATCTGTACGACACCGCGACATGATGGCAAAATATCTAATAAGCATTAACATAACTTTTACTTCTGATTAAACATTTATATACCTACAATGTTAATTCTTTTTATACATATTGCGTATTAAATATTTTACAAGTGTGTATGTAGGATGGAAAATATATTTCTACATGTACTTTGTTGATAAGAACAAAGTTGTTCTAATATTTATGACAAATCCATACTAATTGATTAAATTTTATATTAGTAAAGTTTACACATTTGAATGTACTAACAACAAGAATTACCATTCTGGGCCAATTTTTTACTATTATTCATTTTATGTTGAGGAAGGTTAGTGAGATAATATCTTAGGAAATAACGAAATTCATTTGAAGGGATCATTATTTCGATTTTAAAGTTAAGAAATTCAAAGATTTTTGATTAATCGGCGATCAAATCAACTCAAACGTGGGAAAATGCCAACAAATACAGTTGGTTATTAGAATCAAGTATCAAGTAAGTATAATATTTAAAATATCCATAACATCAATTTTTTTGACATTAAAGGGATCTAAATATAGTACCTATCCAAATTTAACTATTGTAACAATATATGAATTATATAGAATATTATTATTTAGCCTTAAAGTAATCCAAGAGGTCTGAACATTGCAAAACTATGTGATGAGTATACTGCAATAATTATAAAGCATTTAACTTAGAGTAAAATTAAATATTAATTTGGGAAGTAATTGAATTAATTATGATAATTAAAATGTTCTATCTAAATAAGGCTTTATGGTGATTAGTTTCTGCAGGTGCACTGGTCCTTGTCTGAGTTGTTCTTTTGTTTTGGGATAGTTTCAGTGCCCTAAATATATTTGCAGCGCTTGAAAGGGAAATCACTTAGTGTTTGTTACATATTATGAAAGAAAATAGTAAGCATTTCAGGTGTAAATATATAGCCTTTTACTTATATACATCTATATTATCTAAAATTCAATAGAGAGTCAAAATTTATATAAGTAATTTGTTGCTTAGTAACGTTTATAAAAGGAATAAACAACACAAATTTAAATATTAAATGCAGTGTATTTTAAAATGATTCTCACCTAGCAAACCTTTCTTTGTCTTGTATGTTGTCTTCTTGATCCATTCTTGTGTACTTTCCACCACTAGCGTCGTCTTCATCAGATCTAACGGGAATGAAAATCTTTAATTTAAACACAATCATTTTTAATTTATGATTAAGTGTTGTAACCCCTACTGACTTAAGATGATTTTTAAATAATTTACAATTATTATAAGAATATAACCTACTTTTAGATTTAATATTTTTATTTCTCAATCTGGAACTCACCCGATACTACCTGCTCGACGTTTGTGTATATCCTTAGCTGGGTCAGCCCCTAAAAAATTCAATATTATTTAACCCTATATTTGTCCAAGTAGGTGCTTATAGGTATTTCCTATTAGTCTTAATTTTCCTCCAATAAAAATATGCACTGATTACACCTTATTTTTTTATTACAACGAGAATTTAATTATTTTTATAAATATAACAAAGTTGATTGAATTCTTGTTAACTTCATTTGTTCAGAAACCCTGACCTAAATAACTCTAACATTTATAAAATTGTCAATAAGCATTTTATTAATTGTTTAAAAATCACACCTATAATGCAAAGATATTTTTGGTAAGTTGTAAGTCAGTAGGGGTCAGACTTTGCTATTAAAATGTGTCTCATGATCAAGAAAGCTAGGTAGCTATGTAGTCAGTGTACAAGAGTTATTGTTGATGTAAACTCAAGCAAGTCATAACATTTTGTACACTGTAAATAGCGTTCTAATTATTTATAATGGAAAAGGACTAATTGAAAACGCTTCGACAAGTTTCAATTTTAAAGTTAATATGTAAAAAATGTAACACTGTATATTGGTACCAACCTGACAGAGTGGGAGCCACGGCAGACATCGGTCAACAAACTCATTAGTTAATAAAAATTCTTCTAATTAATTTACAAAATTATGTTATCTTCACTTTAACTACAAAAACAATTACAAACAAATACAACGTAGTGTTTACGTTACTACATAATCTCCGAGACAGCCGCCATCTTTCCTTCGACGGGGTCTATTTGTTAATGTTGCCAGGTTGTGAACAGGTATTTCTGTATTTTTTCGATTTGCTCAGAGTTTGTAAATTCAAAATCAAACAAAATAAAAACACGAACTACAACGATGCTGGTTTCTTAAAAAACAATAAAATATTTTTCTTGTACTGTCAATATACTGTCATTGCGAGATTTTCTTACATTTTTTATAAATAATACAAATCAAAATTGTAGTAATGTTATCTTAATTTTAGCACATTAGAAAAACAAAAATACGCGGAAACTCACAGGATGGATAGTGACCACACGTTACTATCAGAAAATAGCCAGTCTGTAAATGGTACTCCCCATAAGAGTGACGTATGCTCAGATAAATCGGCTAAACATGAAACACTTGAGAAGAAATCTCTTCATCTAAGGTTAATAAAAAATGTATATACAATGATTTAAAGGGCTAATTATGATACCGGCGAGTTACAGGTACATTCCATAGACCTGACACTTCCGATAAAGAGTAGGGTAGGCAGGAAATTTACTAAACATAGTCACTGAATAAAATGAAAAATTAAATTATTTTATTTTATGAAATGACTTAATATTTCAGGTTGATGTTAGAAAAAGACTTTAAGGCCGCTGATCTGAGATGGAGTCTATTCGTAGCAGCAGCATTAAGTTTTAGATATGAAACTTGTTTAAAACCCTTTCCACCAGCTTTTCTTAACAATGGAGTTAAAAATATGGATGAACTGGTATGGCTGTCTTAACCTCGTGACGTTGTATTCAAATAAGTACACAATATGATGATTACGCAATTTTTTCGCAGCTTGCACTTATTGCCGAGGTTCCTGCCTTAGATTTAATGCTGAAAAGACTGAATGATCTAGACCATCTCGAAGAAATAGCTCCTGTATTGGACTTATTGTTTTATGTCCTAGTCAGATTAAAAGAACCTACTATAAAATGTATACAGCCGGAAGCTGTGAGTGAAGGCATTTTGGAGTTTCCGAATCTATTACTGATTCTTTTTATTTACTTTCCACAATTAATTTTCAGCACGATTCAGTACTTTTGCTTCTAAACTCTACATTGCCAGCTATAAAACCACATCATATATTCCAAGTAGTTAGTTCGCCTAATACGGCGGCAGAATTGAAATGGAACGAAATGACGAAATATAACAACACATTTTACGCTTCATATGGAAATAAATTAGATAATTTCTATTCTATATTACAATATGGTCTACAACACGTGAATAAGGTATTTAAAATGACGCAAAATTTGTTACAGCAAAAATTCGTTAGTACTCAGGTATAATACTTAAATTTTTTAGAATACTTCAATTGGAAACGGAGTTTACTTATCACAAGAACTAGGCGTTAGTTTACCACACAGTCATTGTGGGTATGGTTGGGGAGCGAGTTGTTTGGGTGGTCGGCTTTCTTGTGTGGCTATGTGCGAAGTTATCGACGCTCCTGATGGCATAAACTTGCAAAGACCAAGTTGCGAAGGTGAAATAGAAAAAAATTAAAACGGCATTCTATTGAATCATCAGCGGCTAACTTTGGATTTTTTCAATTGTTTTAGGAGATATAGCTGGCGATGACGAAAAGAAGCTTCCACCTCAATCTCACTACATTGTAACTAACTATGACCTAGTCAGGGTACGCTATTTATTGGTATATGCCCGACAACCAATCGCATCAAGATTTCCTTCTATTGCCAAAAGACAAGGTAAGTTAACGCAAGTTAGTATTTGAAAACAACTGCAAGACACGATTATTATATTTTCAGCGGATGGAATGCGTCATTGGTTTACGAGGCATAAACTATTTTCCATTCTACTTGGCTATGGAATAATGTTGGCTACAATTGGCTTCGCGAACAACCAACCCATGAATTATTATTATGGATTTATTATGAAAAAATTAGACTTTGCCTTACAATCTATCAACTCATAAGCATTACAAGTCTATTTATTTACTCATTACGCAAATTCTAGTTATACAAAATTCATCGATAGAAACTTAATAAATTTTTTAATTATTTATATTGTATTATTTAATTATGATGTCTGAGGTTATTAGCGTAGTGGGATACGTTCTTAGACTTTTAAATTACTTATTTAATGATGTAGTGTTTTCTTTTATTGCGAAAATAATTTAATTGAAAAAATGATTTAATTGGTAAAAGACTTTTTGATGTTTTCTATTTCATTGAGTTCGATTTTTACATACTTATATCGTGGTCGCCGCGTAAGTCGCAGAAACTCTTTGAATGATTACAATATTCAGCGAGTGAACAACGAAAGATATTTTGTGTTTAATTTTTGTAATCCTGTAACCTTGCTCATCTAATATTCAAATACAGATAGGTATATCGCGGGATGTTGGTCAATTTAGAACAATAACCATTACTTGTCACGAATCTCGTCACGCGCTAAAGCGTAACTATTGTATCTCGTTCACAATTGTTGTTCAATATTATTATGTGCTCGACACACATTGATGTTTAATCGTAGCTCTGTAGCACCTGTGTTTCATTATTACAAAAAATAGTTTGTGCGAGTTATACAAGAATTATGAAGAGTGTATTTACTATAGATATGTAGGTTTAACTTAGAATTTAAAACATACATTATTAATTAACAAACTATTGTTTAATATATTATTAAGTATTATATATTTGAACATATCCAAGCGTGCTAATAGGAATCTACGGATATAAAACAATGAAGACTAGATAGCATTGTCATATTTATTAAAAATTCGTTATAATTCAAATTTGTAATTTAACAGTTGTTTATTATTTCAAAATAAAATTTTAAATTTGCTTCAGACAACGTTGTATAAAGTTATATTAATCCTGGACTTGTTCCAGGAATTCCTGTTTGTTTAGTTTGTGGTACATATTTTCATATTATGTGGAGGCGCAAGATCCAACAGTGGTACTTCGCCAAGGTCGTGTTGTTGGGGTAAGTTCAATTTATTAATTAATTAATTTACATCAGCGACTTCTAAACAATCTTTTAATAAAATAAGTACTCTTTCAGACAAGAATATTTACGATGAATTCACCATTTCCAATTGAAACATATTTTGGCGTGCCTTATGCTACTGCACCTGTTGAAAGACACCGATTTACAGTAAGTAGAATGAAAAGTGGCATTAGATGTCAAATATTTTGTAAAGCACATAGTTAATTATGGGACCCTAATTTTAAAACAATTATGCTTCCGGTATTTGAATAAGTAACTATAAGCGTGGAACGGTTTGTGCAGGCACCGGAACGTCACCCTGGTTGGAGGCGTACATTATATGCGCGTAGAGCGCCGCCTCGGTGTCCACAGTACGATGATCAAGAATTGGATGGGTACTTTAGTGAAGATTGCTTGTTTCTCAACATTTGCACCCCACGGGTTAACTATAATTATTCATTACAATATTTTTTATTATTTTTTAAAATATATTAGTCCATCATGTGACCACACTCCGCCTGATGTTAAGCTAGAGTGCGGTCCATGAGTGGAGACAACTGTTACCACAGGCAGATGTCCGCGCGCAACAGTCGACTCCACTATGCCGGCTTGAAGAGACGAATGTGCTTTGTCCAAATTAACAGGGCACACTCCTCTCGTTATCCCGGCTACTTCCAAGCTGATCCCGAAACGCGACTAGGTCACTTCACAGGTGTTCCGCTTGAAAGTGGTGGTACTTCCCCAGGACGACATACTGGGCTAATGCCATCATCAGTCTGCCTACCACTCTTTGTGTGCCTATATTATTATACTATAGGCATTGAGCGACCAAATATGTAATCAAAACATAGATTTAATAGTAATTCTAATTTATTTCAGGTAGCGGGCGGATGATAAGTTATTACCAGTTTTGATTATAATATACAGCCACTCTTGGTCACATAAAGGACGTGCCAGCTTAGACTGTCAAGAATTGGCTGCTGATGGCATAGTTGTTGTTACAGTTTCATATAGGCTTCATTTATTAGGATTCTTTACTTTAAAATCTAGAACAGCGCGTGGTAACCTAGCGCTTCTAGATCAGTATATGGCTTTTATGTGGATTAAAGAGAATATAGCAAGTTTCGGCGGTGATCCCGCTCTTATAACATTATTGGGTCATTCCGCGGGAGCTGATAGTATATTATACCATATGGCATCCCCACGAACCAATGGTAAAATAATCTCATAATTTATAATAATATTATATAAAGTTAGAATAAAAAGTCATCGTAATTATAGGTCTCTTCCATCGTGCAATAATTATGTCACCACGTAATGTATGGGGAGCAATAAACGCAGATGAATCGACCTCTAATAAAATCGAAGAGACCTCTCGGGAAGTTGCTAGAAGTATCGGATGTATCGGCGATGCGGATGCTATTCTACGATGTATGCAATCTCGACCACTCGATGATATTTTGAAATTTTATACAGTAAGTAACACACGCACCCTGTCTGGTCTGATTCAAATTGTTATTATTTTTTTACTATCTTAATTTTCATTTAATAGCCAAACAATAAAACTCTTGAAATAGGACCAGTAGTTGAGAATTTTTTATCGCCCTCGGAACAATACCTGCCATTAGATTTATATCATGCATTGGTATCTGATTCTAAAGCAACACAAATCGATGTTTTGTTTGGCACAGTTGACCTTGACGCCATTAATAATGATGGTAAGCATAAAATGTAGGTATTTACATGTATAAAACAAATTACTATACAAGTAACTAATTACGCACATGACATGGCAATTTCAGAATTGGATTATCATGGATTGCAATCAAAAGACGCTGCAGCTGTTCTGGAATATGCGAAGTATCAACTCATTCCTAAGATATTGCGCTCACATGATTTAGATGGGTCTCCAGCACCAGTTATTTCGGCGGTAAGAGTTATTTCACGTCATTTCACGATATCGTTTTAGGCACGCAGTCATCCATAAAATTAATTTTGAAACTCATTTTGGCTAATGTTAAATAGCTGAGTCATAATCGTTTATATAAAAACTTATCAGAGACTATACAATAGCAGACTAAAATAAAAATCTACAGAAATATCTAAAGGGTTTTTATAAAAAATATTAGGTACCTGTTTATTGTTTTAGTTAGTAGAAGCGGTTTTATGGGAATACTGGGGGCCTCGAGGACAGCGAACTGATAAGGATGTTTTTCATGTTGTGGAAATGTTAGCTCGTATGAAGACATCCGCTCAATGGGGGGCTGGTGCAGCGTTGTTGGCTGCTAAATTAGCACGTCGAGTTGCGAGACTTTATGTCTATAGGTATTCCCAAGCCGGTCAAGTAGATTTGCAAGGAAGGCAGCTTAATTATTCAGGTAGATTAATATCATTATTAATTAAAAGTAAATTTACAAAAATATGGCTGAGATAGTAAACTTATCGCTAAGTGATCTTTCCCATGAGAATAATGCAAAGAAGAATGGGAAGCACAAACGGTAGCTAAAATAATATGATACGGGATAAATAAAATACGTATACATACATAAAGATTTAGGAAAAGATAATATTATTGTATAATGTAACGCTTTATAATATTACGATAATATCAATATATTTTTAATGTCAATGGTCAAATATACAGTGGCATTGTAAATTTTTAGGTGCTGTTCATGGAACGGATTTCATTGCGTTGTTAGGTGATGGTATAATTCAACAACTAGCAAGACGACGACCCTCTATTTCTGAACAACGTGCTTCTGCTTACATTAGAAAACATTTTGTACATTTTATCAAATTTGGGTATGTTTTGTCATGGAGAAATACAATTTTTCAATTAATAAATAAAACTATCTCGACTCAGGTCTCCGACATCAACAGATGAATGGCCACAATATCGTGTCGGTGCCGCATACCTACACGACCTTCAAGGGGACGTAATAAATCCTACTAAGATGAATAGTCCGGGGCGAGATGTCGCATTCTGGCTGCAATACCTGCCTTATATCAATAGCCTGCATTCTACAACAGAAAGAACAGAAAGACTTAATTCGAATAAAGGTATCCCGCAGTTTTGTTACCTGTCATACACCTCGCCATTAAAATAGATCTAACGTATGTTATTAAAAACAATAGAGATGAATTCAAATTGATAATAATATACGAAGAGTAAGCGAGCAGCTATTGTCTATTGTTTACGTGAGTGGTATCACAATTTCTTGTCACGTTTTGTATCCTCGCTTATTTAAGAGCAATTGTTAATTCAAGTCATCATCCTTTCACGGGAAGGTGAGAGGATATAGGTAACAATTTAAAACCATTGTCACAAGTTTTTTTTATTGTTATGTAAAAATGTCATATAGATTTCTACCTGGATTTGTTGAGATCATATAACGCGTAAGCGTCAAGAATAAAAAAATCAAAGCTTCTTTATTTGTTAATTCTTTTTAAATTTATAGCACTAAACTATAATTTTGAAATAAATAGACTTTTTGATAACCAAATTACTTAATTATAACTTCGTTATTTACTTCAATTTTTCGTGTTACAGAGGATACGAGACTTCGCGGAGCTGTCTATGCACTCGTTGCCGTAGCAGTAGTGTTGTTAGCACTTTTGGGTCTTGGAGCAGCACTTCTTAGACGTGAAAGAAGGCAGAACGGAAGCATAGATGATTAATTTTGAAATAAAATTTAATTCAAATTGTTTACTACTTATTAAAATATATCGTTTTTATACCCGAAGAAAGAAAAAAACAAAAGATAATTTTAAATTTCAACTCGAAGAAAAATAAGCTACGTCATCCAGACATTCCAATATCAAAGTTCGCAAAACAAATTAAGTAATGTTATATTTCTATTATAAAAACACGCTAATATATCATTTATAGCAGATGTAAAACAATCGCAACTCAGCTGTTGACATCATTAAAGTTCAATAAATTACACGCTGAAACCATTCATCCAAAAGCGTTTATTATCCATTCAATGATAAACTAATGAGTAAAACATTAGATTATAACGTGGAAACCTCGTGCCCAAATTAGGACTGCCGCTATATATGGCCTAATGGAATGTCTGTGACCATGCATTGTTTATCTTTATGGCATTAATACTTGCTAGTATGTTTATTCTTATAATATAAAACAATTTTTTAATATCTAAATCGCATTTTAGTGGAATAAAACAAGAATAATAATTATAAAACACTTTTATTATAAAATGCAGCGAATACAAGTTATTTAGAACAAATGAGAATAGTTGTATATTATCATATTAATAATAGGTTACGTGGAGGAAAAATTACTTTATTTCTACATCCAAGTCTACAAGAGTTATTGTATGGGTGTATGAGCATTATTAAGCATTCCTTAACGTATGCATATACACGTATGCCAAAATACTTCAAAAACATACAAAGCTTATAATCAGAGTAATCTATAATGATATGAACAACCGTAATCAGTAACAGCCGGCTCGCTCAACATAGGATCATACAATTTAAGAAATATAGCAAGCCGCCGCCCGTAGCTATCTCTAACAAAAGTAACACACAGAATGTTAATTTAACATAATTGACCTCGTCAATGTTTGGTTTTTTTTTTCTCACAAATTTCTACTAACCCTTCTACATTACCTTTCAGTCTATATATTAAGTTTTATATAATAAGAGGTGTAGTACATACCAATTACTATAAATACTAAATAATGAAAACCAATAATCTAATATTTCCAATTGTTTCACATTCATACATATCTTACATTTAAAAATCAGTAAATGTTGCGCACTATATTTCTTATATCACTACCGATATCAGCGCTCATTTGGCATATTAGAAGAGTGACATGTTCTTTTGAAGAACTAATACGCCAAAATATAAGTAACATTTTTACAAACATAAAGAATTGAAAAAAAACTAACATTAGAAATAAGCAATAAAATACTGGAATCGTTAAGTTAACAAATAGTGTAATACACTGGAATAGATTAAAGCGACGATCACACGCCGCGACACAATAAACATTATGGAACAAAATAAATATTATAATTATTAACATTTAACAAACCAAAGGGAACTGCACACAAATGTCGTAATACGTTACAAATCTCTTGTATCAAACTTATAAATTATAAGAGCATTTACTGTTCAATCTGATACAAGAAAACATTTAAAATAAACGAAAAGATAAAACGCAGCCTCACAGCCGTCTTAATCATAACAGTTTACTTAACATAACAAAAAATAAAATGAGTAAGAGAATTCAGCAAAAACATGTTATTCAGTCCAATAAGGAAGTTCTAATTATATGACTCTTATAACAGGAACATTCATAAACGTTACGAAGTAGTGAACTGAAACAGTTTAAGTCTTACTTTAAACAAACAATTGTTATATACGACTTGAAGTGTTATATTGTTTCAAACCAGTATAAGCAGGTATACAATTCTATATACTAAAAAACGAGTTCTTATTAGTTTTTCATACTTACGCATAAGTTGCTACTATACGCGCTTGCCATGTTAATTCAGCTTGAGTAACGAATATGAATGCTCGTAAGAAATTAGAGATCAAAGTTCACAAGTGATCTTACGAGATCTTACGAATATTGAACTCCCCGATGTTCTTCAACAAACTTTTTGTTTATATAAACATCTTCATCAGTAGATGTATCAATGAGGTCCAATGTGAGAAGCGGTTCGTTTGTGTTGAGCGGATCACGACCTACCTCTCTACATACACCTACAAATTGCTGTTCAACACACAACTCCTGGAATCTAATACAATCTTCCACTCTCCAGTCTTGATTAACAGGTTTGATATCTGTAAAGTTACATAATATTTCAGATTGACGATTGACTCTTACCTCATACATTTAAATTGTCTAAATTATAGTTACAAAAGTAATTACCATGTAACTTAGCTTTGATGGCCTGCGGTGGGAGAGTGTTCACGGCAACCACTCCGGTTGGTGGCGGTCGTAGTGACGTTGTTGGCACTAAGGCGAGGTCCCCGTAATCAAAAAAGTATACTGATACCAAATCCTTGGATACTATGTCTGTAACGACCACTCTGTAATGCAAATGTTATAAATTATTGATTAGAATAACTTGTTATATCCATTTAAATGAAAAAAGAAACACAAGTATAGAATCTTTGTCAGAATGATAGCAAATCTAATTGTATTATACTGACCTATACCAAGTATTGTCTCTATCATAAAGAACAGTGTAAAGTTCTCTGCAGGTAGGCAACACTGGTGCCTTTGAAGCTGGTATCTTTGGGCATTCTGTCTGCAATGCCTCCATCATATTTTGAAGGTGAATCCTAGTACTATTGGGTTGGATCTGTGAATAAACTCATATACATATAATTTACTTCTACAGAACAGTAACCGGTACTTAAAGCAAATGAGTTACCACAAAATTCCATGGATTGGCAGCCATGGGTATAAAGACATCGAAACACATGCCAAGTTGCGGTAATTGTGGCGGCGGTAGGTTGTTGCAGATGATGAAGACCGTCACCTTCCCTGCGGTCCCAGTTGTGTTTACAGAAGCGGGAACAGTGGCGTGGGCACTACGAGTGAAGATACGTTCTTTCTTCCTGTTTAACGCTTCTACAGGGTCAGTTGTATCATTCTCCTCTTTTTTTTTCTCTCCACTATAAAATTTATATGTATCTAAATAAAGGGTGATTTAAATGCATCTTTATTTTTTGATGTGAATCTGTGACACATTATAAGATCTAGACCTAAAAAATCAAGAAATTAACTCGATATCATGAAAAACGAAAAGGCATTAAAATATCAGATTTATGTAACCAAGATGAACGCTACGGTAAGGTGCATAACCTTTTAAATTATATTTGCAAATAATTTCAGACATTACTACAAAATCAACTTTAGATATAATGCTAATATTTTTATTTTAAAATCAAATTTCGTATCTTATTATTTAGTCATGCGCATAACGTATACTCACGCGTTCATATACTCGTATTCAGTAAGAATAGAAGTTTGCACTGATGCTAAGATGTTATCAGCAGTCCGCACATAAAGATCAACCAGTGGTACAGAAGACTGCGAGTGATGTGATGATAGCCGGCATATCACACATTGATCCAGTAACAGTTCACGTATACGGGCCGCCATGCACTTAAATATTTTATCAGGACCGTCTAAACGTACTTGAATTGCCTGCAAAAGAAACCACAAATATAGTAGTTAAAATAGTTTCCTTATGGGTTATGAGTTATTATTCTACTTAATATAAAATCGAGTAACTTAATTTGTTTAATTTTAATTAACTTAATCCGACGTTTCAAAAGCTGAAATTATTGTGGTCACGAAATAAACGCAATGTGAGACTGCACAGTCTTCCAAAATTATATCATGTTTGCAAATAACATCAGACATAATTACAATTAATAATTTAAATGAAGTCTGTTTGATTCTAAATTTCAATTATAGATTCGGAAAATAAAATGAAAGTACCAATCGTAGTCTTACCTGTCTCGGAAGTATATTAAGAACTTTAGAGAATGATTGCAACGGAACTAATGATGATACAGGCGCTCTCATTATTAAACCGCTGTCGACTAATTGCGTGCGTACTGTCCCTTCACCATCTAATCCCGTTATTATAATGCATCGGACCCTGGATTATAAAAAAATATATAGTTTTGTGCAACTAAGTAAATGATAACATTTCCAATTATTCCAATAAATGAATAGTATACCATTCGCCGGCAAAGGTGCGCACGATGTAGAGGCGGTGTGGATCCGGCGTGGGCGTAATAGCGGCGGGCAGTGGACGGCGGAATGGGCCTGGAGCAGTTAACAGAGCCAACGCACCAGACACCATAGACCTCCCTCCGCGACGGCTCACGAACACTCTACACTCCTCATCCACGCACTGCACCTCCACGTCACACAAGCGTCGCAACTATGCACATTTCAAAAATCCAAATGCCTTATTACACTCAAGAAAAACTAGTCTTTCTTTAAAATTCAACTCACTTGTGCGACACCAAATGCAGCTTTACTGCAGAACTCCAGCATAATCTCTTCATTAAGATTAATATCGCGATCGGTAGATGTGTCATATAATACTACACAGACGGCTGGATCATCCGGATCAAGCCTAGGTCCTGGCTCAGCTACTAAAGGGCCTTTTGTGAGTAATTGTTGTATAGCTTCGCAACCCGATGTACTTGTGGCTAGTTCCTCCAAACCTTCTAAACGGCACCAAATAGCCTAAAATAAATTTATTATCACATTAACATTTATACCTACTGAGGTTTCAATTAAAGAACTACAAGAAATAAACATTTTAAAAAATTACCTATCGATTAGTAAAATTGAATAGCATAATACCTGTAATGGTAAAGTCTTAAACTGTGGTTCGAGTATCCTTAATTTAGAGTAATGGACCTTTTCTTCGTCGCCGCGATCTCCTAAAAATACGTTAACAAATTCTTCGTCGATTTCTAATACTTTCGCTCGTTGCCAGCCGTCGTCTTCGATAAATACGGCATACCTATGAAATAAATAAATCATTTTATCATTAGATAATTATGTTATTTTCATATAATATGGACAAAATTTATGGCTCAACAAACTTACCAAGCATGTTTTACCACTAAGTCCTCATCTACAGATATACCTGTTTGTTCATAGTAGTTCGTCATATCATCTAAAAGACTTTCTAAGGCGTTCTGTAATAAAAAAATCACCTAACTAGTCGTCTTGCTTATAATGATTAATACATTATTATATAATTTTATTTAAAACAAATCGCTTACGCTATAATTGTCGCCAATTATTCGAAGCCATATTTCGACCGATGAATTTGCCGCCATCACAAAAACATTCCAAAAATTGTCTTCTGGGAACTTGAGTGCAGGCAAATCATTGTCAGCAACGTCGTCTGATAACGCTACTTCGCTGCTTGGCGAGAATAACGGCTGAAACATATAGGTAAAATAGTTAATCCAAAATGAAAAAAGCAAAAACTTTCGCAAATTGAATTAGAAACACTGACATCATATGGTTTCCTGGCATGTAGTAAAAACATTCCCAACCCAGTGCTTTCTTGTAGAATTAGCGGGCATTCTTCTACAATTTTTTGCCAATTGCTTGGTAAATTCTCGTTATATTTTTCTCTGAAATAATGTAGTAAAGGAGAAGCATTTAGCAATAATAAGTTAAGAGTTTACATGGCTCAATATAGCATTTATTTTAATCTTGGTACATTTTGATGTCATATAAAGTTATTTAAATCAAATGAGATAGTAAACTGTATAGACTTTTAATTTTATAAAATCATTTAATACCTGTACAAATGTGGAATGGTAGTAGAGACTAGACCATTTTCACTTTCAGCGACCAATTGTGATAAATAAGCTACAGTTTTAGACGCATCAGTTGTTGGAAGTCCAGGTTTCTCAGTACTTTCTAAAATTCCAAGAAGTTTCGCGGCAGCAACTTCGGTCGCGACTTCTTCTGTGGGCGAAGCGTCCGGGTATGATAATGCAGAGTATGTTTTTCCAGCCTGTTAATAAGTTGCATTAAGTTCATATTGCATGAAAGAGGACAACATGACAGATTACGTAATTGCTGTTAATTTATATAAATTACCTTAACAGAACAATAAAAACGCCCACCAGATTTAGTATGTTTATATTCTGGTGGTGGAACTCCGATCTTTTTACACATCCATTCTAATTTAGTTACAGCAGATGCAGTGTCTGGAGGCGGAGGTGATGGAGGTGGAAGCAGCTTCTGGACAGGGTTCTATAAAAAGTAGTAACTCAATAATTAATTTATTACATATTATATTTAAGAATGGGTTAAGTATGTACTTCCTCAATTTAAATATTTCAATTTTCACTTTTAAATAGTATTCATCATAAAAGGAGATTTGAAGGAGTACTATTTAAATATAACTTATGGAATATTATGTTTAAATTATTATTGTGCGAAAATTATTTTAATTTATTCGTGAACATGATTCATCTGACTTAAAATACTTTTTTTAGCCTACTATCAGTCTGAAAAACTTTTAAATAATAAAATAAAATAAAAAAAATATTCAAAAAGGAAAGGTGATAATAATATAGCTTACTTCAGTATTCATAGCCGGTAGGGATAATGGAATGGAATCCATTGTGAGACTCTCTCGTAGGTTCAGCAGCCTCTGGGATGCTGTAAGCTTTGTTGAACGTTTAAATTCTGGCACTGTAGTCTTAGCCTGAAAATACAATATAAATCAGGAGTGTCCGCAATGTAATTGAATGAGTGTAAAATTAAAATTTGATATGAAGCCTGTGATATGTGCCTTGATATGAAGAACTAACTAACCCTTGGAACTTAGTAGAGGCCAGAGTAGCCTTAGGCTAACAAGTATAAAGATATCTGGTTGACATTGATATTAAATCCGATTTTTTTTTCACAGTTTAATCTACTCAATTTTAACAGAAACAATCAATACAAACAAAAATCTAACTAATGATGCACTCACCTCATTTGTATTAGGTTGTTTACTTTCAAGGCTTTTAGCGCGCGTTATTGGCGTTTTGGCTGAACTATTAGATGCATTTTCAGGTGAAGTCTTACTCGATTTATTTTGAGGAGCCAAAATAGATGCAGTAGCTTTTGGAGGTGGCATTAAAGGTTTAATATCCGACTGTTTTGCTGGATATTTGCTATTAATCTGAAATTTTAAAGTATGTTACAATAACCTAGTATTAGATAGAAGAGAAGCCATTGCTGCTGTTTATTTTCATTATTAAATAAATAATACTTGATATAATTATTAAATTAATTTAATTAACATATAGAATTGTCATACCTTGTTATTATTATAATGTTTAGGTGAGCCGTTTGATCTATAAGGCTTGTTATAATAATCCGCATTATAATTATTAGAATGGTTGTAAGAAGAAGTTGGTTTTCGCCAGTTTTGCTTTTCAGCGGTGTATTTCTGTGGAATATAAAATCATATTAATTTTTCCATTTTATATTTAATCTATCATTTCATGCTTGTACCTTGTATCCATTACTGTAGTAACTATGAGGTTGATAGTCCTTAGTCTTGTCCATCATATTAAAAAATCAAAGATAATTATTACAAAAATTAAATTTTTCAACTTATTACTAAAACTGATTTTAACTATAAGTGGATAACTAATTTACTAAACAACAAAAGAAAACAAACTATATATATAATACTAAATAATACCAGATTGAAAGACATTTTTGAAGGTTTCTTTTTAGAAGTCTTCTGACGAGCAACCATATTAGCAACATGTTGTGATTCTGGTTTTGGTATGGCATCAACATAGAATTCTCCATTGACATGGGTCACTTTGAAACCCGGAACATCAAGAAATAATTTATCTAATGTTGAATATCCTAATGCTTTGTAAGGTATCCCTTCACCTTGCAATTCTCTATAGTCACCTAGAAAACAATTTATTTCATTTGTTATTTTGAAAATTTCAAAGGTTAGCAGTTGTTACTTGTAAACAGACATGCCGGCTATTAGCATGGCAAACACAGTACACATATCTGTATACACACTTTAAGTGTAACATAGACAATAATGGGATCAACTTTAAAGATACAACGATATAGCAGGAGTAAATCCTATCAACTTTGGCATTGTACTAAATTTCCTTAAACCAGGTGATAGCAATTGTCTCCATTCACTCTAGCTTACCATCAATACTACTATAAAAGTAATGATTATAAAAACGAAATATTATAATCATATATTCACACTGTTACAATTAAACATGGTAAAACTATATGTCAATAAGTTGTAAAAAACAATGTTCACATAGGCACTTACGGTTACATTGTTTCAGTGTTAGGGCTCCTTTTACAGAGATAAGGGTAGCCCGCAACGCTTGAATTACTTGCTCCTTTTCTGTCATTATTCAGTCTGTAACAAAATAATGACTATATTTTGTGACCAGCTTGGCAATTAAGTTAATAAAACTAATTTTTATAATTATTTATAATAATTCAAAGTCTACGAATGTAAGAAATATAAAATATTATATTATAGTATTGCGAGTGTAAGTATTCTAATTATTATTCAAAAAGCAAATGCAAAAATTGTAAACAATCAAGTAACTCAATGTAATACATGTAAACACTGAGAAAAAACCATAACAAGAACAATAACTTCTTGATATTCTTGGTTCATGATGTTACTTGGCTCTATGCTTATTTAGATTCGTATATTAACACAATGAGCCTATTTATAAATAACTTTTATAAATGGTAAATACTAAGTACTGTTTTGTTAAACTCCGAATTTTAAAGTCTAATGAAAAATAAAAATTGCATGTAAACACGAAAACATTCGAAACGGCATATGCTAGTGCTTGAACCCCGAATAGAAACATCAGAATACCACCCAACTTTCTAATCAAGACATTAGACAATCGTTTAACTACTAGACTTCCTTGTTAAATATTTTGTTCTATAAAAATATTATGCTTAACTGTTTTATAATGTTATAGAAATAAGAAGAAACTTACCAGACTCATATTTCACTAAAATTTGCCCAAAAACGTTAGTTTGTCTATCCACCGAGTCAAAGAAAAATTCAGAAACCACAGACAAGGTGCCACAGACCAGTAAATGCTATCACTAAAAAAATATATTGTATAAACAAAGATTTTAAGATTTAATGATAAAGTAATATTGTACTCATATTTTAAACGTATTAAATATTTTTTTAACTTTTGGATTAATAAATAATAAAAAAATATTTCTTTATATGTACTATTGTGTGATTGAATTGTAAAATGCACGGTGGTATATCACAAGGCTGCATAAGCAACTTTACCTTGTCATTAGTGATACATCCTACAACTTTAGAAAACAACTGTCATTTTTATGAAACTGCGAAGCAAATTGATTTTGTTTCGGTAAGTTTAGTACTTACTTGTGTCCATTGTTGATGGTTTCGGTCGTAGTGTGCACTAAAATTGACAAATATCTATACAGTTTCAACTTGAACCATGGCTAAACCGAAACCAACGGAATCTTCTGAAGATGCAAAAAAAGTGATCGATGAAGCTAAAAATTTTATTGAGAAGGCCATTGAAGACATTGGCAAAACCACTGCTACGAAACAGCTTATTTTGGGAACTGCGTCAGGATGGTATGTTTTAAATTTAGTAACTTGAAATCTAGGATAAACACTGCATTTTACTTAATACCTCTTAATATTCAAATGTTTGTCACTTAACAAAGATATTTTTTAGGGTAACTGGATTCCTCACTATGAAAATTGGAAAAGTAGCTGCTATAGGAGTTGGCAGTGGAGTCATTTTGTTACATATTGCACAACAGAAGGGTTATATTGACATAAATTGGGATAAAGTTAACAAGAAATTTGATAAATTAAACGATAAGATTGAAGAAAAAATTAGCGGCGAATCTCCTGATTTCGTGGACAAAGTAAGTATTTTACGGAATTATTTAATATTTTATTACATTCTTTAATATAATCATTTCTTATTCATTACATCTTCATCATGGCATATTTTAATTTCATTCTTAGCTAAGTAATGGATGAGCAAATGGACATTTACATTAAAATTTTGAACATTGTATCTTAAAACTGTTTTGAATTATTCAATTATCCCTTTATAATCTTTTTTTTTTTACAAAAGTGCAACAAAGAACAAATCAACAGAATGAATTTTTTTTTTCTTAAATTATGAAGTGTTCAAACAAATAAAGAAGAATGTGATTTGTTGCAGGTAATTACATTTTGCAAAAGTAATTCATATTATGCAGCAGGTTTTACTGGGGGTGTACTTTTTGGTCTGGCTATGGCTTAGTTTTCTTTTGGTCAATAGTTTAAAAAAACCGGATTTATGTGATAGTGACTTTTTTTATTATAGTAGTTAGTTTAGATTTTAGGTAACATTTTTTGAACTTTCTATTGACTTCCATTTAAAATTCTTCAATATATACTCTGTGAGTACTGTCTGTAAAAAGTTTTTTTTAAATTCAAAGTGGTCACCAGCTCTTATCACTATCTAAACATTGTATTTGATGATTACTTGTAACAATTCAAACAGGTGATTCATCGCAGATATTTTATCTGTCATGTTTTATCTGCTAAAAACTGCAAAATTAAAATCTCTATCTAAGTATGATATTAAATAATAATGGTAGTTGAAGTAAAGGTATTATAGTTGAGTTGTATTATTACAATTGTTTTTTGTCTTAAATAAATATAAATTCTATAATCTTAAAAAACTTTTATTTAACTCTTCTGTTTACCAAATTTTAATTTTTGCTTCAATGCACAAGTAAGTCAACATTTGCTCATTCATTTACCTATTGTGGCTTTTTCTTATAATTAGTAGTGAATACAATGAAATATTTCAGTTGGGAAGATTTGTGGATCGCAAAGTGGATAAAGCTGAGAATCTGCTGAAAAAGAAGGAAGTAAAGGCGAAGCGTTGGTTTCACAAGGCTACAGGAGATGACAGCTACCGTGCAACTGAATCACATGTTTTCTTAGCCTCTTTTGCTGCGGGATTGGCTATTGGCATTATTTGTGGCCAGTAAACATGTTTTTTTTTATTTTAGTCATCTATTCTGATTCTATTGCGTAGTAAAGATATTATTTACAAGTATGCAGCTGTGATACAAAGTATGATTGTGAGGCATGCCAACTACACCATAGTTAATTATAAGATATTATGGAGGATTGTTGATGAATCACAGTGAAGTTCTGAAGAACACGAGTCGTTATTGTTACATCTATTTTTATTTATAGACATATGAAATAACACGCGTACTCCCGAATTCTGATTAGTCATTGCATATGCTATAATTCTACTCATAAAGCTTTGTTTTCTGTTTTAATGTGAACTTGTATGAGTTTATTGTCTATGTATGTGTTTAATAGTTCTATGGAAGCTTCTTGTTTCTCTTTTGTAATCTCTAGGTTTCAATAATATTAATAAATTATTTAATCAATATTTTGTTTCAATACCTGTGAGATACCGATTTGGGCCTGTGGCTATTGTAGATATTTAACTATGGAATGGGAAGCAGGCTTCTTTCTACATCTACATATCAAGCTACAGTGGCGTAGCGTGCCTCGGAGGGGCCCTATATCAAAATCAACTAATTGAAATGAAGGGTAAAGATTTCTTACAAAAGAAACAAAAATGCTTGCATTAAATTAAATATTTATTGATTATAAGTTATCACTTCCTCCTAGAAATTGAGCTAGCCAAACAATTCAAATTAAATATACAATTTTCATGCCGTTTTTTTTGGCAAATTGATTTATTAGATCGTCTATAGTTGAAGACGTTTTCAGTTTTTCTAAAAATCTTAAGTACTAAATTATCTATTCTCCCAGCATTATGATAAAAATTGCTTTGGGAGTAACAATCAAGCTTTGCATTATTGCTTGTTACAATACATGATCAGGTATTTTCATGTATTGAAGGTTGCCATCTTGACCGCTTTTTTTGATTTTGTCATTTCTGAAGTGAAAACTTTATAGACACATATGAAAGTTTTTTTATGTTTCCCAGGAAGTACGAGATTAAGAATTAAGAATATTAACACTACTAATCTTTGCATACACACATTGCGCGGCCTCTGTAGCCTGGGGTTCCGTATCATCGATATGGTGGTAGCTCTGTCCCTGCAATTGTGATATTAAATGAAAGGAAAGCATTTATTTTATTCCTTAATCAGATTCTTCACTTGCTTGGAGTAGATCATATAAAAATTTTGAAGGTTTACTCTGCAGGTACTTGATATAATTTTCTATATACTCCTTTCTTATTTTTGATAATGCGGCGTGATATCTTTTTTTTGTTATATCAGGTAGATAGAGCCAAGATTCTCCTAAACTAGGGTCCCGTGATTGCAACATAATATAAAGATCTTTTGCAGTTCTGAAACATAAATGTGAAAATACCAAATATAATTGACAAACATTTCAGTAAATAAAGTAAGTAAAAAAAAAATGTCTGCTTGCTTGAATCTTGGGGGCTCGGGTTCAGGTATACTTTCAAATCTGTAATTAAATTGAACAATTTTTTATCTACAATATCCATTTGGTTTAAACTATTCAATGAACATCTACAATTTCAGCAATTATGGTTTATGTTGATAATATTTGATGACACTTACAGAAGATTTCTATTTGTAAAACTAACGTTATTATCTTCAGTCTGATTACTATAACATGATGCATTCATTTCTGCATGAGAAATATTTTTCGCTTCATTTGGGTTTAGTATTTCATCAAAGGAAACTTCGGTACCATTATTAGATTTACTAACATTCGCATCCCCAGATAAGCTAAAAAAATACAATCGTTGCTAAATTAACTATTTCTAAAAATTAAATATAGTATATATACTGACCAACTTGAGGGTTTCTTTTTTAAATATGGTTCCATATTTTTAATATGTTCAGCGTGCTTCTTACAAATAGAATGTATATACTCTTCATATTTTTTCTGGACTAATTTTTTCTCATATTTCTTCAATTTAATCCATGACTTTATTGCTCTGTTCTTTTTCTGAAAGTTATGATTTCTGTTACACTATCTACCAATTCACTATGAACAGATTAGAATAATCATAATATAAGTTACCTCACTTATGCTTTCATCCGTTTTAAGCCTTGCTATATATAAATTTGTATAAAATCTTAAAACCGATTTCCTACTTTTTTTATTCATCCTTTAACATTTAAACCAGCTTATAACTTCTTCTTTTATTAATGGTTTCAGATATCTATTAAAGACAATGCTGCCAATGTCGAGTATTCGGGCAGCAGCCCAATAAGAGATTATAAAATTTCAATTCACACGTAAACCCTCATATCAAATAAAAAAACTATTCTTAATAACCCACTAGCATCGATGACAGTGACCGTTAAAAACATCATGTTAAAAAACCAGCTCACAGTAGAATAACTTGTGTCATGTGTCATCGTTTTACTAGAGGCAGATATTAAAGGTAAGGAGATAGTTGCCTTACAGCCTAGTTTTCATTAATACTAGCTAGTCTTCACCAGTTCAATTGGTATGCAGCCTAGTCTAACAATTCGTCTTCCTATCAGTTTTGTTAATTATTTTTTAACAAAAATATTGCTGGAGATTACGTAGTTCACATATCAATCATCCTTAGCCTAAATACTAAATTGTGGTTGCGTTGTTGTGGGTTTATGTCATAGGCGGGGTTTATTCTTTTATGTTGTGATTTACTCTCGGAGACTTTTTTGACATGGGGGTTTCACGTGTGAATTAAAATTTTATAATTTCTTATTGGGCTGTTGCCCAAATACTCGACATTGGCAGAATTGTCTTTAATATACATCTGAAGCCATTAATACAACAAGAAGATTTACTCTTGAAATTGATAAAACGAAGTTTTCTTTTCTTCTGTATTATGCAGGCAAAGAAAAGATATGTATCTATTATAGTTTTCTGTGGTTTCCTGACTTTATACTGTTATTTTATGGGAATTTATACAAATTCCTCTCAAATTGAGAAGGATAGACGTTACCAATTACCTTCTTTTGCAACGTTGGAATCATTAACTGAAAGGTCTCTAATTCATCCAAGGAAATCCTCACCGGAGCGTCCTTGTCGCATGGAAACATGTTTTGACTTTGCACGGTGTGATGGTGATCCAAAGGTTTATGTTTACTCCACTGATGGTCCTGTCAGCACTTCCTATCGCAAAATATTAACTGCAGTCCGTGAGTCCAGATATGTGACGCAAGATCCTAATGCGGCGTGTCTGTTTTTGCCTGCTGTAGATACGTTAGATGCTGATCCATTGTCACCAGAACATGCACCTGATGTAGCCGCTAAGCTTACAAGGTTACCATATTGGAACAAAGGACGCAACCACTTGATATTTAATTTGTATGCAGGAACATGGCCAGATTATGCAGAAGATGAGTTAGGATTTAATCCGGGTGAAGCAATATTAGCAAGGGCTAGTGCTTCAGAAAGTTTATTTCGTCCTGGTTTTGATATATCTTTACCATTATTTCACAAAGAGCATCCAGAGCGTGGCGGAGTACCCCCAGCCGCTACTAGCAATCTATTCCCTGCCCCACGCAAGCACTTACTTGCTTTCAAAGGGAAACGTTATGTGCATGGTATTGGAAGTGAAACAAGAAATTCGTTGTGGCATCTTCATAATGGATTTGATCTTGTTTTGGTGACTACATGCAAACATGGCAAATCATGGAAAGATTTAAGAGATGAACGATGTGAGGAAGATAATCACGAATATGATAGGTACTTATAATTAAAAGTATTAAGCAGTTGTCCCAGATATTATTGTTAATAAGCACCCAACAGTGCTGGGGTTCACAAGGCGTATTAGAACCTCTAAAGATGTGACAATTTAGAACTACATTGGTCTACAATTTTAAGAATCAAACAAATATTGCATTTATTGGTTACAGAAATAATAAGTAATAATAATTTGTTTTTTTTTATTACTTCAGATTTGATTATGAGCAGCTCTTAGCAAATTCAACATTTTGTTTGGTAGCTCGTGGCAGAAGATTGGGCTCGTATAGGTTTTTGGAAGCATTGGCAGCTGGTTGTATACCTGTGTTACTTAGTAATGGATGGAGACTGCCATTTGATGAGCGCATTGACTGGCGTCGTGCTGTCATATGGGCTGATGAAAGACTACTCTTACAGGTATATTGACACTATTTTTGTTCTATACATTTACATTTCACTAATTATAAAATTTGATATTATGTTAAACAATTGTGTGAATTTTAGGTACCAGAATTAGTAAGATCAGTGCCGATTGAGCGTGTGTTAGCTCTGCGACAACAGACACAATTACTTTGGGAGCTTTATTTCTCTTCTGTAGAAAAAATTGTCTTCACTACAATTGAGGTAAATTATATTAATTATAACTTACATACACCTCTTTATAAAAAAAACTAGGTAAAATATTACATGGCCTGAAAAGTCCCAGGCCTAACAGTGTAAACAATAATTTTTTTCATTAAAAATGTATTCAGTCTTCACTTCTTCAGTATAGTCTCCATCTAGCTTGTTCAAACGATCCTCCAATATTTCAATCCTCTTCGAATAGTGGGATTTGTCAAGCTGTCAAATAGGCCTGGAGGCCTAGAGGAGTTTTTCTCTCGAAGGGGTGTCCACTGCAGTCAGCATCTTCGGTGCTGGTACGACCATGATGAAAGTCAGCATACCGTTGCTTGATGTTTGTGTTAGACGGAACAGTATGCTTCGGCTTCGCTTCAACGTCAGTCGTTCAGTCGTTGAACGACTGACACGCCCTGATGATGCCACGTGAAGTGGCGAAACGCGTCGAGACAAATTACTGAATGTTGTAGCGGGAATTATAAGCAAAATAATTTTAAATAATTTCCATCTAGTAATGTTTACTTAAAACAATGGTTATAACTAGAGATGTGCCGATTATGACTTTGGCCGACTAGCCGATTAGTCGGTTGTAAATAAGCCGACTAATCGGCCAAGCCGACTACGGTTTAGGGGATTCCCGTGACGCTTCGTTTACAGCTGATTCGCTGCAATTTCAGTCACTACTGACATGTGGACAAATATAAATAACAAAAAAAGTTTTTGAGTTTTACAGCTCACTAGTTTGACGATAGTTTCAAATATCATCACGCAGTATTGCAGTATATGTCATTAAATATTATGTTGATTCGTTTTTTAATTAAGATACTAATTTTGTTTGATAAGTGTCATCAATATATTTTCTTTACAAAGGAAGTAACACATACATTTTATTGAGAAATAGACACAAAGTAAGAAGCCGGATAGTCGGCGCTTTTTACCGATTAGTCGCCGACTACGATAGTGGCCGGATAGTCGGCTTTACCGACTAGTGGCCGACTAGTCGGAACATCTCTAGTTATAACTAAAACAATCATAGTAAGCCGGTTAAAAGTATTTAGTTAATTGAAATTTCATTTGTTTTACAGATACTTCTGGAACGTATTCTAGCTCATAAGAAATCTCAACAGCGAGAAATGCTTGCATGGAATTCCTCCCCTGGAGCCTTAGGGACTTTGGCTGCTTACGGAGACTCTAGAGCGCATTATCCTTTCTTACCTGCACCTTTTGGTGAAGCGCCGCCACTCATATCCACAATGCCTACCCCTATAGCTGCCCCAATTGATACTGAGGTACACCCACCGCCTATTTGGACTAAGACTTTTACAGCTCTACTTTATGTTCAGGCATCTTCGCCAGCTTTACACAAGTTGCTTGGTAATATTGCCAAATCAGAATACTGTGAAAAGGTCAGTATTTAGTTATGAAACATTGATTATCAAGGTGTATTTCTTTACATTTATCATACTATATTATATATTAAAAACATGTTTATTAATTTGATAGGCAGTCTTAGTATGGGATAGTGAGCGTGCTGCTCCAATATTAGAGCACCTATCAAGAGGACCAGATGATCCCCGGTCACCATTGCCTGTTCTTGTTATTGATGCTGCTACACATTACCCTGGGTAAGAAATTGAATTAACCTGTTAATTTGATATTGCAATTACAGTGTATATATGTAATTTAAAGTATATATTTGTTTGTCACTAGAGAAGGAATATCAGCTCGATGGCGTCCGCTATGGGCGATAAACACAGCGGCCGTGTTTTCGCTGGATGGTGATGCACCAATGTTGGCGGAGGAGCTTGACTTTGCATTCACAGTATGGCAACACTTCCCTGAACGAATTGTGGGTTACCCTGCTAGACATCATTACTGGGATGAAACTAAGGTAAAAATTCACTTATAATACTGGTTATTTAAGTAATTTTAATGGACTCCACTGGCATGTGAACAGCACGATGTGAAATAATAAATTAAAAATGTGCAAACGCATTTTTGTGACATAATGGGGACATGGTTAATAAACAATACATTGTTTTCAGGCTGCTTGGGGTTACACCAGTAAATGGGGTACAGCATACTCTCTAGTACTGCCAGGTGCGGCTGTTGTACATCGCTCTTATTTAGCACAATACACACATTCTGCTCCACCAGCACGTAGAGCAGTGAAGGCTGCTGCTAATTGTGAAGACATTTTACTTAACTGTCTAGTAGCACATACTACTCGGAGACCACCATTGAAGCTAGCACAACGGCGACGGTATCATCATCATTATAGGTAACTTTCAATCTGTACATTCATAAACTGGTGATGGTTATCAGCACTGACATTTCTACCTCAACTATACAAATCTAACATGCGTATAGTGACCTAGTCGCGTTTTAACACATTAAAGGCGGGAGTCCTAGTACTATGATTTATCTCGACTGTAGCTTAAAGGCGGGAGTCGTAGTACTACGATATATCTCGACTGTTAGTTCTTTTTTAATATTTCTTGTAATTTTAAGAATTTAAATAAACTTTCCAAATTTTTTTATGATTACACAATATCGCCCGCTCTAGGACAGAAAACAAGGCGAGGCGGTCGCCGCGCTATCTGGCATACTTTTGTCAAGATCCCCCGCCTTTAATGTGTTAATATCGGAAGACTTAACAAGAGGAATGTTCCCTGTCAACCTGTATGGTATACTTTGTCTCAAGACAACGTAGTGGAAGCGTCTATTGCCGATTTTCTATGGTAGCAGTTGTCTCTGCTTACGGATTCATTATACCTCAACATCATTTCTATTTCACTGTTCTGTCAAGTTTTTTTTTTTCAATTTCAGTTTTTTTTTAATAATGAATGAAATTTATTAACAGGTCACCATGGAGTGATCCAGAACATTTTGCCCAACGGCAATCATGCCTGAATACATTTGCAACAGCATATGGTTATATGCCTCTAGAACGTTCTGTATTACGACTCGATCCGTTACTGTTTAAGGATCCAGTATCCAATTTACGTAAAAAATACAGAAAAATGGAATTGCTGCCCAGTTAATTAATTATACTCGTAAATTAAGACTGAGTGAAGTCTTTTGTTAATATTTCATTATTTGGCGTCAATATAATTTAAAGACGTTTTGTGGTTTATTGTCCCGCCGCAAAATATCTTTTAAATTATATAAACCATTTTCACGAATAACCGAAGACAATATATTAATTCGCGAAATTAATATTTAGTGCGTCGTTTACGTCAATGAATTGAATGTAATCACAACTTTTTTATATATAAAATCAAATATATCATATAAGTTTCGCCTCATTTTGTGTGTTTAGATTTTATCAGATTATAGATTAACAATATTTTCTAGTCTTATTTAGTTAAATAGAGTGTATTTTAGTTGTGAGTGATTATTGTCACTGTACCTATGTGACCTCATCTATTACATTTAAAAAAACATTTTGTTGTGGTAAATGCTGTCTCCGTAGGGGAACGGAGGGTATTGCCGTACACATAACTTTAAAATGTCGTTATTGCAAAAGTGTTCATCAAAAATAATGTCTATAATTTTAATTTATCCTCAATTTAAGTATACTTTAGATATGGTTAAAGACAAAATAAAAACCACAATTGTATTATATAAAATACTTCAATTTAAAACATTCTATGTACGGAATTAACCGAATCAAGCGGGTAACTCCGTACGCGTATTCGGCTAATTTCGTACATACATATACAACTGTTTTATTGATTGACTAGGATAAAAAAACACTGAAAATAACAATTTTAAACAAATATTTTAAGTTAAGATATGCGGTAACAAAGTTGTGACCCTAATCATAAATCTTTACTGGGCCTTAGGAACAAAATCCACAAATATAGTTATCAGCAGAATCATAACCCGAACACAAAGCATGCGCTCAGCTCCCACATCTTATGTAATTAATGCTCTAGAGTCTATATTAAAGGAAAAATATTTCAAAAAATCCTAGTATAAATAAAAATATGAATTATGTAAAAAACAATATGATGGAAATTTACATCATCATGCATTGTCACATATTTAGCTCAGTACTAAATAAATAAAAAGATATTCTTTATTTATTCTTTATGATAATTTTAAAAATTATTGTTCTTATTCAAGCACAAATTAACTCCACATTTAGTACACGAAATTGTGGAATAGCCTTTACATTTGGGAAATTTGCACCAGAGTGACCCACCTACTTTTGGCCAATGTTCAGAACCATCTTTTCTTATGTCTTTTGGATGTGGTGGAGCTGGAGAACCTTTTCTTTTTCTTATTGTAATTTTTCTTCTAGGATACTGGTACTAGGACGCCCTCTTTTAGCTTCTTTGGTGGTAAATTCATTTCTGAATTGGCCCATTGTAAGCAGCCTCTTTCTAGGTTCACCTCTTTCTTGAGTATTTTTTTTATAAACAATCCAAGAGTTTATCTTGGAAACTCTTTCCTCAAAACTACCTCTGGGCACAGATTTTTTCATGAAATCTTTCTTTTCTGGTAGTTTATTATTTGGTATCCTTTTTTGTTGTACAGTTCCCACTGTGTGAATTCCTGCTTTAGTTAAAAAAAACTACTAATGGCAAAGAGGTATAAAAATTATCAAAGTATACGATGTGGTTTTGCCTTCTTGCCACTCCCCGAAGCAAACGTACTACAACATTTCCCGTTGTACCAAGATCTGGTTCATCTGGGAGTTTATCTTGTCCAGAATATACCTCAAACTTGTGGGCATATCCCATCAAATCACAAAGAACATATAATTTGAAGCCCCATTTATGGGGCTTCTTGGGCCAGATACTGTTTTAACCCTTAGTAGCCTGATTTACGAGTGATTTTTTAAAAATATTATTGTATTTGCTTGAGGGTCTAGATGAAGGGAAAAATAGCCAAAAAAATCACAATGTTTATTTTACATATTTATTTAGAAAAAAAAACAGGTATCAATTTTGATACTTCAGGCATTAAGGCCATAAAGAAATCAGATATACCTATGCATGAAATAATGCGAAACATTGATTGTTTTTATTATCGCATAACGACACTTTACACTTTTTACAGAACCAGGAGGTAAGTTTCCTACAATTATTAAATTTACACTTATTTCTAGAATCCATAAAAATTTTTTCATGACCAATACAATCGCAACGCACGTCAGTAGAGGGTAATACTTGTACACCTGTCCGGGGTCTTTTAGAAGGTACTGTAGTGTCTTGTCGACTGTTGGTACTGGGTCTTCCCCTTTTATTTTTCGAGTGGCTTAAAGTATCGGCAAGCTCAGTTCTAAAATCTGCTAACTTCATAATGTTCTTCTGAAGCTTTCCTTTCACTGTGTTTACCTTTTTGTATAGTACCCAAGCATTGATGACAATCATGTCTAACAAGTGGTAGAAGAGCCTCGTTGTCCACTTTCTCGATTTTATGCGGATGCGATATCGACCAATGAAGCTATCCATCAAATCAACGCCGCCCATGTGTGCATTATATTCTTCCGAAATTTCACCATTTTCTAACCGCTTCATTATTCTCTTCATCTCTTCTGGTCGCATTTTTGATAAATTTCTATAATAAAATAAAAGTAATCCCAACACCAAGCTATGCAGAAAAATAATGAAACGAAAGTTCAAAAAGTTTGTATAGCTAAAGAATTAGTAGGTAGGTTTTATGTAGGGCGGAATGCCTGAAGTATCAAAATTGATACTCACAAAAATAGCACTAGTTTCTTCAAGTAAAACATGCACTCGCAAAAAGTAATTATCTCATAGCGAAAATAATATATTCACTTACCTCAAAAGTATTTATATTCTTCAGAAAAAGAAAATATATCAAATTTGTATTCAACAAAACTTTTAGTAAAATGTGTTTACTTGTTCACTTTGCCGCGCAAGTAATATGTCATAGATAAAATAAAACAATAATGACATTTGTTTTATTTTTAATTTCGTTGGAAAGAATATTATACTTATAACAGTAAAATACGAACAGCCAACCTATAAAAAAAACTAATAGTAATGTGAACATTCGGTTTAAAAGATTGGTATCAAAATTGATACTCTAGGTTATTAAGGGTTAAAAAGTGCCCTATTTTTGTAGAACACGCATTCATCCACAGAAAGTCTTTGATTCATTGCCACTGTGGCAAACCTCTCATTGAGGTGCTTGATATCAGGACGGATTTTATAAAGCCTGTCATGTTCTGGATGACCTATGGGTTTGTGAAGTTCATTGTTATTAAAATGTAATGATAACTTTATTTTATCAAACATGTTCAGTGGCATTGTTGAAGAAATTGGCTCATAACCAAACTTATGTTACTAATATGACCTTGTGCTAGGAAATTTGATTACTGACATGTATAACAATATACCAAAGAACTTATACAAATCGTATTCTGTAAATGTTATAGATGTACTGGGATTACTTTGTATTGTATTATATATAAATTTGTCTGCTCTACTAATGTTTTCATAAAATCTTTAGTGATAAAATGGTTAAAACATTGATGTGGAGTCCAGGTGATATATCAAACCTAGAAACTCACTTGAAACTTGATATATCACCTGGAGCAGCAGAACTCCCCAAGAAAGTAATTTAATCTGTGTCATACACAAGATTCCTTTTTTTCCAAATCAAGCTTCTTTTGTCAAATAAAAAACTGGATGAAGACTCCAACTTGAATGAAGATGATGTGTGAGAGCGTTCTTGGTCTTCTGATTATACAAGAGGAGGACACTTCCTATAATCATGATGACTTCCACATGTTTTTTCAAATTGCCTTGCACCAGATGACTCCTGGGACTTCCCTGATGAGTTGGACCGGTATCTTTTATCTTGTCAATTGTCTTGACTTACACTCCTGTTGCACCTTTATCCATGTCCTGCAATTGCTTCTGGGCTACTTCTGCAGATTTACAGATTGATATTGCTTTTTCTAAATTTAAATCAACTGTCCTTAGCATCCTTTCCTTCAAATTCATGTCTTTCAACCGCAATATTAATTGATCTTTTAATAAACTCTATTTTAAGCTTTCAAAATTACAATCTTGACTTAATCTTTTTAACACTGTAATATATTCATCGTTGGTTTCACCTTCTTTCATATTTCTTGTAAAACATATACCTGGAATAGGTCTCATTAACAGTAGGACTGCAATGTTGTTCCAGCTTGACCATTAATTCCTCGTATGTCAATTTCTCTTTATTATCAAATGTGTTACATATGGCTAGTGCCTCACCACCTATACAATGTAGTAATAAAGCTTTCTTTTGATCATTATTTAGTTTAGTATCTGCCCCACTCGCTGTAAAGTATAGGTTATATAAGTATAGGTTATTTCTGTTTCCAGTCGCCAAACGTTTTTCGATTATTATTAGAAATAATAAGTGGTGGCGGGGGTCTTAATAAATCCCTTTTTATAATGATCTTGTGCAGTATCTAATAAAATTTATGTGTAATTGGAATAATTTTATTTCACACGCGACGCGCTCCCTTTTTCGTTCTTCACAATAGTTTCAATAGGTACCCATAACTATTTTTATTTTTTACCGTTACCTTCTTATTATTTATTTGAGCTTTAGGTCTCTTTAGTTCAATAGTCTCTAATTGGTCAGCTCAATTTTTAAGAAGCTTAGTAATTAGAGACAAGCTGTTCTTTTCGTGGTTACACGTTTCCTCTCCTCTCGAGAGGTTTAAGATCTAGTTTACTAGAAATGAAAAATGTACTTACGGCGTGTTAGGTTCTCGAAATAAGCAACGTAAATCGAAACGACATATTTTTTGATATGTTTACATGTAAAATCCAAGGGTTAGGTTCAAAGATAATAAGCCTTAAAAGACGCAATAACTCCTTGATCCAATGGTTGCAACAACGAAGTTGTGTTTGGAGGCAGGAACAAAACTTCGCGACAAGTGAATTCTCCTATGCCGGAAATCGAAACAATTGACGTATGCTCGAGGAATAGTATCAAAAAATTGTTCGACGTAACTTGAAACGACGTAAGTCGAGGACTGCCTGTATAGTCTATTTTAATACCTTTTTGTTTACACCATTCCTTTAATTTTCTATCTTGATATTCACCTCCATTATCACACCTGATTCGGCACACTTTCATATTATTAAAATACATCACTTTTATTCTGCATCAGGTAGGTTTCAGTGTAATCAGTGTAGTCATCTATTAAGGACAACACATATCTTTTACCATCATGAGATGCAGGAATGATCGGACCAAGAATATCAGTATGTATAGTATGTAATTTACTTTTAGATTTATGTTTAGTATGAAATGGTAATCTAGTTTGTTTTGCTTTCAGACAAATGTCACATGTTGAAGTAAGTTTATCTATATCTTTTTCTGTTATATTGATTCCTGCTACAATTTTTATTATATTCATTAATGTCTTTTTAACAGGATGCCAGTCCTCAGCACTCTCAGTGAAGAACGCATTTTCATTGTTGCTTTCTTCACTTATATTATAGACACCATTTTCATTTTTCTCACCCTCTAACATGGTGTTATTCTCCTTTTTAATCAAAACTTTGTTTTTGATGAATACAACCTCTCCATCATTTGCAGTTATAGCATTTACAGACAAAAGATTTTTTTCAGGTTAGGTACATACAATACCTCCTTTAATATCATGTTATCAGCCTCTATTTTTCATAACTTTTCTGATTCTAATTTTCGTTCATTATCTGCAGTTTGAATTTCTACTTTACAACATTCCTTTTTTTTCAAATATCTTCCCTGTTTGTCATGCGTACTGAGCAGCCAGTCTACAATAAAGTTTTCTACTTCGGTATAAAATGACATGTATTCCTTCTTATTATTTTAATTTTTAAAGCAGCAATCCTTTTCTGTGTGATTGAACTTTTTGCATGTAAAACATCTTATATTTTTATTTTTGAAATAGCAGTCTTTTTCATAATGATTATTGTATTGTGTTGTTTGGGGTTATATACAAAATCTAGATTCTGAATTGCACCTTTGAATTTTGTGTCGTTGGTAATGAATTTACTCAGGCCAGCATCCAAGCCAGGGGATACCTGAACCTGCCAAATTAAGCTTGGAGAAATACCAGGACGCAGCATAGCAAAGAATGGCATGGACTGGAAAGTACTCACATTCGCGTGGCCGGCAATCCAGGTTTTATCAACGCAGGTTTTATTTTAACACGTCGTCACGAGGGAGGACGACAATTGCGTCGGCGACGGACGACAGACTGACTTCATTAGTCATGTCAGTAGGGGGCGCTAGCGTCACATGCTCGGTGGACGACGTAGCAG